>QNTS01001903.1:60774-85957 GCA_003317085.1 Hucho hucho
TCTCTCTCTCTCTCTCGCTGTCTCTCTCTCTCTCTCGCTGTCTCTCTCTCTCTCTCTGTCTCTCTCTCTTTCTCAGAAAAACAAATTCGGTTTAAAATAGGTCCACAAAAGAAGGTTCAAAATGAGGTCTACTGTGGAGTGAGCTCCACGGTATACTGACGGTGATTACAAATGAGTCCACTCACTGAAAAACAAGTCTGTATGCAATGGTGCAGAGGGTGAAGTAAGACCTGGGTCATTGGTGTGCATATAGACAGCATCTTTCCATTACAGTTAATCGCTCAATTCAGAAGTGGTCAGATGACGCATATGCTAAGCTACAGGACTGTTTTGCTAGCACCGGGATTCATCCAATGGCATTGAGGAGTATACCACATCAGTCGCCGGCTTCATCAATAAGTGCATCGATGACGTCCCCACAGTGACCATGCGTACATACCTCAACCAGAAGCAAAGGATTAAAGGCAACGTCCGCACTGAGCTAAATGGTAGATCTGCTTCTTTCAAGGAGCAGGACTCTAACCCAGACGCTTATAATGAATCACGCTATGCCCTCCGACGAACCATCAAATAGGAAAAGCATTAATACAGGTCTAAGATTGGATCCTACCACACCGGCTCCGACACTCGTCGGATTTGGCAGAGCTTGCAAACTATTATGGATTACAAAGGAAAAACCCAGCCGCGAGCTGCCCAGTGACACAAGCCTACCAGACAAGTTAAATTACTTCTATGCTCGCTTCGAGGTATGCATGAGAGCAACAGCTGTTACGGACGACTGTGTGATCACGCTCTCCGTAGCCGATGTGAGCAAAACTGTTAAACAGGTCAACATTCACAAGGCCAGACGGATCAGCAGGACTTTTTCAATGTGTCCCTGACCGAGTTTGCAATACCTACATGTTTCAAGCGGACCTCCAAAGTCTCTGTGCCCAAGAACGTCAAGTTAACCTGCCTAAATGACTGATGCCCGGTAGCACTCACATCTGAAGCCATGAAGTACTTTTAAAGGCTGGTCATGGCTCACATCAACACCATTATCCCAGAAACCCTAGACCCACTCCAATTCACATTCTGCCCCAACAGATCCACAGATGACACAATCTCTAATGCACTCCAAACTACCATTTCCCACCTGGACAAAAGGAACACCTATGTGAGAATGCTGTTTAATGACTGCAGCTCAGCGTTCAACACCATAGTGCCCTCCTAGGTCATCACTAAGGACCATGGGAGGAAACACCTCCCTCTGCAACTGGATCCTGGACTTCCTGACGGGCCGCCCCCAGGTGGTAAGGGTAGGTAACAACACATCTGCCATGCTGATCCTCAACACGGTGGCCCCTCAGGGGTGCGTGCTTAGTCCCCTCCTGTACTCCCTGTTCACCCATGACTGCATGGCCATGCACAATTGCAACACCATCATTAAGTTTGCAGACGACACAACAGTGGTAGGCCTGATCACCAACAACGATAAAACAGCCTATAGGGAGGAGGTTAGAGACCTGGCAACCTCTCCCTCAACATGATCAAGACAAAGGAGCTGATTGTGGACTACAGGAAAAGGAGGGCCGAGCACGCCCCCATTCACATTGACGGGGCTGTAGTAGAGCAGGTTGAGAGCATCAAATTCCTTGGTATGGCAACTGCTCGGCATCCGACCGCAGGGAGCTACAGAGGGTAATGCGTACGGCCCTCACTGGGGCCAAGCTTCCTGCCGTCCAGGACTTCACAGTTCCCACATCCAGAACATAATCAAGAAAGCGTACAGTATTATATAAAGCCATTATTGCATGGAACTCCGTTCCATCTCATATTGCTCAAGTGAAAAGCCTGGTTTCAAACCTGGTTTCAAAAAACAGATAAAGCAACACCTCACGGCACAACAACTCTCCCCTATTTGACCTAGATAGTTTGTGTCTATGTATTGATATGTAGGCTAAGTGTGCCTTTTGTAAAAATGTTTTATGTAGTTCTGTCCTTGAGCTGTTGTCTATTAATGTTCTGTATTATGTCATGTTTCATGTTTTGTGTAGACCTCAGGAGAGTAGCTGCTTCTTTTGCAACAGCTAATGGGGATCCTAATAAAATACCAAAATACCAATAAAGACCATGTGGTGTCAGAGGAAGGCCCTAAATATGGCCCCCCAGTCATAGACTGTTCTCTCTGCTACCGCATGTGACAAATAAAATATAATTTGATCTGATTTGACTTGGCCTCTCCTCTCCATCTCTTCATCACTAGGTTGCTCTATCGCTCACTGTCTCTCTCCGACTCTCGTTCTGCCTATGCTTTCGTTCTTCCTTCCCTTTCCCGATCTCTCCCTCTCCTCACCTCGCCCTCCTCCATCTCTCCCTCTCCTCACCTCACCCTCCTCCATCTCTCCCTCTCCCTCTACAGCCACTTGAGGAGCAGTGCAGAGTAGACACTCTCTCTGAGGTTCTGTCATCTCCCTCAGTGAAATAGTCCTCCTATCATCATTTTCTTTGAGGGGTCATATGTCACAGCCTCATATTTCAATCAGGTTGAAGAGCAGAATGTGGGTCGCCACCAAATGAACACCCACACATTTGTAATTAAGCCAACGAAGCCAGAGAGGTGGGAGAGGCGGTAATTCAATACATGTAGAACATTTTTTAATGGGGTTGCCCTCCATGACATTTCATATAGGCACTGGAGCAACGAACCACCCTTGCTGTCTTTGCCTGGCCGGTTTCCCCTCCACTGGGATTCTCTGCCTCTAACCCTATTACAGGGGCTGAGTCACTGGCTTACTGGTGCCGTGGCGGAGATCTTGTGGGCTATACTCGGCCTTGTCTCAGGATGGTAAGTTGGTGGTTGAAGATTTCCCTCTAGTGGTGTGGGGGCTGTGCTTCGGCAGAGTGGGTGGGGTTATATCCTGCCTTTTTGGCCCTGTCCGTGGGTATCGTCGGACGGGGCCACAGTGTCTCCCGACCCCTCCTGTCTCAGCCCCCAGTATTTATGCTGCAGTAGTTTATGTGTCGGGGGGTTAGGGTCCGTCTGTTATATCTGGAGTATTTATTTTATCTGGTGTCCTGTGCGAATTTAAGTATGCTNACCTGGCCGTGCTGCTTCTCCAGTTTCAACTGTTCTGCCTGTTTTATGAACATTTTAAAATCTTGTCCATGTTCTGTTATAATCTGCACCCGGCACAGCCAGAAGAGGACTGGCCACCCCTCACAGCCTGGTTCCTCTCTAGGTTTCTTCCTAGGTTTTGGCCTTTCTAGGGAGTTTTTCCTAGCCACCGTGCTTTTACACCTGCAGTGCTTTTACACCTGCATTGCTTGCTGTTTGGGGTTTTAGGCTGGGTTTCTGTACAGCACTCTGTGACATCAGCTGATGTAAGGGGGGCTTTATAAATAAATTTGATTTGATTTTTGATATAGTGCTGAGTGATTTGTGCTTTTTGAGGTCGGTTTGGTTTCGGTTCGATTATGAAAAATAAGCTTGGTTTCCGATTTCGGTTTCTATAATTTTTTAAAACATTAATTGCATTATGAAATAATTTGAGTCCTTTTTAATGGAAATTCCAAAGCTTAAAGTAGTGAACATTCAATTGCCAAAACATTTAACATTTTCTATTGTCTCTGTCAGGTTTACATTGGGTATATATCAATAGAAAAATGGGAAATTAGAGGTGTCTGACGAAATCATTTTACTAGTTCTTCAAAGTTGATAAAGAAACATTTCACAGACTGTCTCTGTCCCTCTCGTCGTTGTGTTGTGTACATTCCTCTCTCATGGGTCTATGCGGTCTGTGTGTATCTAACCTAACACAGCAGGTGTAAAAGTATATCCATATCGGTCCGGGCCAGGAAAAACAAGCGCAAATGATTAAGGTCGTTGTATTTAATGACCATGTTTTTTCTCTGAACAAGGTAGATTTTTTTCTCCCTTCAGCCCAGCATCCCACATAGTTCTTGGCATGATTTCTCTCGCTTTGGGCTCACAAAAAAAATTTTACTAAATGGAATTCAAGTCATTGAACCAATATCGGTCAATTACTTGTTTAGTAACAGAAGAAAATAAAAAATGAAATGTTGATTAATCGCTCCGCAAATTTCAATGAGGAATACAAGGTATTATTGTCACTGGGACCTTTCTGTTTGACACAGTTGGAATTGGAAAAAAAACTAATGGACCCTACTACTCCTACAACATACCAGATGTGAAAGAAATATTATTTTTCCACTTCTAATTTAATAGCATAAATAGAATATGAATATTCACATTAGAATATTAAATATGAACTGTATATTTGAAGGGAAGTTGTGAGTTTCAAAACTTTTTCACACCGTCAAAGTCACCCAGTAGGTTCCAGTGTTATTTGCAGGGTAGAACAGATGCTGTGTGTTCAGCTCTGTGGGGTTTGGCTCGGTGCCATGGTCCTCCCTTGCCTCAGGACAATGTGACTGTGACGTAGATACAGGGTTGTCCACTCACTCTGTCACACAAGACCCGCATAGTCGGCATTGAGGGGAGAGGAACTCCCCTCACTGCCGACTGTGCGTACACACACACTCACACACATACACACATGTGCACACACACACCCCTTACAGCTCTTCTGTTTGCCATCAAAACATCATCAGTCAATGTAACGGTGACAGAAAATGATAGAAAAACTTAGGAAAAACACATCTAGCAATACATTTAACAATCATTAAATCCATCAATCAATAATAGCTTGCTGTCTGTCTACTGATGAAAAGTTTTAGAAGACCTACTCATTCAAGGGATTTTCTTAATTTTTACTATTTTCGAAATTTTACAATAATAGTGAAGACATCAAAACTATGAAATAACACATATGGAATCATGTAGTAACCAAAAAAGTGTTAAACAAATCAAAATATATTTTATATTTGAGATTCTTCAAATAGCCACCCTTTGCCTCGATGAGAGCTTTGCACACTCTTGGCGTTCACTCGACCAGCTTCATGAGGAAGTCACCTGGAACGCATTTCGATTAACTACTTAGGGAGCAGTGGGGCGCTATGTCTGTCCACAAGCAATGGACAGGCATTAGACCGGTGGAAATGTGTCCTTTGGTCTGGAGTCCAAATTGGAGATTTTTGGTTCCAACTGCCGTGTCTTTGTGAGACACGGTGTGGGTGAACGGCAGATCTCTGCATGTGTATTTCCCACCGTGAAGCATGGAGGAGGAGGTGTAATGGTGTGGGGGTGTCTTGCTGGTGACTCTGTAAGTGATTTACTTAGAATTCAAGTCACACTTAACCAGCATGGCTATCACAGCATTCTGCACCGATACACCATCCCATCTGGTTTGGGCTTAGTGGGACTACAATTTGTTTTTCAACAGGACAATGACCCAACACATCTCCAAGCTGTGTAAGGGCTATTTGGCCAAGAAAGAGAGTGATGGAATGCTGCGCCAGATGACCTCAACCAAATTGAGATGGTTTGGGATGAGTCGGACCGCAGAGTGAAGGAAAAGCAGTCAACAAGTGCTCAGCATATGTTGGAACTTCGTCAAGACTGTTGGAAAATAATTCCAGGTGAAGCTTGTTGAGAGAATGCCAAGAGTGTGAAATGCTGTCATCAAGGCAAAGGGTAGCTATTTGAAGAATCTCAAATATAAAATATGTTTTGACTTTTTGGTTAGTCCGTGATTCCATATGTGTAATTTCATAGTTTTGATCTCTTCACTATTATTCTACAATGTAGAAAATCGTAAAAATGAAGAAAAACCCTTGAATGAGTTCTAAGAGTTCTAAGACTTTTGACCGGTAGTGTAAGTCTGGAGACTTATCTTGTACAAACTACAGACTTAACAAAGTGTTATTACAAAATGGAGGGATCAGATCAGTATGTGTGGAAAGCTGAAGTTTAACTCTGTTGTTTTGTTCAAAGGGAACTCAGGGGTAGCATCAGAGAGCACACAAAGACTCTGCTTCCCTGGGGTTCCCCCTTTCAAGTCTCTCTTGCTGCTCCATGCAAGGATGAGACAAATCTCAATGTCAGATAGGAGTGCTCAACAAACACACAGCAAGATTACAGCATTCCCAACGAGCTGTGTTGTGTTGAAGCAGAGCAGGCCAATGACTTGTCTGACAGCATTCCCAACGAGCTGTGTTGTGTTAACGCAGAGCAGGCCAATGACTCGTTTGACAGCATTCCCAAACAAGCTGTGTTGTGTTAACGCAGAGCAGGCCAGTGACTCGTCTGACAGCATTCCCAAACAAGCTGTGTTGTGTTAAAGCAGAGCAGGCCAGTGACTCGTCTGACAACATTCCCAACGAGCTGTGTTGTGTTAACGCAGAGCAGGCCAATGACTCGTTTGACAGCATTCCCAAACAAGCTGTGTTGTGTTAATGCAGAGCAGGCCAATGACTCGTCAGGCAGCATTCCCAAACAAGCTGTGTTGTGTTAAAGCAGAGCAGGCCAGTGACTCGTCTGACAGCATTCCCATCTAGCTGTGTTGTGTTAACCCAGAGCAGGCCAGTGAAAAATGACATTACACTTGCATGCACCTCGCCAACCAAGGCTTTAGTCTTCCCCTCTCTAGAATCCTTACATTAGACAGAGTTTGCTTTGAGGCCACTTTATCTGTGTGAAATGTGTTTCCCAGGTCAGTGTCATCATTCTCAGGGAAACTGTCTTGCTATATTAGAAGTAATAGCCGGGGGGATGCAGGGAAATACTCTGTGTAGCAGAGATATACAGTTGGAAGGAGATACAAAAGAGGGGAGATTACCACCTGTCAGACATCAGCCTGTAACTCATTCTTCTAACAGTTTGAACACCTCTCAGCTCAGACAAACAAGCACTTGCTTATTTATATCATCCATTTCTCAGCTTTGCCATCTAAATGGTCCTTTTCACCTGAGCTCTGAGTTCAATCATGTTCACAAAAGACGTGGGTCAGGGTAGAATTATAGTGCTCTTTTGAAGAGATAAGAGAGAGCTTCTCAAACACATACCACCGTAGACTAGAGTATCCACCGACCCCGACCAAGGTCCATTAAGGAAGAAAACGTGTTATTATCATGTCACAGTCAACCGGGAAAGGGAATAGGCAGGCTTGTCATCAACTTTATGGCTCTAGACCAGGGATCATCAACAAGGTTCAACCGCAGGCCAACTTTTTCTTGAGCGGATGGTCAAGGGGCCGGAACATAATTACAAATAATTTGCAGACTGCAAATTGACAGCAAGATGCCCAAACATGTATAATATTTGACTAAAACATACATTTGTATACGGTCGCATATATCTTTCTATTATGCGTGGGAATTTTTAGAACATATTTCCACAATTAAAATCACTTGGAGCTCTTTTGATGTTTCTAGTCTTTTATGTCCCCCCCCAAAAAAGTATATATTGGGGCCAAATAAAATCACCCGGGGGCGGTTCAAGGGATGTAAAAATTGTCATTCCCCAATGACTGCATTCCCTCTCCAGCTCCAACTCAAGACATTCACTTCTAGCAACGGGTGACAGACACTGAAAGCTCTAAAATCACTGATGTTGGGGGAACATGGAAAATAGGGAGAGAGGAAGAATGAACAAATTCCTAGAGAGCCTTATAAGCTATTCAAATATGAATCCCCTAAAAGAGAAAGACGGACTGGGCGATCAAACGCAACATCTCGTTCTCTGCTGTGGATCCGGATGTTAATGGTTCTGGGTCTTGTTTTACCCCTGTCTGGCCAAGACCCCAGCAAAAACTGGCTTTTCATTTATCTGACTTTTATTTATCTGCATGTCCAGCCCTTATATTTAACATCACAATTAGGTATATTACCATTTTGTTTTCAAGACAGCCAGGGCTACACGTAGAATACAAAACAATTTGACATAAACAGTTGCATTCATAGAAGATGGCGTTACAGTGGATGGCTGCCGTCTTACAGGCTCCTGACCTATTCTGCTGTTTGGTGTGTTTTTGTACACTGAAGCAACATAAGAGAGGTGCACGAACAGGCTTCCTGACGAGACTACGCTGGCGAGTAAATTAACCCCCACTATCCTCCGTTCTATTAAAGAACAAACTGGACGATTTCCGCTCGAGACTATCCTATCAAAAGGGACCCAAAGAACTGTAATATCCTATGTTTCTCTAAGTCGTGGCTGAACAAGGACATGGATAATATACATCTAGCTGTTTTTTCTATGCATCGTCAAGACCAAATGCCAGTTTCGGGTAAGGTTAAGGGGGAGATCTGTGTCTATTTGTCAATAACAACTGGGTGCACAAAATCTAATATTAAGGAAGACTTGAGGTTTTGCTCTCTAGAGTTCGAATTCGTCATGATAAGCTGCAGACCATAGTATTTACGAAGAGAGATTTCAAAAATATTCTTTGTAGCTGTCTATTTTCCACCACAAGAGGTCTTGACCACACTCAATGAGCTGTATACAGTGGGGCAAAAAAAGTATTTAGTCAGCCACCAATTGTGCAAGTTCTCTCACTTAAAAAGATGAGAGAGGCCTGTAATTTTCATCATAGGTACACTTCAACTATGACAGACAAAATGAGGAAAAAAAATCCAGAAAATCACATTGTAGGATTTTTAATTAATTTATTTGCAAATTATGGTGGAAAATAAGTATTTGGTCACATACAAACAAGCAAGATTTCTGGCTCTCACAGACCTGTAACTTCTTCTTTAAGAGGCTCCTCTGTCCTCCACTCGTTACCTGTATTAATGGCACCTGTTTGAACTTGTTATCAGTATAAAAGACACCTGTCCACAACCTCAAACAGTCACACTCCAAACTCCACTATGGCCAAGACCAAAGAGCTGTCAAAGGACACCAGAAACAAAATTGTAGACCTGCACCAGGTTGGGAAGACTGAATCTGCAATAGGTAAGCAGCTTGGTTTGAAGAAATCAACTGTGGGAGCAATTATTAGGAAATGGAAGACATACAAGACCACTGATAATCTTCCTCGATCTGGGGCTCCACGCAAGATCTCACCCCGTGGGGTCAAAATGATCACAAGAACGGTGAGCAAAAATCCCAGAACCACACGGGGGGACCTAGTGAATGACCTGCAGAGAGCTGGGACCAAAGTAACAAAGCCTACCATCAGTAACACACTACGCCGCCAGGGACTCAAATCCTGCAGTGCCAGACGTGTCCCCCTGCTTAAGCCAGTACATGTTCAGGCCCGTCTGAAGTTTGCTAGAGAGCATTTGGATGATCCAGATGAGGATTGGGAGAATGTCATATGGTCAGATGAAACCAAAATAGAACTTTTTGGTAAAAACTCAACTCGTCGTGTTTGGAGGACAAAGAATGCTGAGTTGCATCCAAAGAACACCATACCTACTGTGAAGCATGGGGGTGGAAACATCATGCTTTGGGGCTGTTTTTCTGCAAAGGGACCAGGACGACTGATCCGTGTAAAGGAAAGAATGAATGNAAAACGTTTGACCTCTGTCATTGCCAACAAAGGGTATATAACAAAGTATTGAGATAAACTTTTGTTATTGACCAAATACTTATTTTCCACCATAATTTGCAAATAAATAAATTAAAAATCCTACAATGTGATTTTCTGGATTTCTTTTTCTCATTTCGTCTGTCATAGTTGAAGTGTACCTATGATGAAAATTACAGGCCTCTCTCATCTTTTTAAGTTGGAGAACTTGCACAATTGGTGGCTGACTAAATACTTTTTTGCCCCACTGTATATCACACCCGGATCTGTTTCACCTGTCTTTGTGCTTGTCTCCACCCCCCTCCATGTGTCACCCATCTTCCCCAATATCCCCAGTGTATTTATACCTGTGTTCTCTGTTTGTCTGTTGCCATTTCTTTTTGTAAGTCAAGCCTACCAGCGTTTTCTCCCTTTCACCTGTCTGTTTCTAGTTCCTGTTTTCTAGTTTTCACGGTTTTGACCATTCTGCCTGCCCTGACCCTGAGCCTGCCTGCCGTTCTGTGCTTTGTCAAATCACACTGGATTATTGACCTCTGCCTGCCCTTGTAATAGTTCTCCGTGATGCCGGTAAGGCAGAGTCAGGCGCTGGACAACAAAAATGATTGTTCATAAAATTTTACTCAAAATATACCATACGAGTGGTAAAACAATCACTCGAACATGGAAACAAAATACAACAAACAATCACGCACAAAAACATGAGGGGAACAGAGGGTTAAATAAGGAACAAGTAATCATGGGAATGGAAACCAGGTGTGTAAAAAATGAAGACAAAACCAACAGAAAATGAAAGATGGATCGGAGACGGCTAGAAGACCAGTGACGTCGACCGCCGAACGCCGCCCGAACAAGGAGAGGGACCAACTTTGGCGGAAGTCGTGACAGCCCTGACCCTGAGACTGCCTGTCGTTCTGTACCTTTTGGACTCTGATCTGGATTACCGACCTCTGCCTGCCCGTGACCTGTCGTTTTGCCTGCCCTCTTTTCTAGTAATAAACTTTTGTTACTTCGACACTATCTGCATTTGGGTCTTTCCTAAAACATGATAGTATAGGGCAATAAGCAAACCAAAAGAATGCACTTCCAGAAGTGGCGCTCAAAAAGCAGGGAAACTGAATTCCTTCTTACGTCATTTTTATCAGCATGTCACTTGTGCAAATAGAGGCGACAAAACTCTAGACCGCCTTTACTCGACACACAGAAACACATACAGTTGAAGTCAGAAGTTGGCATACACCTTAGCCAAATACATTTAAACTCAGTTTTTCACAATTCCTGACATTTAATCCTAGTAAAAATTCCCTGTCTTAGGTCAGTTAGGATCACCACTTTAATTTAAGAATGTGAAATGTCAGAATAATAGCAGAAAGAATTATTTATTTCCACATTCCCAGTTGGTCAGAAGTTTACATACACTCAATTAGTATTTGGTAGCATTGCCTTTAACTTCTTAGGGAGCGGCAGCATAGGTGACGGTTTTGGAGAGTCTGGCGTGCCCAAAGTAAAATGCCTGCCACTCAGAAAAATAGGATATGCACATAATTAGTACTTTTGGATAGGAAACACTCTGATGTTTCTAAGAGTGTTAAAATAATGTATGTGAGTATAACAGAACTGAAATAGCAGGCAAAAACCAGAGGAAAATCCATCCGGATATGCAGTTTTTTTTGTAAATGACCTTTTTCTCCAGGCTGCCTATTCATTTGTATTTTACCTAGGACTGAGACTGCTGTACATATGGCTTCCACTAGATGTCAACAGTCTTTATACAAAGCCTGGAAGGTCTAGCAGTAAGCAGAACGGATCGGAAGAGGAAGTAGTCAGGAGACCACTTTTGTTTACAACGTTTGACGGGCGCGAGATTGTGAACGCGCACCACTTTATTTTCCTTTCCTATTGTTCACGTTATCGTCCTGTTGAAATATTACAGTAAATATACATAAAAGGATACCTAAGGATACATAAAAAATGATGTTTGATTTGTTTGTAGAAAGTTTATAGGTATAATTTGAACGTGTTCTCTTCACAGTTCAATGGGCGCCAACCAAACAGAGATTTATGGATATAATAAATGACTTTTCTAACAAAAGAACCATTGGATGTCTTCGTTGGACACTTGGGAAGCCCTCAGCAGAAGTTCTTCGAAAGGTAAGTGATATTTTTTAGCTCTTATATGGGTTTTGTGTGACCCGCGCTGGATATGAATTTATGCTAATGTGGAAAATATGTGGGGTGCTATCCTCAAACAATCAAATGTTGTGCTTTCGCCGTAAAGCCTTTCTGAAATCTGACAACGCTGTGATATTGCCAAGAAGCAGAGCTTTTGATGACTATGCAACACTATATTGATGAATGTTTTATGGCTGTTTTGGAGCAGTGGCTTCTTCATTCCTGAGCGGCCTTTCAGGTTATGTTGACATAGGACTCTTTTACAGTGGATTAAGATAATTTTGTACCGGTTTCCTCCAGCATCTTCACAAGGTCCTTTGCTGTTGTTCTGGGATTGATTTGCATGTTTTGCACCAAAGTTCGTTCATCTCTAGGGGACAGAATGCGTCTCCTTCCTGACCGGTATGACGGCTGCATGGTCCCATGGTGTTTATACTTGCATACTATTGTTTGTACAGATGAACGTGGTACCTTCAGGCATTTGAAAATTGCTCCCAAGGATGAACCAGACTTGTGGAGGTCTACAATAGTTTTTCTAAGGTCTTGCCTGATTTCTTTTGATTTTCCCATTATGTCAAGCAAAGAGGCACTGAGTTTGAAGGTAGGCCTTGAAATATATCCACAGGTACACCTCCAATTGACTCAAATGATGTCAATTAGCCTATCAGAAGCTTCTAAAGCAACAACATAATTTTCTGAAATTTTCCAAGCTGTTTAAAGGCACAGTCAACTTAGTGTTCGTAAACTTCTGACCGTAACGAATTGTGATACAGTGAATTATAAGTTAAATAATGTGTCTGTAAACAATTGTTGAAAAATTACTTTTGTCATGCACAAAGTAGATATCCTAACCGACTTGCCAAAACTATAGTTTGTTAAAAATAAATTTGTGGAGTGGTTGAAAATTTTTTTTTAATGACTGTAACCTAGGTGTATGTAAACTTCCGACTTCAACTGTACAAAGCTCTCTCAAGCCCTCCATTTGTAAAATCTGACCATAACTCTATCCTCCCGATTCCTGGTTGGTAAATGTATAGATGCACTTCTATACCAGGCGGTGTCATAGGAAGGCCCTACAAATTGTCAAAGACTCCAGCCAAGTCATAGACTAGTACCGATGCTCCAAGTCTGGAACAGACAGGACCCTGAACAGCTATAAGAGTGCTAAATCTCTCTCTCTCTCTCTCTCTCTCTCTCTCTCTCTCTCTCTCTCGGCTGCTCGATAAATCACAGCAATTGCCCGGGCGGGAAGACCCCACTTCCACTCCAATCAAACCCACTGTCTACAGTATATCTTTGGTGTGAATTAATAGGGCTGTATCTACTGCAACTCTCCTAGTAGCAGACAGGGAGGACAGATAGGAGAGTCCCCAGAGAGAAAAAGCCAAACCAATAACAGTGTGTGAGTTGTTGACTTGACAGGTTACTTATCTCTCTACACAAGAGACGGACAGGGACAGATCCACACTGATTTCTTGATTTGACAGGTTAGTTATCTCTCTACACAGCACAGACAGGGACAGTTCCACACTGATCTGTTGACTTGACAGGTTACTTATGTCTCTACACAGCAAACAGAAAGGGAGAGTTCCAAACTGATTTTTTGATTTGACAGGTTACTTATCTCTACACAGCAGACAGACTGGGACAGTTCCACAATGATTTGTTGATTTGACAGGTTACTTATCTCTCTACACAGCAGACAGACAGGGACAGTTCCACACTGATTTGTTAATTTGACAGGTTACTTATCTCTCTACACAGCAGGCAGACAGGACAGTTCCACACTGATTCGTTGATTTGACTGGTTACTTATCTCTCTACACAGCAGGCAGACAGGGAGAGTTCCACACTTATTCGTTGATTTGACAGGTTACTTATCTCTCTACACAGAAGACAGACTGGGACAGTTCCAGACTGATTTGTTGATTTGACAGGTTACTTATCTCTCTACACAGCAGACAGACTGGGACAGTTACAGACTGATTTTTTGATTTGACAGGTTACTTATCTCTCTACACAGCCAGCTCTCATACAGCTGGAGGTTAGTGTGCAAGCGACAACACAGTAAAATGAACATAATTTTTTACATGTTTGATACACACAAAGAGAGAAATGAACTACCATTACCCAGGTCAGCCAGGTGAGCGCACACACACACACACACTTTGCATCGACAGTCCACTCAAACACACTTGGCCTCATTGGTCCAACGTGTCTGAACACGTCGCCTCCATCATCCATCTGCCTAACAGACTTCAGTACTGTATTGAACCACTGAAGCTAGGGGCCCTATCCTCCACCTATGCCATTTTGATATGCTGTGAACTCTACCTCAACATCCTGAGCCTTCTCTCTCCCACTCCCTCTGACAGGGTGAGGTTATTTTTAAACCTGGAATACAATATTGTCAGATCAGGTTTAGGGGTGATCCGTCTGTCTGCATGTCTGCCTGCAATTCTGTCTGTCTGCCTGCCTGCCTGTCTGTCTGTCTGTCTCTGTCTGTCTCTGTCTGTCTGTCTGTCTGTCTGTATGTGTGCCTGTCTGCCTGCATGTCTGTCTGTCTGTCTATCTGTGGCAGCAGCCCTAGATGAGGACATGACTACTGACGATTCCACTTCTATGTGAAAGGTGCTCTTATGTTGGAATCACTGTTGTCATATTCTCTAAAACATTTAGGTAACAAGCAGTTAGAGGATGGTCTGTAGGGTTTATCAAAAGTCTATTTTTAGGCTGAATCTATATCTGTGCTAGATCTGAGCCTATAAGTTGACTTCTAACAGGAGCATTAGGGAGGTGGACAGAGAGGACGGGCTAAGACTAGGGTGTGTTGTGTTTTTGTGTTGACACTCACTGGGGCAGATGCATTTTTTACTGTCACGCTAGGGGGTGGTGGCTCACAACGCTCCACTCACTCCGTGGTAATATTTAAAACAAATCTTAGTCTCCACTTCAGGAGGGAGAGAGAAATGTAAACTTTAAGTTACCGTTTAAATACACATGCATATGAAACAATTGTACCGTCAGACGACACGGTTTACCAAACATAGTCACATCCAGTGAGTGTGTCAAAATGAGATAGGGAGGGAGAGTAAAGGATAACAAGACAGAGCCTGGGGCAGAGAGAGAGAGAGGAAAGAGGAGGTGAGACTAAGGACAACACAATTATATTTTTCCTGCCCGTAAACCACTGGTTTGGGTGGCGGTAGGGAGAGATGGAGAGATGGAGGGAATAGAGGAGAGTAGTGACTAAGGTTTAATATTTTCTGTGTATTTTACAAATGTTCCATCCTGAGAATTATTCACTTTTCTCCAGGGTAACCCAGTATTTCCCACCAAAACCGGAAGTGGCATTCTAAAGCATAGAAAGCATATCCATTTGATTCGAGCTTTGATGAGCATGAACATCCAAGCCTGATGCTACCTGAGCTTAATGAGCCATACATTAAAGACATTTTAAAGACATTTTATGAGCCCTACATTAAAGACATTTTTTGAGTCCTACATTAAAGACATTTTAAAGACATTTTATGAGCCCTACATTAAAGACATTTTATGAGCCCTACATTAAATACATTTTATGAGCCCTACATTAAAGACATTTTATGAGTCTTACATTAAAGACATTTTATGAGTCCTACATTAAAGACATTTTATGAGCCATACATTAAAGACATTTTATGAGCCATACATTAAAGACATTTTATGAGCCATACATTAAAGACATTTTACGAGTCCTACATTAAAGACATTTTATGAGTCCTACATTAAAGATATTTTATGAGTTCTTGGCAATATCACAGCGTTGTCAGATTTCAAAAAGGCTTTACGGCGAAAGCACTACATTTTATTGTTTGATGGTAGCACCTCCAATATTTTACCATTAGCATAAATTAATAAACCATCGCGGTTCACACAAAACACATTTCACAGCGAAAACAAATCCCTTACCTTTTGAAGAACTTCTGCTGAGGGCTTCCCAAGTGTCCAACGAAGACATCCAATGGTTCTTTTGTTAGAAAAAGTCATTTATTATATCCATAAATCTCAGTTTGGTTGGCGCATTATGTTCATAAAATACAGCGTCCACTCGCCCATTGAACTGTGAAGAGAACTCGTTCAACCTATACCTATACACTTGTCCAAGAACAATCAAACATCATTGATAACGTATCCTTAGGAACACTTTTATGTATATTTACTATAAAATTTCAACCGGATTATAAACTGGACGATAGGAAAGGAAAAAAACACAGTGCACGCGAGCCGGTGAACGCGCATCCTCTTCTGTTTACATCTGGTGACCAGTTCAAAATTCTTCTTCTATTACCATCCAGAGTATTCTAACATCATCAAACACTGTCTAGAGACTGTTGACATCCAGTGGAAGCAATAGGTACTGCAATCTTACTCCTATATATAGCTGTTTTCAATAGGGAGGGGTTCAAAATGAGGCAATGTGTCAAAAACACTTTTTCCAGGACAGAAATTCCTCAGGTTTTCGCCTGCTATATCCGTTCTGTTATACTCACAGACAATATTTTAACACTCTTAGAAACTTCAGAGTGTTTCCTATCCAATAGTATTAATTATGAGCATATCCTATTTTCCGGGCCTGAGTGGCAGGCATTTTACTTTGGGCACGCCAGACTCTCCAAAACCGCCACCTCTGTTGCCGCTCCCTAAGAAGTTAATGTTTCTCCTGAGTTCTTCCCCATAGGAAAAGTCCAAGTTGCTTTTATCATGCTTGTAGTCAACCCCCTGTGATGTCACTGCATACGTCAATACCTGCTACTCCTCAGACCAAGCCCATGCATACACAGCTATACAAACTTGCAAGAGAGATACAATAGTTCCAGTGTTTTCTAAGGGCTCAGCAGTAAATGTCCACTCCCCCAAGTTGATTTATAGAGGTATGTCTGACGAGTCTCTTATCTCTTTTACTCCCCTGCAGGGTTCTGTGTTTATCTTTCAAGTGCTCTCTCACAGACCCCATGCAATAATTCACATATCTTCTCAGACCATTTCTTTATAAGAGGCAGAGACCAGAAAAGTACTGTGGAACAACATTTAACCTGATAATGTACATATATTGTTAATCTGTAGTCTAGGACCCTATAAATGTAAGGAGGGAGGGGTCATATAACCCCTTCCCTTCTATTAATGCAACATAAGCATAATCAATCATTATAATACATCAAACATTTGGCACAGCCCCTATCATGACCCCTAGGTGAGCCTCTAACACTAGCCTATAATTGTAACTTGTCCTGCATGTCCTGCACCAGCATCGCATGTTCTCTCCCAGCTTCGTGGTTTGAACGAGGTCCATCATTCCAGTCATACAATACAGCATAATACAATACAGTACAGTAATACAGTCCACACTAAAAAAGATTAGCCTACTGGAGCTAGTGTCATTTCTTTACCCAAGATAGCACATAGCTTGCTATGACTATGGGCTTTGATCTTTTTCCAGTCGTACATAATGTTGTTGTAGCCTATACTGTAAATCACAGGCTATGTATCAGATAATGGCACAATCATGTGTGCTTTTTTGGGGCTTGGTATCATAAAATGTCTTTAATGTAGGGCTCGTAAAATGTCTTTAATGTATGGCTCATAAAATGTCTTTAATGTATGGCTCATAAAATGTCTTTAATGTATGGCTCATAAAATGTCTTTAATGTAGGACTCATAAAATGTCTTTAATGTAGGGCTCATAAAATGTCTTTAATGTAGGGCTCATAAAATGTCTTTAATTGTATGCGTGATGTTTGATCTTTGACCTCTGTCTACAGCTGTATTTTGATTAAAATTGTTATGATTTACAAGTGCACATTTAGAGTGTTCCTTATTTGTTAAGTAAATAAAACGGAGCACAGAATAACGGAACCAACACTAGCGAATTTGATATATAATAGGGCCTATTTTACATTTGTATAATTAGTAGGCTGACACATAGGCCTACATCGGCTACCTTTCATAATATTTCCCCTAATGTTGTGCGATGTGCGTATTAGCCTACCTCCTTTTCTCTCTCTATTGCTGGTCATTCCTTCCTCGCTTTCAACAGTTAAAATTAAATACATTTTGTTGCCATAATTTTCATCATAACAGATGGCCATCATCCCGGAGTCGTCACTCCACTGTTGACGTTGAGACTGGTGTTTTGCGGGTAATATTTAATGAAGCTGCCAGTTGAAGACTTGTGAGGCGTCTGTTTCTCAAACTAGACAGTCTAATGTACTTGTCCTCTTGCTCAGTTGTGCACCGGGGCCTCCCACTCCTCTTTCTATTCTGGTTAGAGCCAGTTTGCACTGTTCTGTGAAGGGAGTAGTACACTGCATTGTACGAGATCTTCAGTTTCTTGGCAATTTCTCGCATGGAATAGCCTTCATTTCTCAGAACAAGAATAGACTGACGAGTTTCAGAGGAAAGTTTTTTGTTTCTGGCCATTTTGAGCCTGTAATTGAACCTACAAATGCTGATGCTCCAGATACTCTACTAGTCTAAAGAAGGCCGGTTTTATAGCTTCTTTAATCGCACACCAGTTTTCAGCTGTGCTAACATAATTTTGAAATAGGGTTTTCTAATGATCAATTAGCCTTTTACACAATGTACCATTGGAACACAGGTGTGATGGTTGCTGATAACGGGCCTCTGTACGCCTATGTAGATATCCCATAAAAAATCTGCCATTTCCAGCTACAATAATCATTTACCACATTAACAATGTCTACACTGTATTCCTGATCTATTTGATGTTATTTTAATGGACAAAAAATGTGCTTTTCTTTCAAAAACAGTTTTTTGAACAGTAGTGTAAAATATAGTCAAACAGAGAGAGAGAGATTGTGAAAGAGATTGCAATAGATGCGGTGTGATGAACACAACAAAAGAGAGGAGAGAGAAACAGACAGACAGAAACAGATAGGAGAGAGAAACAGAGAGGAGAGAGAAACAGAGAGAGAGAGAAACAGAGAGAGAGAGAAACAGAGAGAGAAACAGAGAGAGAAACAGAAAGAGAGAAACCGAGAGATAGAAACAGAGAGAGAGAAGGAAACATAGAGAGCGAGAAACAGAGGAGAGAGAAACAGAGAGAGAGAAACCGAGAGAGAGAAACCGAGAGGAGAGAGAAAGAGAGAGAGAGAAACGTAGAGAGAGAGAAACGGGGAGAGAGAGAAACGGAGAGAGAGAGAAACAGAGAGAAAGAGAGAGAGAGAGAGAAACACTTTCTAGGCTCTGGGTTGGAGAACACACATTGTGATGATGGGTGGTGGTGGTGGGGTTCCCTAGAAGAAAGCCCAAGGTGGGTTGTGGTGGTGGTGTTCACCAGAGGAGAATCCAGGTGGGTGGTGGTGTTCACCAGAGTAGAGTCCAGGTGGGTGGTGGTGTTCACCAGAGGAGAATCCAAGATGGGTGGTGTTGTTCACCAGAGGAGAATCCAAGATGGGTGGTGTTGTTCACCAGAGGAGAATCCAAGATGGGTGGTGGTGGTGATGTTCACCAGAGGAGAGTCCAGGTGGGTGGTGGTGGTGGTGTTCACCAGAGGAGAGTCCAGGTGGGTGGTGGTGGTGTTGTTCACCAGAGGAGAATCCAAGATGGGTGGTGTGGTCACCAGAGGAGAATCCAAGGTGGGTTGTGGTGGTGTTGATCACCAGAGGAGAATCCAAGGTGGGTGGTGTTGGTGTTGTTCACCAGAGGAGAATCCAAGATGGGTGGTGTTGTTCACCAGAGTAGAATCCAAGATGGGTGGTGGTGTTGTTGTTCACCAGAGGAGATTCCAAGGTGGGTTGTGGTGGTGTTGTTCACCAGAGAAGAATCCAAGATGGGTGGTGGTGTTCACCAGAGGAGAGTCCAGGTCGGTGGTGGAGGTGTTCACCAGAGGAGAATCCAAGATGGGTGGTGTTGTTCACCAGAGGAGAATCCAAGATGGGTGGTGGTGGTGCTGTTCACCAGAGGAGAGTCCAGGTGGGTGGTGGTGGTGGTGTTCACCAGAGGAGAGTCCAGGTGGGTGGTGGTGGTGTTGTTCACCAGAGGAGAATCCAAGATGGGTGGTGTTGTTCACCAGAGGAGAATCCAAGATGGGTGGTGGTGTTGTTCACCAGAGGAGAGTCCAGGTGGGTGGTGGTGTTCACCAGAGGAGAATCCAAGATGGGTGGTGGTGGTGGTGTTCACCAGAGGAGAGTCCAGGTGAATGTGTGCTGTTAAATCAGTCTCCTTATGCAGTTATTACACATGTTCTAAAACTGGAAATTAGAGCTGACAAATAAAAACAGCAATCACAAATGGTCCACTTGTCTTCCCCTGTATGTGTGTGTATGTGTGTGATTCTCAGTCTGAGAACAGCTCACACCTGGTACTCTGTCAGATAACTAATAGGGTACCATTTCACTCCATAACAGATCCCATTTGTAACCCGAGGGAGACTAAATAAAATTCACTATAAGCCTGTCACGCAGAAAACAGGCTCCCCTTATATAAGTGTTCCTGGCACGGTCACCGGGCTCTGCCACCATGGGGGAGTTTTCCACAGGGTGCTTGAGGATATCTCTCTGTAGGCTTGGGCTTCCTGCAGCCTTGGTCGTAGATAAGGCGGTTGGTTTGGATGGATCCCCAGTCCCAGTCCCAGCCCCAGATCAGACTGGCTGCCATGTGAGCAGCAGACATAAGTCCTACTGGTTGTCATCTCCCTGTCCCAGAAGTAAAGGGAGGGAGTGAGAAATCAATGCATCAGTCCCGGTCGAAGGTGGCAGGTTGATGATGGGGCATATTATGCATAATCGCAGAATATAAAAACGAGAAGAAAAAAAACATATCTAGCTGGCTGACATATTGGTAGTGAAATTGTCAGAAAGTTAACCTTAGTCATGAGGAGAGGAGACAGTGGGCTTTTTAATCAGACTGATCTGTGATGTCTGCAGCCCTTGGAAGCATTAGTGCCGCCTGTAGCCAGTTTCACCATTTGAACTGGTATAAATAAGGAATCAGCTCATGGTATAATTCTAACTACTTGAGACATCCGTGCTGGGGAGGGGGGGAATACTGATGTTTGGCTAAGGCCAGTAAACATCCAATGTATTATAAATACTTATGATGAAACAGCACAGGGGGGGGGGGGGGGGGGGNGGGGAGGTGAAATCAACTCTCCTAAGGATTAACAACATGCTCTACATAAAGGATGTGCTACAATGCTGAACTTCAAATCTCCCACATATTGATGAAACAGCAGGAAGTGTCGCTTTATGATACACTATTTGCTGCCAGTTGACCTGACGACATCATTTAACGTGTCATTTTAAAGGAGGGAGGTATACCTACAATCTGCAAAGTAGGAGTTGGTATCGGTCGTCCACACCAGGTACCCCTAGGTGTATGCGCATTGCCGTCGGGGGTACGTCAAATAAAAATGTGATTCACGTTTTTTTATTAACAATTAAAATATTCACATTTTCAAACAGTACATTTATATTTTCCAACAGGGTTATAGATTTGGGTGAGGTTAGTCTCTCGCCTGAGTAGCCTCGTTTCACTGCCAAAAATAAAATGAAACCATCTAGTGTTCAGCGAAATAACAACACAATGTCAAATACAGGTAGCCTAGTCAAATAATTAACATCCAATCAAATTAAGCTTTACTAACGGTAGCCAAAGTAGCTGCTGTTCATGTTGGTATCTGTACTGATGGCGCATTACAGGGAGACATAGTGCAACCAGTTGCTCCCGACCCCACTTGTATACACTGCGGCATCCACAAGAGGCTCTTGCTGCCAAGGGAATGCCTGACAGCTTGAAGACGTTTTGGACACTACAGTGAAAATGGTTAACTTTGTTAAAGCAAGGCCCCTGAACTCTTGTGTATTTTCTGCACTATGCAATGATATGGGCAGCGACCATGTAACGCTTTTACAACATTCATGAGTGCGCTGGTTATCAAAGGCAAAGTAGTGACACTTTTTTTAATATTGAGAGACAAGATTAAAATTTTCTTTACCGACCATCACACAATGTTACAGTATATCTTATAGCTACTATAGTCTTATTCATGGTCACTCTAATCAAAGGTTACTGTGAACTTGACCAATGTCAGTTGGAAAAGCTATCAACATTAGTCACAATGGACAAAGTTTGGACGATCGTTCTGATTGTTCAGAGAGTGAAACTGAATCATGACTCATGCCATTGACTTATCAGAAACTTCCCCTACCTATAAGGTACATGCCGATCCAATCCCCGGTGTCCACCTCCTCCTTGATGTCCCAGCAGACGAGTATGTCCTGGGACTGGCCGACAAAGTACTGTAGTGGGAGGTACTGACAGTCAGAGTGGAGCGGCTGTCTGAGGTGACCAGGCCTGCGTCGCTGTTTGAGCGGGGCTGCAGGGCCAGGGAGGTGGTGTGGTCGTGCCGGGGTCCGCCGTTGGGGTACTGCTTGGGACTGTAGCTGTAGCGCCGCCGGCTCTGTGCGCTCCGCAACGGTGACGCCATGGCAGCCAGGCCCAGGAACCAGTTCTGGTACAAGTTCTGGAGATGCGACAGAGAGGAACAACACATATGAAGTAATGCAGCAACCCTGTCTGTTGTAAATCCGGCGACTGTATGTGTTTTAAATAATCAAGTCAATTACGTTCACTCTAATTGAAAAAGGGAAGTGAAATTCTTCATCATATTGGACAAAAGGTATAATTAAATTGATAGTTTAGCTTCTCGTTTGTGACTACATAGAGATATACAGTATATTATACATAGTAAAATATTTCTGCCAGTGCAAGCTTTGAGATGTGTCTGTTGAGATTGTTAGGCACTTAGTTCTAACCTTTTTCCACTAAAATCGATAATTGCCAGTCTGTTAAAACATGGAAGCTCTTTCAAGTGGCATTAAAGGACCCATAAGAGAAAACACCCCCTTGCTCAATCAGAGGATCCAGAGCCGTTCCACCAAGCGGCAGTAGCAGCCATTTTGCACGCCGTTTCACACCACCATAAAACAGGGTAGTTGTTAGCTGTCAGCAGCAGGACAATCCCAGTAATTCACAGGAGCTGGCAGAAACATGATTTGGGAAAAATGGGTGGGCTAAGGACGTGTGGGTAGAGTACAAGGATAATTTGCAAATGGCACCTGCCTTTTACTCAGGCCCAGAAGCTAGGATATGCATTTAATTGGTAGTATTGGATGGAAAACACTCTGAAGTTTCTAAAACTGTTAAAATAATGTCTGTGAGTATAACAGAACTGATATGGCAGGCAAAAACCAGAGGAAAATAGAAATAGAAGTTCTTACAAGTGGCTGTTGAAATGGACACTACTGTTTTGCGCACGTGACTGTGTGCCCGCTCTTCGTTATTTTTCTTCCCTTTTGAATAGACTATTCTCTGTCTGAAATATGATCATTTATTTAGATATTTGACAACCCGAGGATTAATTAGAAACATTGTTTGACTTGTTTGGACGAACTTTACCGGTGGGATTTCGTTGTCTGCATGTTGAATGACTGGATTACAGAACTCCATGGTGCCAACTAAACAGACTTTTTGGGATATAAAGAAGGACTGTATCGAACAAAACAACCATTCTTTGTGTTCCTGGGACCCTTGTGATTGCAAACAGAGGAAGATCTTCAAAGGCAAGTGATTTATTTTATCGCTATATTTGATTTTGTAAAGCCTGTGCTGGTTTGAATAATATTTTGTTGTGGGGTGCTGTCCTCAGATAATCGAATGTTCTGCTTTCGTGTACATAAAGAATAAAGTCTAATGAGCAACCATTACTGGTTCCTTCTTCTGTGGAAGGCTGTGACCCAGGTGATGAGGACGGATTTCATGATCATAAACAGTCACATTTCACTGTTAATAACCTCTAATGTGGGGCACAACACCCTGAAATAATGACCTGGGTTTGGCAATATTCCATTAAATGGCTCCTGTCCCCATTGGATGTGGTTTTGGTGCACTATAGTGGTGACCAACTGGAAGAAGATGGACGTTCCAGTCCGGTGTGTCTTCACACAGTCAAAGCCAGCTTCCTCCTAAGGAAGCGTTGATCCTTGCACAGTGACGGCAATGCTGATCTAGGCTACATTTGTGTGTTTTCATCACGCACGCCCCACACAACAGAGATTCTTCTACATTTAGCTTTCCCCACAGAACACCCATACTGTATATTTATTTGGCCTTAGAGCACTCACAGACACAATGTCCACAGTAAATAGATTGGAGTGAGCAAACCATGGTGTACACTAAATGCAGTGTCAAAATGATAGCAACTCAGATCTGTGTGTGTGTGTGTGTGTGAAAGCAGCCCCCCCCCACACACACACACAGCAGAATAGGTTCAGACTACCCAACCCCACACAGTAGAAGAGGACCAGACTACCTGCCCCCACAGTAGAAGAGGTAAAGACTACCTAACCCCCGACAGTAAAAGAGGTATAGACTACCTAACCCCCCACAGTAGAAGAGGTTCGGACTAATTAAGCCCCTTAACTACTTACGGAGTTTGAGGGTAGCTCCTCCAATATTTTCCATTAGCATCACGGTTCACACAAAACACATTTCACAGCGAAAACAAATCCCTTACCTTTTGAAGAACGTCTGCTGAGGGCTTCCCAAGTGTCCAACGAAGACATCCAATGGTTCTTTTGTTAGAAAAAGTCATTTATTATATCCATAAATCTCTGTTTGGTTGGCGCGTTAGGATCATAAAATACAGCGTCCACTCGCCCATTGATCCGTGAAGAGAACGCGTTCAACCTATACCTATACACTTGTCCAAGAACAATCAAACATCATTGATAATGTATCCTTAGGAACACTTTTATGTATATTTATTATAATATTTCAACCGGATTATAAACTGTACGATAGGAAAGGAAAAAACCACAGCGCGCGAGCCCGTGAATGCGCATCCTCTTCTGTTTACATCCGATGACCACTTCGAAATTCTTCTTCTATTACCATCCAGAGCAACCTAACATCACCAAACACTGTCTAGAGACTGTTGACATCCAGTGGAAGCAATAGGTACTGCAATCTTACTCCCATATATAGCTGTTTTCAATAGGGAGGGGCTAAAAATGAGGCAATGTGTCAAAAACACTTTTTCCAGGACAGAAATTCCTCGGGTTTTCGCCTGCTATATCCGTTCTGTTATACTCACAGACATTATGTTAACACTTTTAGAAACTTCAGAGTGTTTCCTATCCAATAGTACTAATTATATCCTATTTTCTGGGCCTGAGTGGGAGGCATTTTACTTTGGGCACGCCAGACTCTCCAAAACCGTCACCTCGGGGCCGCTCCCTAAGAAGTTAACAGTAGAAGAGGTATAGACTACCTAACCCCCAAAAGTAGAAGAGGTACAGACTACCTGCACCCCCACAGTAGAAGAGGTATAGACTATGTAACATCGAAAAGTAGAAGAGGTATAGACTACCTGCCCCCCAAAAGTAGAAGAGATATAGACTACCTGCACCCCCACAGTAGAAGAGGTATAGACTACCTGCCCCCCACAATATAAGAGGTATAGACTACCTAACCCCCCCACAGTAGAAGAGGTTTAGACTACCTAACCCCCCACAGTA
>QNTS01001903.1:93498-117157 GCA_003317085.1 Hucho hucho
TACTCACCATGTTAAAACAGACAGAAAATACATACTCACCATGTTAAAACAGACAGAAAATACATACTCACCATGTTAAAACAGACAGAAAAGACATACTCACCATGTTAAAACAGATAAAAGTCATACTCACCATGTTAAAACAGACAGAAAAGACATACTCACCATGTTAAAACAGATAAAAGTCATACTCACCATGTTAAAACAGACAGAAAAAGACATACTCACCATGTTAAAACAGACAGAAAAGTCATACTCACCATGTTAAAACAGATAGAATATTTACTGACCGTGTTAATAAAAAGATTGTATTTAACCTTTATTTAACCAGGTAGGCCAGTTGAGAACAAGTTCTCATTTACAACTGCAACCTGGCCAAGATAAAGCAAAGCAGTGCGACAAAAACAACAACACAGAGTTACACATAAACAAACGTACAGTCAATAACACAATAGAAAATAAAAATATAAAGATCTATGTACAGTGTGTGCAAATGTAGAAGAGTAGGGAGGTAGGCAATAAATAGGCCAGAGGCAAAATAATTACAATTTAGCATTAACACTGGAGTGATAGATGTGCAGATGATGATGTGCAAGTAGAGATACTGGGGTGCAAAAGAGCAAGAGGGTAAGTAATATTATGGGGATGAGGTAGTTGGGTGTGCTATTTACAGATTGGCCGAGTACACGTACAGTGATCAGTAAGCTGCTCTGACATCTGATGTTAAAACAGACAGAAAAATAAATAAAAGAAACACAGAGACAGTGACAAATATGTAGACTCAGAAACAAAGAGACAAATACAAACAGAACACAGCTGCAAAAAGAAACAGGGTGACAAGAGCGTAAATCGTTTCCATAACCTATAATCTATTAGTCTGGCTGACACCAGCTCGCTGTGTAGTCACGGCACATACGGCCGTAAATGTACATTGAAGAATAAACAACCACATACGCATTTCCTAATGACTACATGACAGGGAAGCAAAAAAAAAACTAGACTAAACAAGAAGGGCTGTGTATCGCTAGGTGAAATCATTCCTTTCAGCTCTCTCTAGTAGTCTCTTTAGTTTCACTCTCTTTGTAATTCCTTTTCTCTATGTCTCTTCCTGCAGCGCTTGTTAAGTGACTTAAGCAGCACATGACACACATGGCTCATCGGGTTTCACATGTTACTTGTGCTTAGTGGGTGCTAAGTACATTTCCATTGTCCTCTGGAGGAGCCAGCACACTCTCATCAGCATTGATCTGTCAGTAACAAGGCTAATGGAGTCAGCCAAGAGGGAGAAGTAGAGAGAAAGATAAATCCTTCCCCCATTGCTAGCCTGGGACTACTGAGGTGAATTCCCCTGATCTTCAGGAAACCACCTGATAGGCTGACAGAAACACAGTATACCAGCTTTGATATGGCTGACACCATAGGAATCTAATGAGACTCACTCTGGGTGAATCTCAACAGTATTTCCTCAATTCCTCACCTCCTCACTCCTCACCTCCTTCTCAAAGTGTCAGAGGGAAGAGAGGAGAGCATTGGAGGTTCCTCTCCTTAAGTTTTCTCCTCCAAAGCTTCCCTCTAACAGATTTTGAGGAGGTGGAGACAGGGAAGGAAGAGAGGACTGGTGAAGAGGATTAGATGACGGACCTTTGACATTCACCCACTGCCTCCCTTCCTGAGCAAGGGTACACTGAATCACAACTGAGTCAATACATGTTAGAATCACCTTTGGCAGCGATTACAGCAGTCTTTCTGGGTAAGTCTGTAAGAGCTTTCCACACCTGGATTGTGCAAGATTTCTTTTCAAAATGATTCAAGCTCTGTCAAATTGGTTATTGATCATTGCTAGACAACCATTTTCACATCTTGCCATAGATTTTCAAATCTATGGCAAACTGAACCAGGTTTTCCTCTAGGATTTTGCCTGTGCTCAATTTGTATATTTTGTATCCTGAAAAACTCCACAGTCCTTAATGATTACAAGAATACCCATAACATGATGCAGCCACCAATATGCTTGAAAATATGTAAAGTGGTACTCAGTAATGTGTTGTATTGGATTTGCCCCAAATATAACACTTTATTATCAGGACAAAAATTGAATGGCTTTGCCCATTTTTTTGCAGTATTGCTTTTGTGCCATGTTGAAAACAGGATACATGCTTTGTAATATTTTTATTCTGTACAGGCTTCCTTCTTTTCGCTCAGTCAATATTTATTATTATTACTTTTATTATTGTGGAGAAACTACAATTTTGTTGATCCATTTTCAGTTTTATCCTATAACACCCACTATACTCTGTCACTTTTTAAAGTCACCATTGGTCTCATGGTGAAATCCTTCCCCTTTGGCAACTGAGTTAGGTAGGATGCCTGTATCTTTGCAGTGATTGGGTGTATTGATACACCATGCAAATAACTTCACCACGATCAAAGGAACATTCAAAATCTGTTTTTTTGTTAATCTACCAATAGGTGTCCGTATTTGCAAGGCATTGGAAAATCTCCCTGTTCTTTGTGGTTGAATCTGTGTTTGAAATTCACTGCTCAACTGAGGGACCATACAGATAATTGTATGTGTGGGGTACAGAGATGAGGTAGTCATTCAAAAATCATGTTAAGTCACCCATATTGAAACAATGTTGAACAGTTAGACACCCTACAACCCACACCTACACACTCATGTATCAATCTTATTGTTGTGCAGTAAGCAGGCTCAAGTGGATAACTGTGGCTACTTCCACCTTCAAAGAATAGGCAAGAGGACCAACCATGGAGAATAGTAAGACACTTCATTATTTCTATAACTATGTTATATTGTTTGTCCTTGTGTGTCTGTGAATGTTTTTCAGTATAAAGTACTTTGCAGTCACTTAGTGTGGACACCAGGTGAGGCCGCACACACATATTCCTGTTGAACACTGTCACTTCAACCACCTTATTTTTCTCAATAACAGTCTCTCTCCTTCACTTCATCCCTCTCTCCCCTTTTCCCCAAATCCTCTAGGTTATATCAGCTGTGTCGGTGAACCCATCCCGCATCTGATCTCGCTACATAGAGGGCACCTCCTCTTTTTGATAATGCACACCAGATGTGTATTGAAGTACAAATTGAACTTGTATTTATAATACAATAATACAATTATAATATTTATAATGCATGTACTATGTATTTAGAACAATTGGATAATGAACTTCTTTCAATAAAGTGTTTCACATTCTCTACTGGTTGAAATGAAGTATCTCATTTGATGAAATACTACACATATCTTGACATTCATTCCTGAACTACGCCTTTGTTTGCCAAGGTAGAGTACATGATCAGTGAATATATTAAATGTACAGGCTACAATGTGGGGATCTCATGCATGGTAATACTGTATATACGACTTGCATCCTTGGCACAAAGTTATATGATATTCTACTCAATCCATAGGCTTCATTAATGTCATTGACTGTTGTTTTTAAGTTGATACAATCGGCTATGATAGCCGAGGTTCATAGCTAGGTTCTGAACTAAGATGTATAACAAACGTGTTGGGTCCATACACAGATCGGCTAGATAGCTAGCTACACATCCATAGGCATACAGGTATGTTTATCATCCACTGCACAATAAGCAAGAACATAGCTATCTACGTTATTTAATCTATCTGCATTGCATGGCAAATATCAGCAAGGCAAGCTTACAAAATTGTACATTCAATTTGCAGTAAATGCTTTAGCTAGCTAGATTCTTTACATCCACTGTTTCACAAGATGACAGCCTGGTTTGCAGGTTGTTTCAAGAGTCCCTAAAACATTAAATAACCAGAATTACAATTTCATACTCATGTCACAACACCAACACCCATAAAGCTAGCCAGCTAGCTAATGTTAGTTAATCAGCTAGCTTGCTAAATAGCGATTTTCGTTAAAAAAAAACTTTATGACAAAAAAGTACGCATAATTGTTTGTCTCTACATTTACTAACATATTCCTCTCAACTGTAAATGTTTTGCATGATTCGTTATGCCTTCATAATTACTTACATTTGCTTCCATCCTAGTATTTCAGTCAGCCATCTGAAGAAAGTCTCCGGCCTTGGGTCGCATAGCGTCAAATTCGTCATGGGAACCACTTGATATGATTGGTCATCGCCCAGCGGTCGCCACTGGTGATTTGAATAAAGTTGGAAAATGTTGAACTTTTTCACCGCCTCCCACGTCACGTTCGTGCTGCCCAACAGTCCCGCCCTCTCCGCTTCTCACCGCTTTCCTTCCATTGAAAATTAATGGGAAGAGGTGTTTCACCGCACGGCACCGCGTTATAGTGCACACGGGGCATTAGAACTGAGCATGAGTAAAACCCTTCGCTTGATACGGTTATCCATAAGAAAAGTCAACATTTGAATGCAGTTTACTTTAACCCACCTCTGAGTGAATTTATCTAAAGAGCTCTAGTACGCTTAAAGTCCTTTTTCAACGCTTTGTTGATATTATATCAGCTCTAGCGTGTTAATATGTTTTATGGAAAAAGGGTGTCTCCATAATGACCAATCTAAATAGCCTATACCTACAACTGGTTAAAAAGTTGTCACGATGTGCCTGTACCTTGAGTCAGCTGCCTCTGCTGCAGCACTTTCTCAACCAGTGCTCTCAAACTGGTTAAAAAGTTGTCACGATGTGCCTGTACCTTGAGTCAGCTGCCTCTGCTGCAGCACTTTCTCAACCAGTGCTCTCAACACACACACTGGCCCTCCCCACCATTCATTCATTCATTCATTCACTCACTCAGTAACAACCTGCTCACTACCTGATAGTCAGCAGCAGCAGGTTCCAGTGAAATATATATATAGAAGTAGCCCAAAAACCAGCCACCAATATATTTTCAGCCATGACATAATTTTCAAAGTAACCCAATTTGGCGAGAAAACCGCAACAACATTTACGACCCTGCCTTAGGGAACATACTATATGGTCTCTACTTGCCATTTATTGTAGTTTTCTCACTTATGTTTTCTCACTTTCTCTGAGTGGCACAAATTTGGATATGGGGGAGGGGAATGTGCAGGGTTTATTCAATTTAAATGTTGTAGTATATACTACAGTTTAATGTTTTACTGTTTTACTGACATTTCTTCAGTATTTTCAACTGTGTTTAATACTGTAGTATTCTGCAGTACACTACAAAAGTATATACTACAGTAAGTACTAGACATGATCGAGGGATACTACAGTGTGTAGTATAGTATTATACAATATACTACAGTTTACTACAGAATTCTATAGTAAGTATTGTAGTATTTTTTTATGTGGGTACCCACACACAACAACAGGCTCCAGAAGAGATGCTCATGGCATAAACTAGCAGAGCGAGTTTGATGTGCCAGCCAAAAGGGATCTAGTTTGTGGCATTGGGTCGTACTTTAGGCTGGTAGGCATTAGCTTTGTGTTGGAGAGCTTGGATGAATCCCACAAATAACCGCATGAAAAATATTACAGTTTACTATAGAATACTACAGTATTTCTATAGAATTCTGTATTAAACTGTAGTATTCTATACTACACACTATAGTAGCCCTTGATTATGTGTAGTACTTACTGTAGAATTTTGTAGTAACTGTAGAATACTATAGTAAATACTACAGTATTATCCGTGGAAAAAACACTGTAGTATATACTGCAGTAATGTCCTCAAAAACACAACTTTTTTTTTACTATAGTAAATACTACAGTATTTAATTTGCATATACCCTATACCCATTCCCCTCCCCATAACACAGTTTGTGCCACCCATAAGTCAGAAACCTATATGTCAAATATAGACCATATAATATGTTCCCTATGCATAATAGGAAAAAAGCGTAATCTTTGAACTATCTGTTGAGACCCAAGTCCTACCTACCAACTTACAGGTTATGGACAATGTGCTCTTTGAGTAATTCTCCTCAAGAAGAAAACCTTCACTTCGATGTCAAAGATAATCAAACAAAAAAAACTATAGTAAATACTACAGTAATATCTGCAAAAACACTACAGTAATAACTACAGTATACTACAGACAGCAAAAACACTACAGTAAATACTACAGTATACTACAATCCTCAAAAAAACTACATTAATTATTATAGTGTATATACTAATTTGTTTTACTATAATTAACTGTAGATACTACAGTATACTACAGCACATGAAAAAATACTATAGTATATTTTAGCAATAAGGTCCGAGCCGGTGTGGTATATAGCCAATATACCACAGCTAAGGGCTGTTTTTAGGCATGACACAATGCCTGTGAATAAATAATCTGTGTCATGTTTGTGTTTTATGTAAGGTGTGGCCCACTGATGATGTTCCTGATGATTAATTAATAGTTCTCTGACAGACCAGAGAGAGAGAGAGACTTTAGGGTTAACAACAGACTTGGGGTTAACAACAGACCCTGTCGACTTCAGTTGTAAATCCTAGGTTGTGTGATAGTTGGATTATATGAGGAGTCAATATTCTAGTGGCTGATGAAGGCTGCAGGTAGCCTGATGGTTAAAGTGTTGGGCCAGTAACCGAAAGGTTGCTGGATTGAATCCCTGAGCTGAGGTAAAAATCTGTCGTTCTACCCAACTGTTCCCTGGGTGATTACGGCAGCCCCCCTGCACCTCTCTGATTCAGAGGGGTTGGGTTAAATGCAGGAAGACACATTTCAGTTTAATGCATTCAGTTGTACAACTCACTAGGTATCTCCTTTTCCTTACAATGTATTCTGCGTTCTCTAGGTTTTCATCGACATCATAGTAATATTTCTCAGAAAGACGTTTAACATTTCACTAAGGAGATTTGATTCCATTATAATGACCTGCCTATGTTTTAATCTTTCTAAATGAGCCAGGAATCTGGATATTAGAATGCATAGTATATATGCCTTTGTAGTGATTTGAATGAAATTCCAATGGCAGTACATTTTGGGAAGCTACTGCCCAGTGAAAAATAGACCAGGTCTAAACTGACATCTGGTGGTGACAGTCATCTTTACACTCATATTTGGCGCTGTGTATTCACATAAAATACAGGACTTGTTGTTGACCCAGGCGTATATCTATCTGTACCAAAGGGTTGAACTAGCAACCCTTTGGTACATCTGCATGCAGGGGCGCTACACTATTCTCACTCTCTATCAACCTGTGCACAAAACCCAATGTGAACAGGGGAACACCTCCAACATAGGACAGGGAGACATGCAGGGATCCTAATACTGACACCAATGTAGGGATTGAAGGGAAATTGTTTGCATTTGGTTGGATTATAAACAACAGTATGTTCCAGACCTTGCAGTGTCCATCCATTTTGGATGGGAGAACAAAAGGGGACACATTTCCGTCTGAATGGGAGTTAATTTGCTGTCAGTCTCAATTAATTCTCTCACTGTCATTCCTTGACTAAACCGAACAGTAATTACAACTTTCTTCTGGCATAAGATATTGGCTAAAATTATAGCTAATGTTTCTACCCCAACTGTGATGTACACATCAAGTCATACTGACTTAAGTCTCTAGCCACTTTAAATAATAGAAAATTGGATGTAACAAATGTATCACTAGCCACTTTAAACAATTTTGTATATACTGTTTACATATCCGACATTACTCATATCAAATGTATATACTGTACTATATACCATCTACTGCATCTTGCCTATGCCGGTCAGCCATCGCTCATCCATATATTTATTGGTACATACTCGTATTCATTCCTTTACTCTTGTGTGTATAAGGTAGTTGTTGTGAAATTGTTAGATTACTTGTTAGATACTACTGCATGGTCGGCACTAGAAGCACAAGCATTTCGCTACACTCGCATTAACATCTACTAACCATGTGTATGTGACAAATAAAATTTGATTTGATTTGAAGTGGTCCAATGAGCAATGGCCACTTATTCTGAAGTGGGGCCAAATGAAAGGTAAAACTGCGAGGCAGGCTCTTATTTGTTCTTTATTGAGCCATCCGGGAGGATGAAATATTCCCCTCACGCTAGCGTCTGTCTCAGCAGCAATGAACACAGAGATTAGGCAGAATGAGAGGTTTCATCCTGCACCGGTGGCACGCAGGTCAACTTCATGTTGTGTGACTCAAGGTCTGATACGCTGGATGATGGAGGGGTAAGATGATTAGATAGTAATGTGGTGAGATAGTTTGATACGCTGTATGATGGAGGGGTATGATGATTAGATAGTAATGTGGTGAGATAGTTTGATACGCTGGATGATGGCGGGGTATGATGATTAGATAGTAATGTGGTGAGATAGTTTGATACGCTGGATGATGGCGGGGTATGATGATTAGATAGTAATGTGGTGAGATAGTTTGATACGCTGGATGATGGCGGGGTATGATGATTAGATAGTAATGTGGTGAGATAGTTTGATACGCTGGATGATGGGGGGTATGATGATTAGATAGTAATGTGGTGAGATAGTTTGACACGCTGGATGATGGCGGGGTATGATGATTAGATAGTAATGTGGTGAGATAGTTTGATACGCTGGATGATGGGGGGTATGATGATTAGATAGTAATGTGGTGAGATAGTTTGATACGCTGTATGATGGCGGGGTATGAGGATTAGCACTCGAGACTCATTTAACTACTTCTTCTTTGGTTTTCAAGAGGAATCTCCGAGAAATGGACACTCAGCTCAAGAGCAGCAGACAGGCTGTGAGACAAGAAGAGCCCATGGTGGAAATGGATGAATCATAATGATTCCGATCCTCTGTTGCTGCCTGCCGTTATTTTCACTAGATAGCTTCTCAATAAGCTCTCTATCTCCCTCTTCCTCCCCTCTTTCTCTCACTTCCTCCCCTCTTCTCCGCCAGGCTGTTAAACTAATTGGGAGTGAAAAAATAAGAAACGCTTCCCCGCAATCTATATCTTTCAATTGCACATGACATCAAAGTGGGGGAGTTTACGGGGGAGGAACAGACTGGCGAGGCGAGAGCGACAATGTTTGAAATCAAGATGGAGGAGTGGGGGCCCCCGAAGTAGACCGTGAAACCATGGACACCCACGGCAGGATGGCTCGGGCCTGGGGGAAACTGACTGGCTGCTTCCTGAAACACTGTCAGTTAACTAGAGCAGCTGTCTCTCTCTGTGCTCAGGGCATGGCCACCGTCCCATGGTGCTACCACTAGTGACCACCAGGGGGCAGTATGGACATTTCTGTGTTGACATTTGTATTTAAGAAATATGCAGACTGTTGGCTACAGTCTCTCTCTCCTCATGGAAGTATCTCAGCTCTCTCTCGGCTTTCTCATTGTATGTAATGACAAACGTATTGCAATAAAAGCTGGGGGAGATTTTATCCACTCATTCTGGACCAGAACAGAGTTCCATGTTTACCTAGAGGGTTGCCGGCACTAGTAGTATTGGCTTAATCTCAACCAACTCCATTGCATCATTCTCCCTGCATAAATTGAGCATCACATATCACCAACCTACTCTTCTAAAGAAGACGAATCAAACTGAAGACTGAGGAACAGAATATTCCCTGACAAAATACTTCCGCTGCTGATCAAAGGATGAAAGACTTCACTCTCTATTCGGTCTCAATGACTTTACATTTAAATGCCTGCTGCCTGAACTTGAGTGTTCCCACTCGGCAGTATAGCAACTCTGAAAATAATAACAGTTCAGTGAACTACTTTTCATATCTTTCTCTGTCTTTGAGAGAGTCAAGACGAAAGAGTATGGTATGTTCACAAAAATCTTGGGGACAAAGTGTAGCTGAATAGCCAATATAAGCCCATGACCCCAAAATCCGAAGCTCGTCTTCGTCTTCTTCTCTTCGTCTTCTCGTCTTCAGTGTCATCCCAAAAATTACTAACTTTTGTGGCTCTAGCCTGCTTTTCCACAAATTGTTTTGTGTGTGGACTTATTTATTTTTTCCTCACCTACAGAAGCCAGGTTTGCATCCAACCATTTCATGTGGATGAATTACCTGCGCATAAAGAAAGTCATGACTAGCCTGATGGAAACAGGACATATTGGTACAATTTCATAAATGTCGACATACAATTTTGTTCTTTCGACATGGTGGGATCTTTATGTGTAGGTAAAATCAAAATGTATTATTCAATAAATTACAGTAGAAACGCCTTAATACCAAATGTTGCTACAATAAACAATATATTGAAGTAAATTATTGAAGTATATTTACTATTGAAGTATATTTATATTGAAGTATCTTGATGCTCCTTTCCAATAGATGTCAAGGGTTTTATTCTGGTGACATGATCATTGATGCTTGCCTCGCATTTGACAAATAAAAACAATCTCGCTTATCCATAATAATCTCATCATGTTGAATAGCCTTCTTGCACTGTATCTACGAGCTGTTGGCTAGACACTAAGGATGACCACCATACCAACTATTGAAGGGCTCTTCCTCCTCTTCAGAGTTAGTAGCATGGGACTTGTCGTCTACCCCAGCAGTGCCTGAGAACAGTAGTATAACTCAGTTTCTATGACAAAGGACAAGAGCTGAAGCATTTTGTGTATCGACTACTGGAAAAGCCTGTGTTCTGTTCCTCCTCGGCAGCCCTTGTGCATTCTACCCGCACTCCTCCACACCTGCTACTTTTACCGTCGTCACAGCGCTGTACCCCACCGCCACGAGGCAGAGTGTTACATTTGAGTTGTCACACATGACCTCTGGAGAGAGGCACGCAGCCTATCTGGCAGTCATGCCAGATAGGAAAAGTAGTGCCTAGGCTTTTGGTGTATCTGTTTTGGGAAACTGTGCATGGTGCTAAGACCTGCTACTGAAATTGTATATGGTTATATTATGTAAGAACAATGGTGCAACACAAATAAAAAATAATATTATTTTATAACAAATGTAAAAAATATGTGGACACCTTCAAATTGGTGCATTCAGCTCTTTCAGCCACACCCGTTGCTGACAGGTGTATAAAATCGAGCACACAGCCATGCAATCTCCATAGACAAACATTGGCAGTAGAATGGCCCGTACAGAACAGCTCAGTGACTCTCAGTGTGGCACCGTCATAGGATGCCACTTTTCCAACAAGTCAGTTCGTCAAATTTCTGCCATGCTAGAGCTGCCCCGGTCAAATGTAAGTGCTGTAATTGTGAAATGGAAATGTCTAGTATGAACAGTGGCTCACCCGTGAAGTGGTAGGCCACACAAGCTAACAGAACGGGATCACCGAGGGCTGAAGCGCTCAGAGCATAAAAATCATCTGTCCTTGGTGCTACCGAGTTCCAAACTGCCTCTGCAGGCAACGTCAGCACAAGAACTGTTAATCGTGAATATGGGTTTCCATGGCCGAGCAGCCATACACAAGCCTAAGATCACCATGCACAATGCCAAGAGAATGGCTGGAGTGGTGTAAAGCTCGCCGCCATTGGGCAGTGGAAACGCGTTCTCTGGAGTGATGAATCACACATCACCATCTTGCAGTCCGACGGAAGAATCTGGATTTGGCGGATGCCAGGAGAACGCTACCTGCCCGACTGCATAGTGCCAACTGTAAAGTTTGGTGGAGAAGGAATAATGGTCTGGGGCTGTTTCCATGGTTCGGGCTAGGCCCCTTAGTTCCAGTGAAGGGAAATTTTAACGCTCCAGCATACAATGACATTCTAGACGATTCTGTGCTTCCAACTGTGTGGCAACAGTTTGGGGAGGCCCTTCCCTGTTTCAGCATGACTATGCCCCATACACAAAGATAGGTCCATACAGAAATGGTTTGTCGAGATTGGTGTGGAAGAACTTGACTGGCCTGCGCAGAGCCCTGACCTCTGTTTCAGCATGACAATGCCCCATACACAAAGATAGGTCCATACAGAAATGGTTTGTCGAGATTGGTGTGGAAGAACTTGACTGGCCTGCGCAGAGCCCTGACCTCAACCCGATCTAACACCTTTTGGATGAATTCGAATGCCGACTGCGAGCTTTTTTGCCCAACACCAGTGTCCGACCTCACTAATGTCCCTGCAGCAATGTTCCAACGTCTAGTGGAAAGCCTTTCCAGAAGATTGGAGGTTGTTGTAGCAACAAAGGGGGGGACCAACTCCATATTAATGCCCATGGTTTTGGAATGAGATGTTCGACGAGCAGTTGTCCACGTACTTTTGGCCATGTGTCTCTACAGAAATGTTCGCAGGTCTGATGGACTCACAGCATTATTGGGTTTTTAAAACAACACAGCCATCACAATTTACATAAAAATACTTAATACTTAGACATCGACATATCAATTACAAGCAATACAGACAGCACACATGGTTAATATTTGCCATTTGCCTTTTTGTAAACAGAAATCAATTATAATCAAGAAATGGGTGGAATAAATCATGTTAATCTTGAACAAATATAAATGAAACAAGGTTTTCATCACTAGTGATGTTTATTGCTTTGAAATGAATACATTGGAAGGACAAAGTTTACATACAGTATTTTATGGAAATGATAAATGAGCCCCATTGAACACAAATTAAGGCCGGTCTTCACACCACATGAGGGACAGAGTTTTACTGTTTGTGTGTTGCAAATGTATTTCTTGCACTTGAATCATGTGTACTGTGTATTCCTGTCCTTTTTGGGTCCACATACATCACAGTGCTTCTTCTTGTTGCTACCGGCTGCAATCTAGAATGATGAAAACACTTAGTTCAGGAATTTTACTAACATCTTACTCACTCACTCACGTATATAGTTACAGCAGGCCTCACATACTTCCGGTATTGGAGTTGTTGGTTCTGTGGGTCAGGCGGATGGGGCACCATCCGTTGCCTCCTCTGGATTTGACGTCTTACCAAAGCCTTGCCCAGCTCCTCGAGATAGAGCTGTTTCCTTTGGAGCTTCCCTCTGTTCCAATCTGGATTCAACGTCATCCAGATGACAAACGCGTTGTACACAGAGATGTCCAAGAAGTTGAAGAATATCACAAGTGGCCAGCGTAGGGTTCTTCTTCTGCAGCTGTAGCCAGTCACCAGCTTGTCTAAATTGTCCAACCCTCCTTTTGTGGCATTGTAATCCATTAAGATTTCTGTTTTTTTGTTTCTGTCCACAGATTCTCCCATCCCTATGCTCATGAGTACTACATTTTTGCCTTTTTTTGGCACGTAGGGCACTAGGGACGTGTCGGCCATGAACACAAACTTTGATATGCCTGTTACGTTGTAACAGCTGAGGTGGGAGCTCTGGCTTGTTTTTTCGTACCATTCTTACCATCGTCAGCTTCCTCTTGAGGAGCTCCTATACCAGCTTGTGATAAGTAAAAAAGTTATTGCATGTGATGTGTGGCCACGGAGTCCCTGTGTCACATCCAGGACAACCCGGGTCCCTTGGTTCTTCTCAGGGGCTCTTCCATCTGGCTTCCCCATGTACACTTGCAAGTTCCATGCATATGATGAAGCAGCTTCACAGGTAGCCCAGATCTTATTCCATATTTTGCGTGTTTAGACAGTATGTACTGCCTGAAGGGGCAGTGGCCCCTAAATGGCATAAGCTGGTCATCATCAGTAATGTTGGGCCCAGGTTTGTAAAACAGGCGAAGGCGGTCCACCCACTTGTCCCACACTGACCTGATTGTAGCTAGCTTGTCTCTCTGCCACCGAGCTGGTCTGGTGTCTCGGTTATCAAAGTGGATAATCCTGGAAATAATATTCCTCCTCCTGCAGCCTGCTGATGAACTGGTTGCTGACCGGCTGGTCCTGGGGCCGGCTGCTGACCGGCTGGTCCTGGGGCCGGCTGCTGACCGGCTGGTCCTTGGGCTGGCAGAGGGTCAATCAAATCCTTTTCTTCCAACTCACTGTCAGACTCCGAATTGACAGACATGATCATCATATTCAGAAAATTCTTCATCTTTCAAAGCGGAAGACGCTCCTTCCACACTAGTTTCTCTCTCTGCAAAATGTTTTTTAAGGCCCTCTGAGCAGATATCATTTTTGCCATACTGATTGATTGTGGTAGGGAGCCACACATGCAAAGCTATTTATTTGTTGTGTCCCTCCCCCAATTTGTACCTGGCTGGGGTAGTGTTGGGGAAATACAGCCTTTTTTTTCTCACAATGTAACGAAATAATGTATCAAAATAATGTGTTGTAATAACGTTGTGCAGGTTCATTACAACAGACTCTCTGGTCCGACTATCATTTATTTAGTGTTGTTTACAACGTTCTAAACGGTCAGAACAGTTATATTGTAACATAACAGCACCTGTTAGCCACACTTAATACGCACACAGTGCTGGCTCCTTACCATCTTTTTCTTCATCTCCAGTATTTTACACTATTAACCAAATTTATTCCACACATCTGACTTCCCCTTTACCTCCTGAGTAACCAGTAAACATTCCCCCGTTTCAAATGTATTTGTCACATCCTCTGCATCCATTTTTCTGTCACGTGTTACAGTGTTCAGAGTTTGTTATAACCAATTTATTGATGTGCTTATGATATGCTATAGGTCAGGCCAGGGTTGAGGGAATAGGGACTGTTTTTCCTAAACAAATGAGGGATTTCGGTAACAGAACCTTTCAGTCAGAAATGGCTGTAATTATGTTACATCTTCAGCAACACAGATAAACACTGTTGATGTTCTGTGGTGGTCGCTGCAGCAGGGAGGAGAGAGAGACAACGGGTGCTAGTCACACAGTCACACGTTGTCATTTTTTTTTTAACACAACACAGCAAGTCTGAGCCAGGCGGCACAATCAAATCAATTGCGGTCGGGCTCCCTCTAGTCATTTGTGTGTCTTAATTATTTAATCAAACAGTTCGCTTAAAGAATCAGACAAGCTCAGTGCGTATAGGTGATTTGATTAAAACACATAGGAAACACTATTTCTGGAAAAAAGAACAGACTACTCTCAGTCAATTATGTACATATATATATTTACATTCCGGACTCTGACATTGCTTGTTCTGATATTTTTGTATTTTTTGTTTTTTATATTTTCGGATGAAGTGTATTGTTTTGTATTGCTAAGGAATTACTACTCTTTTGGAGATAGAGAAACAAGCATTTCGCTGTGCCTGTGATAACATCTGCAAATCTGTGTACATGACTAATGAACTTTGAATTGATTAGTTAAGCAAATAATATATATATATATATTTTTTTTAAGCTGAAGATGGATGAAAAACTAGCTATTCATAGCCTGCTCAGGCACCCTCGGTGATAGGTTGGTTCAATCCTCTGTGGTGTGATATTCTGTCTCAGTTTTGTAATGAGTCACTCATTGGTTGATAGAACAGGCGTTGTTGTAGCCTACCCCACCTCTTCAATGTTTATGTATTTCACTCAATGAATTTAAGGTCAATCTGGGCTCTGGCTAGGTTTCAAATTAACAAAATGGCATAGAGCGCTGGTTTGCCGCAATTGGTTCACAATTGCTCATAATATTAATAATACATGATCGTGTTACAGTAGATAATCAGTTTGGATCATAACAGTGACTTCTAATTGACTGTTGGTGCTCATTGAGAGTCTTATTTTGCGACGTCTCCTTAGATCTTATGAGTCCAGGTCCTCGATATCATGACGTCTCGAGGGGGTTGTAGTAAGACATGAGAAATGATCATTAGATTAGCTTCCTTTGATTAAATCAGATTTCTTCTGATGGGTTCATACGGCATCTCATCTCTGAGAATCTCGGCATAGCTTTGCCTATTCCACTACAACAAGAAACCAGAATAAGAATAATTGTGTCCCCCCCCCCCCAAAAAAAAGACAGATGTTTGTTAAGCTCTTGAATTCACTAAGGTCCGTGATTCTCTTCGGCCTCGGCTGTGTCAGCGTCGGACGGAGAAGTCTGTGCAGTGTGAAAAGGCTAATGAACACAGTGTGGATTGTGGCGAGTAAATGAGCCTTGGTGGCCAATCGCGGCAGCTTGAGACGGCAGCTGGGCTTTGTGTGTTTTGTCAAAGTCACCCACATCAGGAACCCGACTGTCACCTACACTCATTCATCTCCGCTCTACAGAATAGTACCCAAGACAAGCGACTTTTGGTTCATGTGTACTTACTGTAATGCACCTTGGCATGGTGACTGAGAGGAATTGTAGAGGACTATACAGATGTAGGATCTTAATTTGATTACCCTGTTGTAGGATAACATTTTAACTTGTAGTGTATTTAAGGTTTAAAAAGGCTTCTGAAATGTGTAATTTTCCCGTCTGAAAAGTCTATCAACCCCTAAAAAAGGTCCATTAATTATAATCCACATAATAATTCAAATTTCCTGTTTCTGCAGATAATATTTCTGCTGTAGCAAATCAAGATCCTACATCTGTATTTCTCATCTGACACATCAGTGGAGGCGAGCAATGAAAGGTGTTCTGTCGACGTGACATCAGGAGTATATCAAAGAGCTGCGGGTCACTGCTTTACAGCTGCAGACACACAAGTCACGCACGCATAAAGTCAAGCACATTTTATGTACACACATATCTCATGTCACTCATGTGCCATCTCTCTCTCTCTCTCTCTCTCTCTCTCTCTCTCTCTCTCTCTCTCTCTCTCTCTCTCTCAGGTCTCTCACACACGCACACACGCACGCACGCACGCACGCACACACACATACACTATCACAATGAAAACATCTCCCCCCTCATATCCTCTCCCTCCTCTCTCAGCTCAGGGTGAGTGAACACGTCTCTCCCTGAATTAATCATTTCACACTCCGCGTTAGAATAATTTGTTTGGCATGGAAATCACATGGGCAGGGGGCATGTACCCACCGCCACAACCTGTTTGATCATCATTAGAGACACAGACCACACCATGGAGGGGGCTCTGCCTTCAGTAAACACCATGGAGGGGGCTCCGCCTTCAGACCACACCATGGAGGGGGCTCTGCCTTCAGTCCAAACCGTGGAGGGGGCTCTGCCTTCAGTCCAGACGGTGGAGGGGGCTCTGCCTTCAGACCACACCGTGGAGGGGGCTCTGCCTTCAGTCCAGACGGTGGAGGGGGCTCTGCCTTCAGTCCAGACGGTGGAGGGGGCTCTGCCTTCAGTTCAGACTTTGGAGGGGGCTCTGCCATCAGTCCTCACCGTGGAGGGGTCTCTGCCTTCAGTCCAGAATGTGGAAGGGGCTTTGCCTTCAGTCCAGACTGTGAAGGGGGCTCTGTCTTCAGACCACACCATGGAGGGGGTTCTGCCTTCAGTTCAAAACGTGGAGGGGGCTCTGCCTTCAGACCACACCGTGGAGGGGGCTCTGCCTTCAGTCCAAACCGTGGAGGGGACTCTGCCTTCAGACCACACCGGCCAGAACAAGCTGAACATCATTTCAGTTGCAAAAGCTGAAGTGTGCAGATTCTCCGGCGTTGACGGGCCGGGGCGTGGATCTGTTGATGGGCCGGAGCGTGGATCTGTTGGTGTGCCGGTGCGTGGATTTGTTGGCGGGCTGGTGTCAGAGACCACCACAGGAGGTTTATGATGCTGACAGATGCTCCATGTCCTTAAAAATCTCTGCCCAGGGACAGAGACTCCACCTGATAAATGACAAGAACTCTCTACCTCTTCCCATTCTTCTCTTGGACATAAATATTGTTCCCTAGTGCTGTAACTCATATCCCCATAACCGTTGTGGCGGTGGGTACATTCTCCCTGCCCATGTGATTTCCATGCCAAACAAATTATTCTAACACGGAGTGTGAAATTATTAATTCAAGGAAAGGACCTGAAGGTGGTGAAGGAGAAGTCTTCCACTAGGTAATTACAGTTTAACTGAGAGGAAAGGAACTAAAGGTGGTGAAGGAGAACCCTTACAGTGGCTTCATGTTATCTGTTCAGTCAAAACAATACATAGAAACGGTTCCCAAGCTGAGTTGCTCCCCATGATTCTTTTAATTGTTCCATATTTTAAGTGATACTTTGGGGGATGTCACAGGTAACTGTACAAGGTCGGTGTGTTTTTCCAGTATGTCATCTTTTAAACAGCAGGTTGAAATATTTAATCACGTAGCAACCCTGGATGGGTGGGAGGAGGATGCAATCATCTGGTGGTTCCAGATCCTTCTCTTTATAGAGTCATACTTCTTACTTTTTCCAATCAACTGGGGATTGGCAGTTCATGACATTGTCACAATCTAGTGTCCTATAAAACACCCGATTGTAATTGAGAAGGTGCATTGGCTCTGTTCGAATTGAAACATGCACTGTCCGTAATGTAAAATACTAACGAAGGCCTATGTGCATATCAACTTGCAGTCGACGTGTCATATATAAAACGTTTAAGACCATGTTGAACTACTTGAGTGTTACATTTACAAACCTAATCAGCAAATGAGCAAAAGCATGGTTCTCAGGTTTTGTGATCTGCATTTTTCTTTCTGAGGACAGAAGAGAGAGAGGTGATTAAAAAGCCCTTAGTGTAGCCAGTTGCTCTAATGGTAATAAAGTGCTGGCCGATCCAATGTTCCATGTAGGCAGAAAGATAGCGGGCTCCTACATCTTGTCAGTGGAAATGTCGATGCGATCATCTGCCAAGCTAATAGACCTCGTCCCATCAGACATGATTCGAGTGACGATGGTGGGAGTCTGTCTCGGCGTCAGGCCGTCAGCCCTCTGGTTAATGAGGGGGAAAGGGCCACCAGTAGGACAAAAGCCCATCAGTCGGGCCCGCCTGCCTGACCACAGAACGGATGAACGCTCGTCTAGTCACCACCCGCCAACCCCGCCCACCTGCCCCCCTTGCCGACATCCCGGCCAATCACGGTAGCCATCATTCACACCCGACGCAGAGGGGCATCCTCATTAGGTAATTTCCCTCCTGCACTGCGGCCGCCGCCCGCCTCGATCTCCGGTCTGTCCACTTGAGATAAATCAAAGAGTGAACTCCTAACCCTGGTTTCATCCTATGGGGCGCGTGATAATACTGAAGAGGAGAAGAAATTGAATGAATATTTGTGAGTTTTCATTCACGTCTCCCAGCTATGTAATGCCTCAGTTGATGTATTTCGTAACAAGAGCCCTGGAGGAAGAAATATACTTTATTTCAGTTATAAAAAAAACAACTTCTGCTGTTATGATGTGTACAGTATTTATGGTCAGTTTATCCTAGAGGAAACAATTGTATCCCAGCAATAATCAATCTATATGAGAAAACGTTATGAATATGGACAACTCATTTGCAAATGATAATACCAACCTGAAGTAAAATGATGCATCAAAGTGTATAATTTATCACGTCGGGACATTTCACTGCTGGTAGAATATTGATTGCAGTTCATGATGATTTAATTCCACTACAATAGGAGGCAGCATAGACACTTTCGGAATAATTGGAACATGGCCCTGGTGGGGCAAGAGAGGTACAGCTCACTGTCAAGTATGTTTTAAGATTCATTATCAGAGCAGATGGAGTAGAACACGTATACAGCAGCCATCAGAGACCTTATAACATGGGCCTCAGCTCCCCTTTTCTGTTCTGCTATAGAATAATGTGACAGCCTCCGAGTGGCGCTGTAGGCGTCACTACAGACCCGGGTTTGATCCCAGGCTGTGTCACAACCGGCCGTGATTGGGAGTGCCGTAAGGGCGGCGCACAATTGGCCCAGCTTTGTCCGGGTTAGGGGAGGGTTTGGCCGGGTGGGGAGGGGTTTACTTGGCTCATCGTGCTCTAGCGACTCCTTGTGGCGGGCCGGGCGTCTGCAGGCTGACTTCGGTCGTCAGTTGAACGGTGTTTCCTCTGACACATTGGTGCGACTGGCTTCCGGGTTAAGCGGGTGGGTGTTAAGGAGGTTTGGCGGGTCATGTTTTGGAGGAGGCATGACTCGACCTTCACCTCCCAAGCCCGTTGGGGAGTTGCAGCGATGAGACGATATCAAAAATGGTAGAGAAAACGGGGGTAAAATATATATAAGATACACCGTCATAGGTGGTAAATCAAAGCTCAGTTTTTACTGACTTGCACTAATCCTTGATCTGACATAGGCCTATGTAGGTAGATGAGAATTTTGTTTGCTACCTCTATGCACAATACTTACAGTACAGTAGTCATAGCTGTACATGCAGAGTGCATGGTGGTCAATTCAACAAGCACAGTATAAACTTTGTTTTTATTACTTGAGAACAAAGGAAGAGAAAAGGTTGTCTTTGGCAGAAAACCTGACGCTTTCTCAACCTCTATTCTGCTTACCAAACGGCTGCTTTGACCCGTAGGCTGCAGTGGGTTTATGGGTCTGTGTGGGACTTGCCTTGTAAATAACAGATGAGACGATAAATTGTACTCTGTGAAACCTTCAAATGATACATTTGCACATTTGGAGATGTTCCTGAAAATACTACACATACAATACAGGGCAGAAAAATATGTCTCGCAACAAGACCCTATAAAACATTTAACTTCTTTTCGACTTAAGTGGAAAGTAACCTGTTGAGTGCTGGCCTGGGCAGAAGTTACTCTCTAGGGTTCTGTCTTAAATGTACTCTGGTTACTGACTTGACAGATCTTGACGTTCTTTTACAGGTAGAGTTGCAAAATTCTGGAAAGTTTTCAATAAATTCCTTTGTTTTCCAGAAATCTTTGTTGGAGGATTGCGGATTTACTGCTTATTCCCTCCTGATTCCGAGAATCTTCTAACTGGGATTTCGGGAAAACCAGAGAATTTATTGAAAAGTTCCAGGGATTTTGCAACCATATTCACATGCAATGGTAATACGTTTTGGGTGGAATGCAGTGTATCTTAACACAAACCAGCAATTATGGCTGAGAAAATTGTTACCTTAGCTGAACTTACTACAGATTTAATACACAGTCCGGGCAACAGCAAGGTTCAGTGATGAGTCCGAGTGGTACCATCTTTTTCAACTCTCCTTTTTGCATTATCAATGTGGCTGCAGTGGCTGCAGAAGGCAAACACCCTTTAGCATCTGGCACAATAGCAAGGGGCTTCCTCCCAGACCCAATCGCTGGGCGAAGAGATTGGGTTAGTCAGGAAGCAGGAGTATTTTATTCAGAAAACTTTAGCACTTTCACATGATCGTTCATTTCTTCAACAAGTTGTCTGGCCTTTCTTGGGTTTCCGATGAGTGATGCAACTAGGTCCGAATGGGATTGAGTTACAAATGATATACAGTCTCAAGCAGACCGGGAGGATCCTGTGGTTCATTTCTCCTGCGGAGGACTGGTCTGATGTGCTATGAGAGAGGAACCACTTTCTGTACCTATCCTTGGGAGTGACCCAGGGCTGGCCCTACCATACACTCAAAAAAATGAGGGGTTCAACAAGGGTTCTTCTAAGATCCTGAAAGTTCTTTGAAGAACCTTAGGGTTCTTGGAACTGAAAGTTGCCCCCAAAAGGTTCTTCCAAGAACCACATAAGAGGTGGGGTTCATCAAGGAACCTCCTTAGTTGGTGGGGTTCTAGCAGGAACCTCACTGCCCAACTGAAACATTTGGATTTGAACTTGAAAGGACAACAGGTGCACACACTTAACCCCAGAAGAAGCCCAAAAGGTTCTTTAAGGATCCATTAAAAGGGGTTATTTGAAGAATCCTTTTAAAGGGTTAATCGAATAACTTATAGGGGTTCCCCCACAGTTTCAATTTGAAGAACCCCTAAAGAATACTCCTTTCCTTTCTAGCGTGTACATCCTTGCCCGTCCAAATAAAATATTTAAATGTTGGTAACTTATTTGACCAAAATGGGCACAGACAGAAAATACCCATCATTGTCAGATAAAGCATCCGAGCAAGTGAAACAGCGCCTCTCTGTCTAAATTAAATTACTAACATGTATTTAAAGTCATGCCCCCTCCGTCCATTACTTTTCTTAAATAAGTCAATAATACACACTGTCGGTAATAGAACCTTGCTATCACAAACAGAATTGGTGATACAGACAGTTTTAGGAGGGAACGTACATTTTTTCTATGGTTTTCCTCGTTGCCCCTCGACAGTAGCTCCTGCTCCCCTCATTCTCCCGATATATGCCGTGCCAAGTTGAAAATCACCCCGATAATTGCCTCAAAAGTAAATGGAAACTATACTGAAACTAATATCACACATATAATAACAGATTAATAAATGAAGCAGGCAAAAGTATGATGAGGAAGAATGGATGAGTTTGTGAGCGAGGGGAAGAGATGGGTGAATGGATGAGTTTGTGAGCGAGGGGAAGAGATGGGTGAATGGATGAGTTTGTGAGCGAGGGGAAGAGATGGGTGAATGGATGAGTTTGTGAGCAAGGGGAAGAGATGGGGAGAATGGATGAGTTTGTGAGCGAGGGGAAGAGATGGGGGTGAATGGATGAGTTTATGAGCGGGGGGGAAGATATGGGGGAGAATGGATGAGTTTGTGAGCGAAGGGAAGAGATGGGGGTGAATGGATGAGTTTGTGAGCGAGGGAAAGCGAACGATGCATACTTATGCAATCACCAATTGTGAATGAAGAACAGGGCATGTCATTCTATTGTATTGATCCATTCGAATTATAATCTCTATGTAATATACTCTGTCAGTCTACTCTGGCCTACCTGGAGTACACAACGAGATCATGCGTAATTTACAATGGCAAACAGACCAAGACGATTGGATGCACTCGTTAGCATTGCTATAAAATCTGAATGAAAACGACTGATGGTTGGGAAGAAACGAATCATGATGACATATCTGATGAGTCTTCTTCTGATTCTAAACCTCAACCTGAACCTACACCTCCGAGGCGTAAGTGCAAAAATAGATAGAACTGTGCTGAGCAGGTGCCCACGCCACCACCAAATCCAACCGTGACACAGGAGAGATGACGAGACAGGAGAGATGACGTCACCTTTGGAATAGAACAAGCCGGTGAAAAAATATATGTGCTATTATAGGCACAACCTGCCATCACTGAGGGAGCAGGCCCTACATCTCAAGCAAGAAACTAAATCAGCAACGCACTCAACAGCTGTTGTTGTTCAGGCTATGTGACATGGACATGCTCCAATTGTTAATGGACTTTTTGACTGCTGTCATATCAACACTTATATTCATTATGCCATCAACGCTTTGTGATGATTTTCATTATTAATGACACTTGGCGCTTGTAAAGATGTTTAGGCTACTGATGTTTTTTTTGTCATTTGACCATGCATCTTGCTGAGTGCCGTCAGGTGGTTGGGGTATTTATTTGTATTTTGTCGTTAGAAAAATAAGCTTATACCGGGTTTCAACACCGATTCTTTCTGGTTCATAGTTGTAACAAAGGCCCTCCACCTACACAGTATATTGACGACTTAATTATTCGATATTTTGAATACATACAGTATATCCACATATGAGGTCCTGTGAAAAAAACGTGACCGCCTATGGAAATCAAATGCCCCTCCAACGGATTCGTTCTGGCGCCGGTGTTGTGCCCGAATATCTCCCCCTGCCAGAATCCCCCCCCTTTCGCGTTCTTCATTGCTGCAACTTGCTCGCTAGTTGAGATTTCTGCTCTTCACTCCGTTGTCAGTTTAGCCTACATTTCACTGATCTTAGTAGCAGAAAGCATTTTTGTCTGCGGTTTTCGGTTTGGCTATTTGTTTCAAGTGTATGTGGCGGTTCTAGCTTGTATGGCGCCCTGGGCGATTCCCCCCACCCCCTCAGCGCCCGCCCCCGCCCACAGCTGGGGGCGCCCGTATCGCCCGTACCTACAGTGGGGCAAAAAAGTATTTAGTCAGCCACCAATTGTGCAAGTTCTC
>QNTS01001903.1:146461-169325 GCA_003317085.1 Hucho hucho
CCCCCCCCCCCCCCCCCTCAATTTCTGTTAGTCACATGTCTGTGGAACTTGTTCAGTTTACGTCTCAGTTGTTGAATCTTGTTATGTTCATACAAATATTTACACATGTTAAGTTTGCTGAAAATAAATGCAGTTAACAGTGAGAGGACGTTTCTTTTTTTTATATTGTTATGGCTGACGGGTGTCACTTCGTGCCAACCTACAGGCTATAGGCTACTATGGCCCTCTCTTTGATAAATAAAACATTGGGTGTTCAGGTGGGAGGTAGTTAGCAGAGGTCCTTCACTCTCCTCACTCAAGCCACTGGCGGTCTCCCCCTCCAGAGTCTCACTCTGCCATTAGTCTTATTTACTTTTAATGTGACAGAGACAGAGAACGCCACACGCCAGCCCTTTATTAGAAACCCGTGGCCTTGAGAAATTTAGTGCCATGAATCACTCTCAACACCTCAACGATGGGGGGGGACGCTTCGCTTTTTTGTTGCCGCAGAGGCTCCCTCGACGGTTGCGGCACACCTAACCCCCGTCCAGCACATAATTCACTTTAATGTGTCACCTCAGAGTCAACAACTGTAAGAGTTTAATTGGAAAGCGTTAACGGGAGAGGTGGGATACTTTATTGTCAGAGACTGCCTCAGAGAGAGGGCCCATAATGGAATGTCAGGATCCCCAGAAGAGAGTCCGTTGCCTGAAGGCTATGGAAGCCAGAGCAAATCAAATCAAATTGTATTAGTCACATGCACTGAATACAACAGGTGTAGACCTTGCAGTAAAATGCTTACTTACGAGCTCCTAACCAACAATGCAGTTAAAAAAAAACACAGATAAGAATAAGAAATAACAGTAACAAGTAATTAAAGAGCAGCAGTTAAATAACAATAGCGAGAATAGATACAGGTGGGTACCAGTACAGAGTCAATGTCCGGGGGCACCGGTTAGTTGAGGTAATATGTCCCTCTGTAGGCAGAATTATTATAGTGACTATGCATAGATGATAACAACAGAGAGTAGCAGTGGAGTAAAAGGGGGGGGGCAATGAAAATAGTCTCAGTAGCCATTTGATTAGATTTTCAGGAGTCTTATGGCTTGTGGGTAGAAGCTGTTAAGAAGCCTCTTGGACCTAGATTTGGCGCTTCGGAACCGCTAGCCGTGCGGTAGCAGAGAGAACAGTCTATGACTAGGGTGGCTGGAGTCTTTGACAAATTTTAGGGCCTTCCTCTGACACTGCCTGATATAGAGGTCCTGGATGGCAGGAAGCTTGGCCCCAGTGATGTACTGGGCCGTTCGCACTACCCTCTGTAGTGCCTTGAGGTCGGATGCAGAGCAGTTGCCATACCAGGCAGTGATGCAACCAGTCAGGATGCTCTCGATGGTGCAGATGTAGAACCTTTTGAGGATCTGAGGACCCATGCCAAATCTTTTCAGTCTCCTGAGGGGGAATAGGTTTCATCGTGCTCTCTTCACAACTTGTCTTGGTGTGCTTGGACCATGTTAGTTTGTTGGTGATGTGGACACCAAGGAACTTGAAGCTCTCAACCTGCTCCACTGCAGCCCCATCGATGAGAATGGGGGCGTGCTCGGTCCTCTTTTTCCTGTAGTCCACAATCATCTCCTTTGTCTTGATCACGTTGAGAGAGAGGTTGTTGTCCTGGCACTACACGGCCAGGTCTCTGACCTGCTCCCTACAGGCTGTCTTGTCATTGTCGGTGATCAGGCCTACCACTGTTGAGTCATCGGCAAACTTAATGATGGTGTTGGAGCTGTGCCTGACCGTGCAGTCATGAGTGAACAGGGAGTACAGGAGGGGACTGAGCACGCACCCCTGAGGGGCCCCTGTGTTGAGGATCAGCGTAGCGGATGTGTTGTTACCTACCCTCACCACCTGGGGGCGCCCCGTCAGGAAGTCCAGGATCCAGTTGCAGAGGGAGGTGTTTAGTCCCAGTGTCCTTACCTTATTGATGCGCTTGGAGGGCACTATGGTGTTGAACACTGAGCTGTAGTCAATGAATAGCATTCTCACATAGGTGTTCCTTTTGTTCAGGTGGAAAAGGGCAGTGTGGAGTGCAATAGAGATTGCATCATCTTGTGGATCTGTTGGGGCGGTATGCAAATTGGAGTGGGTCTAGAGTTTCTGGGACAATGGTGTTGATTTGAGCCATGACCAGCCTTTCGAAGCACTTCATGGCTACAGACGTGAGTGCTACGGGTCGGTAATCATTTAGGCAGGTTATCTTAGTGTTCTTGGGCACAGGCACTATGGTGGTCTGCTTAAATCATGTTGGTATTATAGACTCAGGGAGAGGGAGAGGTTAAAAATGTCAGTGAAGACACTTGCCAGTTGGTCAGCCTACGTTCACCGTACACGTCCTGGTAATCGGTCTTGCCCTGCGTCCTTGTGAAGGTTGACCTGTTTAAAGGTCTTACGTCAGCTGCGGTGATCACACGCTCTCCAACCTCCAGACGGTCGGGGGGCCACCAGATAAAATATGAAAGCAAAATATGTCGAATAGCATGAAATTTGCTATGAAACTGCATACATTTCTCTCAACCTCATGGAAAAATGTGAACAAAAGCACTAGATGAGCTATAAAACAGCAACAACCAAAACATCTGTGCCATGGCAAAAAGTGTAGAATTGTAGAAAATTTGCTTTAAACTGCAACATTTTCTCTTAGCCTCATGACAAAATGTTTTGAATAAACATACCTAATAAAATGCGGCAGTCCGGCCCTGCTCCTCATCCACACACCTCCATTATCTATTGTGACAGTCCAGAAGCAGTGGAGGCGGCGGGGAAAAGGACTTAGGGCTGCAGGTTTGAGAGCCAACCTTAATTTGTTCCTTGGCATAATTTTAGGGACTGAGCCTAATTATGGATGCGCAATAAAATAATGTTGAATATTGAGTAAGTGCCTCTACACCTCTGACATATACTGATGAACACCACTGATGACTCCATTCTGGAACTGCTTTATGGTAGCTTCTTGCTGCACTGGTATGTTCAGATGATTCATTAAGAAACAATTAATGTAATATTTGAACAGACAAATTAAAATCTGTGATTTGTTAGTCATTATGAAGTTGAATATAATTCTTCCACTTTGGAATATGGAGGCAAAGTCTCCAGCTCCAATTCAAGCAATCATCACATTTGGATCGGAACACTGGCAACAAGTTTGGATGTTTCACACTCCAACTGACATAAATAATTAGTTGGGTGCTTACTGAGTTGAAGAATTTTCAGAGTTAGAATTGAAACAACATACTTTGCTGACCAAATGTAGGCCTGATGACTACTGTAGACACAGGGCTCCAGTATGCTACCATTTAGTTGCATTTTGCAGCCCTTTGACTTGTCTGTGCGAGTTACATTTGTAATACGCCACACTGGTGCGAGCTGCATATTCTACCTGGTCATCTCAATCAAAATGTAAACGTTTTTGTGGCGGATAAAACCATGAATTTGTCAAATGGTAAAGAGTATTATCCTTATGATTCCTGTTATAAAAATGTCTGACCTGCCGCTCTGCATACCTGTTTCGCTGGGACCGGCTTCTGTAATGAGCGACCCTCTCACAATCTCTCTCCTCCTCGTGAGTGTATAATGTTTAAAAATTCGAATGCATGGAAAGAACACAACTTGGAAGCAACTAGTCATCCATATTAAAGAGAGGATTCTCAGCTTTCTGTAAGTACAATTGATATTTCTCAACGATCAATATTAACTCAAAGTACACTGTTTTCCAATGGTTACTAAGTTAACTGATAGGGAGTTGAAATACGCGAAAACTGTGCGGAAATGCGTATCAGCATTGTGAGTGCAGTAGACCTCTTTAAAACGTTTTTTGGGGACATTCAATTTACTGAAGATAGATTGATTAATACATGGCTACTAGCATTAGGTGTTATATTTAGAGTTAGCAATCTAGCTAATGTATTTTGAGTTTCCACTTCCTCAGGTGGTGAATAAGCACCAATATAATATAATATCATTAGGCCAATATATAATATTAGTGCAAATATATCTCTATTGAACAAACAAATCTGTTTTGTAAACAGATCTAGTAAATCCAAAATTCATAACTACCCTGGGTGGCAGGGTAGCCTAGTGGTTAGAGTGTTGGATTAGTAACCAAAAGGTTGCAAGTTCAATTCCCTGAGCTGATAAGGTACAAATCTGTCGTTCTACCCCTGAACAGGCAGTTCCTAGGCCATCATTGAAAATAAGAATTTGTTCTTAACTGACTTGCCTAGTAAAATAAATAACTAACCATCACTGGGTTAGGTTGAATATCAAAATATATTTGATTCCTGCTTGGGGATGTTATATTCACACTCTATTTATTGAATATAATCTCAGTAGTCTTTTACACTTGTTAACTAGGCAAGTCAGTTAAGAACAAATTCTTATTTTACAATGACGGCCTACCCTGTCCAATCCCTCATCTAACCCAGACGACACTGGGCCAATTGTGCGCTGCCCTATGGGATTCCAGATCACAGCCCGGGATCGAACCAGGGTCACCTCTAGCACTGAAATGCAGTGCCTTAGACCGCGCCACTAAGGATCCCCGAAATAAATTGTAAATGACTTTATAACGACTCTATGAGATTATTAGGCATACTCATTGTCTCTATTGTGTGACGCTGCACAAACAAAAAATGTGGGGTGGCGTGCCACCAAAAGGTGGACTGGTGCCTCCAGCAGATGGACTGGTGCCTCCCACAGATGGACTGGTGCCTCCAACAGATGGGCTGGGGCCTCCAACAGATGGACTGATGCCTCCAACAGATGGACTGGGGCCTCAAACAGATGGACTGGTGCCTCCAACAGATGGACTGGTGCCTCCAACAGATGGACTGGTGCCTCTAACAGATGGACTGGTGCCTCCAACAGATGGGCTGGGGCCTCCAACAGATGGACTGGGGCCTCAAACAGATGGACTGGTGCCTCCAACAGATGGACTGGGGCCTCCAACAGATGGACTGATGCCTCCAACAGATGGACTTGTGCCTCCAACAGATGGACTGGTGCCACCAACAGATGGGCTGGTGCCACCAACAGATGGACTTGTGCCTCCAGCAGATGGGCTGGGTCCTCCAACAGATGGGCTGGTGCCACCAACAGATGGGCTGGTGCCTCCAAATTAAAAATTAGTGGCACCAGTGCCACCATAGATTTTTTTTTGTCTGGAGCACTGTGTACGCGTCCTTCAAAAGTTATCATAAGAAAATGCTTGTCACGTTTGTGAAAACAGTGAACTCAGTCTTCAAGTCTGGGTGTTGCACCTTGTGGTGCCCTGAAGGCTTGTTATCACAGCCCAAGGAAATATCTCGCTGACTTATACATCCAAATAAACAGATACCAATCTCTATTAAAATGGGTTGATGGATGACAAATGTACAGCAGTTATCGTGCCTAAGGACATTTTCCTCAGAACCAGTTGTCTGATCAGGGGACTTGACAGACTATTGTCCAAGGCACCGCTTGATCAGAGAGCTCTCTCAACCAGCTAAGAAAAGGTATCTGATTGCACACCATCTTTAGCAAACCTGGCACTGGGAAAATGGAATATGAAAAGACAGGGCTTGATGCACCCCACTGTGGAAGGACACTAAGTCCTGGTGCCACTAAGTCCTGGTGCCACATTTATTTGATGGACAAATAAATGAGGGATACGAGACTGTGGTTGCATTGCAAGCGAGGCGTACGGGAAGGATTCCGGTTTCGACTGGTTTGAACTCATCATTACATGAGGCGGTTTTCCCAAGCTGAGTGTTAGTTATATCAGCCAGTAATCCATGGTACATTTGCATATCACTGGGCATCGTTCTCACATCCTTTTACGTGTCCTTCCTTCACTATGAAGTAGGCAACATCTCAGAGTAAAGGAACAGTCAAGACTGCTACACCAGTCAGTTCTGTGATATTTGTCTTGTCTATCTGACATAAGAAGAAAGAAAGAGAGCTCCATTATATTAGCTTCAACAAACTCTACAGCATCTCAGATGCAAGGACCCGGGCTCCCAAAAGTTGGGCAGTAACTTAATTAGTGATTTATCAAATTATAGTCTAAGGCGATTTATAGTCTGCCCTGCAGCTAATGCAATTATATTCTGCATTTCATGAATTATTTTTTCACTCGGCCCTAGTTTCAATTATTTTCACCATCTCGTCACTTATTACATGATAATGTGGCTTTCTAGATTATTTTCCACCAAACTTTTACACTGATCTCGTGCTGTAATCCCAGTCCAATTATTTCCCATCATTCTACAGCAAGGTGCCCTTGCCTCAACAACTTATTGATGCCTACAGGGTTTCATTATTGTTTATTTGATTTCTAATGCATTGATTAATCTGTGGCGCACACACAGTGAAACAGGAATTAGTCTTGGTGAAACTTGTCAGTCTCAGTGATTGCTTCCAAGTGATATCAAATGTATACGATTCAAGAAGCCAGACATTGTGCTCTGGGGTGCTGCACAGATCTGACGTTAACTTGAGCAATGCTGACTCCAGCTTTACAACAACATTTTAGTCGAGCAGTCTTAACACTGTCATAGTATCCCAAGGATATTTAGTATTTTTTGTGTTTTATTAGGATCCCCATTAGCTGTTGCTATAGCAGCAGCTACTCTTCCTTGGGGTCCACTCAACACATGAAACATGACATAATACAGAATAACATCTATAGACAAGAACAGCTCAAGGACTGAACTATACAAACAAAGATATGTAGAATTGAAGTAGGTTAATCTTGGTTACCCAGAAGTAAAATTCTCACAAAAGTTGTCACTTCCCGTTTAACTTTTAGGGGGGATTGAACATTTTTGATCTCCGTTGTGTGAAGGAAGTGAAGTCTCCTTCCTCGCAAAAGGAAACTCACGTACACATCCCTCCGTTCCACTCATTTCACCAGTGTTTAGATCAGTGTGAACTACTGAGTTGTGAACACTTGTGCAAAGCGTGTTGAAAACCTCCTCACTCCATTCATGTTTACATACTTTTTTGGCCATGTAGTGTAGCGGTGTTGAAAACATCCTCACTCCTTCCATGTTTACTACACACAATAATATGTGGACGCCCCTTAAAATTTGTGGATTCGGCTATTTCAGCCACACCCGTTGCTGACAGGTGGATAAAATTGAGCACACAGCCATCCAATCTACGCCATTGGACTCTGGAGCAGTGGACAGGATTCTCTGTAATTAATCAAGCTTCACCATCTGGCAGTCCGACAGACTAATCTAGGTTTGGCGGATGCCAGGAGAACGCTACCTGCCCAAATGCATAGTGCCAACTGTAAAGTGGAGTTATGGTCTGGGGCTGTTTTTAATGGTTCGGGCTAGGTCCCTTAGTTCCAGTGAAGGGAAATCTTAATGCTACAGCATACAATGACATTCTAGACAATTCTGTGCTTCCAACTTTGTGGCAACAGTTTGGGGAATGCCGTTTCCTGTTTCATGACAATGCCCCTGTGCACAAAGCGAGTTCCATGCATAAATGGTTTGTCGAGATCGGTGTGGAAGAACTTGACTGGCCTGCACAGAGCCCTGACCTCAACCCCATCGAATTCGAACACTGACTGCGAGCCAGGCCTAATCGCCCAACATCAGTGCCAACCTCCCTAATGCTCTTGTGGCTGAAGGGAAGCCCCGAGATAGCCCCGCAGCAATGTTCCAACATAATGGAAAGCCTTCCCAGAAGAGTGGAGGCTGTTATAGCAGCAAAAGGGGGTAGCAACTCCATAGTAATGCCCATGGTATTTTGGAATGAGATGTTGTGGACAAGCAGGTGTCCACATACTTTTGGTCATGTAGTGTATATCGAATCTTAGCAGTGTCCATTCCCGTCATCTAAGTCAATGCAGTTTTGCTTAAAAATGTTGACTGGCAAAGGAGGCATTTTAGCATGCTTGCCAACTCGCAGATGTTTAATATATCAAGTGATGAATGGAGAAAAGTTCTTCAAACAACCGTGTTCAGAAAACGGTTGATAGGACTGTTTTTGGACGAAGTGCACACAGTTGTTCACCGGTAAGTCTACATTTCAGACAAACTTCTGACTAGCCATTGGCATTTACATTTACAGTGCAGATAAATCATCCTACAGTACTATCAACTGGCCTGTTGTACCAGGCAGCTTTTAGATGCGAGGGAAAACAAATAGATTTGTTAGCTATCCATCTGATTGATGAAATTCAGAAAATGCCATTAACTCGTTTGTTTGATTGAAATTGCTGCCAGGAAAGCTAGCTAACTTTATTTCCCACTATCAGTCTGAGTGGAGTTCACCTTAGCTAGCTAGTTAAGTGGAATGTAATAGCTTGGTTTCTTGAAAATAGCTACTAGCTACATAATTGCTAGTTATATTTTAAAGACTAGTTACTGACTGTTTAACACTTTTTGTTAAACTACTTCATTCCCCTGCCTGTTTATTGATGCATTGGAAACTGAAAAAGCAGAAATATAGCTAAATGGCCCTTCTGATTTTACTGCAAATTTTACTGCAAATAGGCTGTGTTTTCTTGATATAATTTGGCTGATTAGGCTTGTGCACATTTTACATGAGTGTTTCATTAGTTAGCTAAGTCACTGACTGATTAGGCCAATTCTTATTCATGTTTTTGTTGTTGCAATTCAGGTGGAAAGGGAATAGGATCACAGAAAGCAATATGCTGCTGACAGACCAGGGCCCTTATTCAAAGCATCTCAGAGTAGCATTACTGATTTAGGATCAGTTTACATCTTCTTCAAGCTGCAAACTGAATACTGGGGCCTTCAGTGCTACTGGAAGCAAGGGCCTTACCTGGTATCTCTCTCACTCACTCATTCATTCTTAATCTTGACTGGGACATGAGACTTGCACTGATTTTAGACCTTTGGAATCATAAGCTCTAAGTGCCGTCTTGATGTTGAAGTTACACAACCGTAAAAAAAAAAAAAAAAAGTGAAGACTAACATGCCAAACATGCTATGAAACAGATTTTTTGTAATCTAACAATTGAAAAATGTAAAATCTAATCAAATTTTATTTGTCACATGCGTCGTAAAATGCTGACTGATGCACCGTGAAATGCTTACTTACAAACACTTAACCAACAATGCAGTTAAGAAAAATACGAGTCTGCTGATAGCTGACAACAGGGTGGCAGGTTTGTTGATGTGATGCTCTAGAGTTCCATAGCCCAGAAGACTCACTTATGGAATAGGGGGATGGACACACGTTCATTTTTATAAAAGCCTGGGAGACTTTTACAGGGAGGAGAGAGCATGAGTTTGAGTGAGTACATTAAATCCAGTACAACCAGTGGCCCTAGATAATATGATATGCGATCACATAGTCTGACTGCCATAGAAAAGGAGATTTACAGAGTGCATCAAGTATGCTATTATGAGTGGAGATTTACTTCTCTGTGCTTTGGAGAGATCTCAGGTAGTTGGTCAGATGGCTCTGGAGGTCCTTGGAACATTCTGTCTCTGTAGTACCTGGAGAGAGATGGATAGAGGTGTGTTTGAAATAGAGCCCTCATTCCTGACCTCCCACTGGCCCAGGGCCTAGTGCCTAACCCTCTGCAGTCTCTCTGACAGGGAATTACTATGTACATGTGTATGGTCCATAGGTCATCTCCACTCGTTATACAGTGCATTCGGAATGTATTCAGACCACTTGACTTTTTCCACATTTTTGTTACGTCACAGCCTTATTCTTAAATGGATTAAATCGTTGCCCCCCCCATCAATATATACACACACACAATACCCCACAATGACAAAGCAATAACAGGTTTTTAGAAAATGTATAAATAAAAAAAAACACATTCAAGTCCGGGCTCTGGCTGGGCCACTCAAGGATATTCAGAGACTTGTCCCGAAGCCACTCCTGCATTGTCTTGGCTGTGTGCTTTGGGTCGTTGTTCTGTTGGAAAGTAAACCTTCACCCCAGTCTGAGGTGCTGAGCGCTCTGGAGAAGGTTTTCATCAAGAATCTCTCTGTAACTTGCTCTGTTCATCTTTCCCTCGATCCTGACTAGTCTCCCAGTCCATGCCGTTGAAAAACATCCCCACAGCATGATGCGGTCACCACCGTGCTTCACCGTATGGATAATGCCAGGTTTCCTCCAGACATGACACTTGGCATTCAGGACAAAGAGTTCCATCTTGGTTTCATAAGACCAGAGAATCTTGAGTCCTTTAGGTGCCTTTTGGCAAACTCCCAATCTTCAGAATCATGTCTCTGAGTTCGACGGACAATTCCTTCGACCTCATGGCTTGGTTTTTGCACTGACATGCACTGTCAACTGTGGGACCTTATATAGACAGGTGTGAACCTTTCCAAATCATGTCCAATCAATTGAATTTACCACAGGTGGACTCCAATCAAGTTGTAGAAACATCTCAAGGATGATTAATGGAAACAGGATGCACCTGAGCTCAATTTCGAGTCTTATAGCAAAGGGTCTGAATACTTATGTAAATTAGGTATTTCTATTTTGTTTATTTTTTATATGTGCAAAATGTCTAGATTGTGATGTCATTCTGGGGTGACAAAAAATAAAATAATAATGAATTTTTGAAAAATGCTGTAACGAAACAAAATGTGGAAAAAGTCAAGGGGTTTGAATACTTTCCCAACGTACAGTATGCACTCCAAATTATTGTTTGGGGGCTGGGGGTTGCTAATGTGAAACATGGCATTTAAAGAAAATATAAATGTCAAACTAATGGTCCGTCTTTAGTGGTTCCCCGGGAGTACAATAACTACTGTGCACAGGGCTTGAAATCACTGCCCCATTTTAAGCACCGCCTTCGCCTAATCCTGATTTGATTTGTCCAAATAATCAATGAAGAAAACCTCAAACCAGGAACTACTGCTGCCTGTAATCACATAATTCTACGTGAGCCTTGACAGATTCTCACCTTAATTATTTTTTAAAAAGTTGCATGATAATCTCTAATTGACAATAATAGTTAGCATCTGCTCTACTGCTTGCCCAACTTCACATCAACTGGAATATTTGTGGCTGAACGACGACAATACCAACATACAGCTGGCTGGTTATACGATGTACCGGCAGGATAGAACAGCGGCGTCTGGTAAGACAAATACGGCGGTCTATGTATTTTTGTAAACAACAGCTGGTGCATGATATCTAAGGAAGTCTCAAGCTATTGCTCGCCTGAGGTAAAGTTTCTCATGATAAGCTGCAGACCACATTACCTACCGAGAGAGTTTTCGTCTATATTCTTTGCAGCTGTTTACATACCACCACAGTCAGAGGCCGGCACTAAGATAGCATTGAATGAGCTGTATTCCGCCAATAAGAAAACAAGAAAACGCTCACCCAGAGGCGGCGCTCCTAATAGCCGGGGACATTAACTTCTTAGGGATCAGCTGCCGAGGAGACGGTTTTGGAGAGTCTGGCGTGCCCAAAGTAAAATGCCTGCCATTCAGGCCCAGAAAATAGGATATGCACATAACTAGTACTATTGGATAGGGAACCCTCTGAAGTTTCTAAAAGTGTTAAAATAATGTATGTGAGTATAACAGAAGTGATATAGCAGACGAAAACCCAAAGAAAATCCATACGGATTTGCAGTTTTGTTTTGTAAATGACCTTTTTCTCCATTGTGGCTATTCATTTCTCTGTTATGTAGGACTGAGACTGCAGTACCTATGGCTTCCACAGGATGTCAACAGTCTTTAGACAAGGTTTCAAAACAATAGGGCTAAAGGTAACCGTGGATTTTATGAACATAACGCGCTAACCAAACTGAGATTTATGGATACTACCGACCTGTAGCACTCACGTCTGTAGCCATGAAATGCTTTGAAAGGCTGGTCATGGCTTACATCAACACCATTGTCCCAGAAACCCTAGACCCACTCCAATTTGCATACCGCCCCAACAGATCCACAGATGATGCAGTCTCTATTGCACTCCACACTGCCCTTTCCCACCTGTACAAAAGGAACATCTATGTGAGAATCTATGTGAGAATGCTATTCATTGACTTACAGCTCAGCGTTCAACACCATAGTGCCCTCAAAGCTCATCAATAAGCTAAGGACCCTGGGACTTAACACCTCCCTCTGCAAATGGATACTGGACTTCCTGACGGGCCGGCTCCAGGTGGTAAGTGTAGGTAACACAGGTGCCCCTCAGGGGTGCATGCTCAGTCCCCTCCTGTAGTCCATGTTCACCCATGACTGCACGGCCAGGCACGACTCCAACACCATCATTCAATTTGCCGATGACACAACAGTGGTAGGCTTGATCACCGACAACAACGAGACAGCCTATAGGGAGGAGACAACAACCTCTCCCTCAATGTGATCAAAACAAAGGAGATGATTGTCAAACATATAAGAAGCCAGGAATGGTATTTATAGCGGATTTTGAAACGGCATTTGATAAAGTAAGACTAGATTTTATTTATAAATGCCTGGAATTTTTCAATTTTGGTAATTCTCTTATAAAATGGGTAAAAATAATGTATAGCAACCCCAGGTGTAAAATTGTAAATAACGGCTACTTCTCAGAGAGTTTTGAATTGTCAAGAGGAATTAAACAAGGGTGTCCGCTGTCACCATATCTATTCGTTATGGCAATCAAAATGCTAGCTATTTAAATCAGACCCAATAACAACATTAGAGGATTAGAAATCCAAGGCTGAAAAACAAAGGTGTCCATGTATGCCAATGACTAAAGTTTTATATTAAGTCCGCAAGCTAGATCCCTGCAAGGTCTCATTAAATATCTAGATAACTTTTCTGTACTCTCTAAAACCTATTTATGATAAGTGTACAATATTACGTATTGGATCCTTAAAAAATACAACTTTTACTTTACCCTGCAGTTTACCTAAAAAATGGGCTGTTGAGGTAGATGTTGAAGTAGACATACTCAGTAGTCATATCACAAAATATATAAATAAGCTCTCCACAATGAATTTCAATAGAAAACTTGTAAAAATAGACAAGATCCTGCAACCATGGAGAGGTAAATACCTGTCTATTTATAGAAAAATTGCTTTGATTAACTCCTTAGTCATATCTCAGTTTACTCACTTACTTATGGCGCTGCCTACTCCTGATGATTCGTTTTTCAAATCATATGAGCAAAAAATATTTCGCTTTATCTGGGACGCTAAACCAGACAAAATAAAATGTGCCTATCTATATAATGAATATGAATTGGGTGGGTTGAGATTATTAAATATAAAAGCACTAAACCTCTCTCTAAAAGCTTCACTCATTCAAAAGGTTTATTTGAACCCTAAATGGTTCTCAAGTAGATTACTATGAAAAGCTAATCCATTGTTTAACAATGGCCTTTTTGCCTTTGTCCAGATTGCCATGTCTCACTTTCGATTAATTGAAAATGATACTTTTTTCAAAATATCTCTCTTTTTCAAACAAGCATTGCAGAGCTGGCTACAATTTCAATTTCATCCCCCTGAAAAGATAGAACAAATATTACAACAAATATTATGTGCTGGTTGAGAAAGTACCTGTATTTATGGGAAAGATGTTTGAAAAGGGTATTTTGTTCTTAAATTATATTGTAAATTGGAGTGGTAGAGTTATATCCTTCATGGAGTTATCAGAATTGTACGGAAAGGTCTGCTCAATCCAAGAGTACAACCAATTGATTACAGCATTGCCCCAAACATGGAGGAGGCAGGTGGCAGTGGGAGGAGGTAGGGAACTGGTCTGTTTGCCCAATATAAAGGATCAAAACTGGCAGAGGAATAAAAATAGCATAAATAGGAAAGTATACCAGTTTCATTTGAGGACCAGGATGTTGACAACTGTGCCATACAGATTGCAAAATAGTTGGGAAGAGATTTTTGATGTACCGATTCCATGGTACAGGGTGTATGAGTTGATATATAAAACAACGCAAGACTCAAGACTTCATTGATCTAAAATTGACCCTTGAAATAGTACTGTTAGGAGATCTGGAGAGACCGGGTCAGTGAATTACTAATATACTAATACTAAAAGTACTTATCTTCAACTCGCAATCTGTGGATTCTATTCGATTAGATAGATTGAAAATGTACGTTAAACATCACAGCATAGCTGAAAGATATGTGTTGCGTAGAAACTCGAAGTGGGTGGCCAGCAGAGATAGATGGGATGGGCTGAGGGAAGCTGAGGGTTGCTATGTGGAATTGGAGACAAGTGGGAGTGGAGTTGCTGTGTGAGATATAGAATTATGGTCAAAGATAAAAGTAAAAAAAAGTCAAAATAAAACATAATAAAAAGTACATTTGAATGACACTAAGTGGAAGTGTTTTTACAACTAATGCCGGTTTGCCTGAGGCTGATGCCGGGCTGGTGTTTGTACACATGCATACACACACTCTCATTCAAATAAACACATACAAGAACACACACATACAGTGAGGGAAAAAAGTATTTGATCCCCTGCTGATTTTGTACGTTTGCCCACTGACAAAGAAATGATCAGTCTATAATTTTAATGGTAGGTTTATTTGAACAGTGAGAGACAGAATAACAACAAAAAAATCCAGAAAAACGCATGTGAAAAATGTTATAAAAATGTTATTTTTTCCCTCACTGTACATGTAATAGTGCCAGACATGCACACAAACATATACGGTTGGCGCTGCTGTTATGATTTTGGTTGTCCTTGATGTCCTTTGTTTTAATATATATATATATATTTTTTTTTGCATTCTTGTTTGCTGTTTTCTTCTGTCTTTTTCTTTATAATCTTCAGTTCATTCTCTTGGTTTTTGGTGCATTGGGGGGGTTCTTGGGGGTGGGGAATGGAATTCATTTAATTTTTTATTTTATTTTCTTCCTGGTGGGGACTGTGGGAGGGGTCTCAAATGGTTGAGGGACAGCTATTGGGGAACTGTGGGGGGGATCTTAAGAAGAGTAAAAAAAAAAAGATAAAAAAAAAGAGAAGGAGATGATTGTGGACTACAGGAAAAAGAGGACCGAGCACGCCCCCATTCTCATCGATGGGGCTGCAGTGGAGCAGGTTGAGAGCTTCAAGTTCCTTGGTGTCCACATCACCAACAAACTAACATGGTCCAAGCACACCAAGACAGTCGTGAAAAGGGCACGACAAAACCTATTTCGCCTCAGGAGACTGAAAAGATTTGGCATGGGTCCAGCTGCACCATCGAGAGCATCCTGACTGGTTTGGCAAATTCTCGGCCTCCGACTGCAAGGCTCTACAGAGGGTAGTGCGAACGTCCGAGTACATCACTGGGGCCAAGCTTCCTGCCATCCAGGACCTCTATAGCAGGCGGTGTCAGAGGAAGGCCCTAAAAATTGTCAAAGACTCCAGCCACCCAAGTCATAGACTGTTCTCTCTGCTACCACACGGCAAGCAGTACCCGGAGCGTCAAGACTAGGTCCAAGAGGCTTCTAAACAGCTTCTACGCCCAAGCCATAAGACTCCTGAACATCTAGTCAAATGGCTACCCAGACTATTTGCATTGCCCCCCGCACATTGACTGCACCCCCCTGTATATATTGTTATTTTTTACTGCGGCTCTTTAATTACTTGATACTTTTATCTCTTATTCTTATCAGTATTTTTTGAAACTGCACTGTTGGTTAGTGGCTGGTAAGTAAGGATTTCACTGTAAGGTCTACACCTGTTGTATTTGGCGTATTACGTTCCCCCAGTTTCTGTGTTCTGTGTGTGTGTGTATCAGGAAATGGCTTCCAAGATTCCAAACAGCTGATTGGTCGGCCCCATTGAAGATTGGCGCTCTGACCCCGCCCTCTCGTCAGGGGATACAGCTGTCTGCAATTACCGACTCCTTCTGTAGCTTTAAAAGCCAGTGTTCCTTTGTTAGGAAAAGAGAGCTTCTTGGTATGTCCTGTGTTTAGTTGTTGGTGTGTATAATTTGCTGTAAAGTATTCTGTAGCCGGTCCTGCAGAGGTATGTTTATGTCAAAAGGATTCAGTGGTTTTGATTATTGAAATTGTCCCCATACATTAGTAATCATTCAGTTTTTGTTCCCAGGGGGGAAGGGGAAGGCACCTTGGGAGTGTTTAGGCAAGAGGCCTGCGGGCATACATATACCCGTAGTATGTACTCTGTCTATGCATACTAGGTAAGACCTGGGCGGACCACCCCCTGTATTTTTGTTAGCGCGCCAGGTGGCGTTAGGAATCGGTAAGTAGTGGGTAGGTAAGGTAGGAGAGGGGCTCTTTAACTTGAAATTTCTTAGCTTTGGTTCCATCCAGACCCTTTTTCCCCAAATGACCGTCTGAAGGAAGAATAAATTCCCTGTAAAAGGTGATTTTTCTCAGCCTCTGTCATCCTTACCCGCACCTACAATCACATACCTCTTTCACTGCATGGGGAGTTGAGAGTAGCAGGGTGTTGCGTTCCCTCCTCCAAGAGGTGTGTGTAACACGGCGCATGTGACTAATACAATTTGATTTGATAACTGGAACTGTAAATCTCCATATTGGCATTGTTGCATCACTGGCAGGAGAGTTTGGGAATTCCTGAATTTACTGAGACCATGACCTCTGCGTGCATTAATGAGAATAATTTGCTGGTGTCAAACCATATATGAAAGTGTGCAGTGGTGGGAAAGGTACCTACAGTAGTTGTCATACTTGAGTAACAGTAAAAGTATCTCAATAGAAAATGACTCAAGTGAAATTTGCCCATTATAATCTACTTGAGTAAAAGTATTTAATTTGACTTAAGTATATAAAAAAATGTAATTGCTGAAATATATTTCAGAATCAAAATTAGAAGTAAAATAATAAATAATTTCAAATTCCTTATATTAATCAAACCATACAGCACCATTTTCTAGTTTTTTTTTATTTACGGATAGCCAGGGGCATGCTCCAACACTCAGACATAATTTACAAATGAAGCATGTGTTTAGTGAGTCCTCCAGATCAGAGCCAGTAGGGATGACCAGGGATGTTCTCTGTTTAGTGAGTCCACCAGATCAGAGGCAGTGGGGATGACCAGGGATGTTCTCGGTTTTGTGAAACTGGGCCAATTGTGCGCCGCCCTATGGGACTCCCAATCACGGCCGGTTGGGATACAGCCTTTGGGAATGTAGTGAAGTAAAAGTTGTCAAAAATATAAATAGTAAAGTAGTAAAGTACAGTTACTTGAAATAACTACTTAAGTTTAAAGTACTTTTGAAGTACTTTATACCACTGAAAACATGATACACATTGTGAACTTCCGGCGCCGACAGAGATGGCCGCCTCGCTTCACGTTCTCAGGAAACTATGCAGTATTTTGTTTTTTTATGTATTACTTCTTACATTGTTACCCCGGGAAATATTACGTTTTATTACATACAACCGGGAGGAACTATTGGATATAAGAGCAACGTCAACTTACCAACATTACGACCAGGAATACAACTTTCCCGAAGCGGATCCACTGTTTGGTCCACCAACCAGGACAATAGACTGGATCCCAGCCGGCGACTCAAAACAACGGCGACGATGGAGAAGGGGGAAACGCGGTGGTCTTCTGGTCAGGCTACGTAGACGGGCACATCGTGCACCTCTCCCGAGTATTTTACTTGCCAATGTCCAGTCTCTGGGCAACAAGGTGGATGAAATACGAGCTAGAGTTGCCTTCCAGAGAGACATCGGCGACTGCAACGTTCTTTGCTTCACGGAAACATGGCTCACTCAGGACACGTTATCTGAGTCGGTACAGCCACCTGGTTTCTCCACGCATCGCGCCGACAGACACAAACATCTATCTGGTAAGAAGAAGGCCGGGGGTGTGTGTCTTATGATTAACGAGTGATCATAACAACATACAGGAACTCAAGTCCTTTTGTTCACCTGACATAGAATTCCTTACAATCAAATGCCGACCGCATTGTCTACCAAGAGAATTCACCTCGATTATAATCACAGCCGTGTATATCCCCCCTCAAGCTGACACATCAACGGCACTGAAAGAAATCCACTGGACTCTACATAAACTGGAAACCACACATCCTGAGGCTGCATTTATTGTGGCTGGGGATTTTAACAAGGCTAATCTGAAAACAAGGCTCCCTAAATTTTATCAGCATATCGAATGTGCCACCCGGGCTGGTAAAATCCTGGATCATTGTTATTCTAATTTCCGTGATGCATACAAGGCTATTCTCTGCCCTCTCGGCAAGTCTGACCATGACTCCATTTTGTTGCTCCTATAGACAGAAACAAAAACAGGAAACGCCCGTTCTCAGGTCTGTTCAACGCTGGTCCGACCAACCTGATTCCACGATGCAAGATTGCTTCGAGCACGTGGACTGGGATATGTTCCGGATAGCATCTGACAACAACATTGATGTATACGCTGATTCGGTGAGCGAGTTAATTAGCAAGTGCATCGGTGATGTTGTACCCATAGCAACTATTAAAACCTTCCCCAACCAGAAACCGTTGATTGATGGCAGCATTCGCGCAAAACTGAAAGCGCGAACCACTGCTTTTAACCAGGGTAAGGCGACCGGAAACATGACTGAATACAAACAGTGTAGCTATTCCATCCGCAAGGCAATCAAACAAGCTAAGCGTCAATACAGAGACAAAGTAGAGTCACAATTCAATGTCTCAGAAACGAGAGGAATGTGGCAGGGTCTATAGTCAATCATGGACTACAAAAAGAAAACCAGCCCCGTCGCTGACCACGACGTCCTGCTCCAAGACAAACTAAACAACTTCTTTGCTCGCTTTGAGGACAATACAGTGCCACCGACATGGCCCGCTACCAAAACCTGCGGGCTCACCTTCACCGCAGCCAACGTGAGTAAAACATTTAAATGTGTTAACCCTCGCAAGGCTGCCGGCCCAGATGGCATCCCTGGCCGTGTCCTCAGTGCATGCGCAGACCAGCTGGCTGGTGTGTTTACGGACATATTCAATCAGTCCCTATCCCAGTCTGCTGTTCCCACATGCTTCAAGAGGGTCATCATTGTTCCTGATCCCAAGAAAGTTAACTTCTTAGGGAGCGGCAGCTGTGTCGGTTTTGGAGAGTCTGGCGTGCCCAAAGTGAAAGGCCTGCCACTCAGGCCCAGAAACTAGGATATGCACATAATTAGTACTATTGGATAGGACACACTCTGAAGTTTCTAAGAATATTGTCTGTGAGTATAACAGAACTGATATAGCAGGCGAAAACCCGAGGAATTTCTGTCCTGGAAAAAGTGTTTTTGACACATTGCCTCATTTTGAACCCCTCCCTATTGAAAACATCCATATATGGGAGTAAGATTGCAGTACCTATTGCTTCCACTGGATGTCAACAGTCTCTAGACAGTGTTTGGTGATGTTAGGTTGCTCTGGATGGTAATAGAAGAAGAATTTCGAACTAGTCATCGGATGTAAACAGAAGAGGATGCGCGTTTTCATCGGCTCGGGCGCGCTGTGGTTTTTTCCTTTCCTATCGTCCAGTTTATATTCCGGTTGAAATATTAAAGTAAATATACATAAGTGTTCCTAAGGATACATTATCAATGATGTTTGATTGTTCTTGGACAAGTGTATAGGTATAGGTTGAACGTGTTCTCTTCCCGGTTAAATGGGCGAGTGGATGCTGTATTTTATGAACATAACGCGCCAACCAAATGGAGATTTATGGATATAATAAATGACTTTTTCTAACAAAAGAACCATTAGATGTCTTCGTTGGACACTTGGAAAGCCCTCAGCAGAAGTTCTTCGAAAGGTATTATGCATTTTATGAGACCCGCTTTGGTTATGGATTTATGCTAATGCATAAAATATGAGAGGAGCTATCCTCAAACAATCAAATGTTGTGCTTTCGCCGTCAAGCCTTTTTGAAATCTGACAACGCTGTGATATTGCCAAGAATCAGAGCGCCCCACTGCTCCCTAAGTTGTTAAGGTAACTGAGCTAAATGACTATCGCCCCGTAGCACTCACTTCCGTCATCATGAAGTGCTTTGAGAGACTAGTCAAGGATCACATCACCTATATCCTGCCAGACACCCTGGACCCACTCCAATTTGCTTACCGTCCCAATAGGTCCACAGACGACGCAATCGCAATCACACTGCATACTGCCCTAACCCATCTGGACAAGAGGAATACCTATGTAAGAATGCTGTTCATCGACTACAGCTCAGCATTTAACACCATAGTACCCTCCAAGCTCGTCATTAAGCTCGAGACCCTGGGTCTCGAACCCGCCCTGTGCAACTGGGTCCTGTACTACCTGACAGGCCGGCCCCAGGTGGTGAGGGTAGGAAACAACATCTCAACCCCGCTGATCCTCAACACTGGGGCCCCACAAGGGTGCATTCTCAGCCCTCTCCTGTACTCCCTGTTTACCCATGACTGCGTGGCCAAGCACGCATCCAACTCAATCATTATGTTTGCAGACGACACTACAGTGGTAGAGTTGATTACCAACAATGACGAGATGGCCTACAGGGAGGAGGTGATGGCCCTCGGAGTGTGGTGTCAGGAAAATAACCTCTCACTCAATGTCAACAAAACAAAGGAGATGATCGTGGACTTCAGGAAACAGGAGAGGGAGCACCCCCCTATCCACATCGACGGGACAGTAGTGGAGAAGGTGGAAAGTTTTAAGTTCCTCGGCGTACACATCACGGACAAACTGAAATGGTCCACCCACACAGACAGCGTGGTGAAGATGGCGCAACAGCGCCTCTTCAACCTCAGGAGGCTGAAGAAATTCGTCTTGTCACCAAAAACACTCACAAACTTCTACAGATGCACAATCGAGAACATCCAGTCGGGCTGTATCACCGCCTGGTATTTGGATTTAACAAATGTATCACTAGCCACTTTAAACAATTTTGTATATAATGTTTAGATATCCGACATTACTCATATCAAATGTATACACTGTACTCTAAACCATCTACTGAATCTTGCCTATGCCGTTCGGCCATCGACTCAAATCTCTAGCCACTTTAATAATTATAATTGGATGAAATGAATGTATCACTAGCCACTTTAAACGATGCCATTTATATAATCTTTACATATCCTACATTACTCATCTCATATGTATTTACTGTACTTCATACCATCTACTGCATCTTGCCTACGCCGGTCAGCCATCGCTCATCCATATATTTATCTGTACATACTCGTATTCATTCCTTTACTCTTGTGTGTATAAGGTAGTTGTTGTAAATTTGTTAGATTACTTGTTAGATACTACTGCATGGTCGGAACTAGAAGCACAAGCATTGCGCTACACTCACATTAACATCTGCTAACCATGTGTATGTGACAAATAAAATTTGATTTGATTTGAAAGTTGAGAAACAGCCCTTTTGAAATGCTATGACATACAGTAGCACCACATCAATCAAATGGTAATCAGTCAAGAAAAAAAACACCCTTGAAAAGTTATCTAATTTGAAAATTAACACTTTCTTCCCAAACAACTGCCATTTTCACAAGTTCTAAATGAAGATTGAGAACTTAGAGCATATTGAATCTTCCTTATTTGTCAAGTCCTAATAGTAATACCTTGACTGAGTTAGAGTTAGAATAGTAGAATAAACAAGGTGTAAATTCAATATATGTGCAGGGCTGTTGAGGTGACCATATTACTGCCGCACTGGCAGTCATGAGTCATGACCACAGTAAAATCTCCTTTATGTACTCTGGACATGCGTTGGTAGTACCCAACTCGCTAATGACCATCAGTTCCTAATGGCCTGGTACTCAGGGCTCTATTGTCCCTCTAAATATTCTGACCATCTATGCAAATGCAATCAAAAATCACATCAAACACATCATCAAAACAGTATCGTGCTTTTAAAACTCACCTCACTGTGATTGATCAATTTGAAGAAAGAAGTTCAACAATGGCCGTGCGTGGGTAAAATCACTGGGGAAGCCAAGCCATAAAAAAAAACTATATTGAAACCTATGTGTTGGGATAATTGCGTTGTTTGCTCTGTAACCTGTTAGTTCATATGCCCTGCCACTGTGATATATAGGTCTGAAGACCAAAAGAGAGTAAGAAGACACAGTGGCAGAATAAATTCAACCACGTCTTTGGGGTGGCAGGTAGCCTAGTGGTTAGAGGGTTGGGTCAATAACCAAACGGTTGTAGGGTTGAATCCCCGAGCTGACAAGGTAAAACTGTCTTTCCGCCCTGAACAAGGCAGATAACCCACTGTTCCCCGGTAGGCTGTCATTGTAAATAAGAATTTGTTTTTAACTGACTTGCCTAGTTAAAGGTAAAATAAAATCTTTGTTTCATCACTGGTTACGTGACCTACAGCATGGTCAGACAAGTCAATGTTTCTGACTACTAAACAACTATTGATTTAGAACCACGGAGCGTTACCACAAGTCACAAAGAACAGGAGCTACTTCCACTATTCCAGCACCATTTCCAAATGATAAAATCACCTATGCTTAGTCTAATACAGTGACCTCTAAAAGATGCCAAAAACAATTTAGTTCAATCAACGTAAGTTAAATATAATGTGGCTGTCCATGGTTCTGATTTCTGCGTGCGTGTTCGTGCGATTAGAAAAAATATGTTGACTCACTCTACTTGTAGAGAAACACCAATGCCATCCTCCTCTCTTTCATGTTGACTCACCCTACCTGTAGAGAAACACCAATGCCATCCTCCTCTCTTTCATGTTGACTCACCCTACCTGTAGAGCAACACCAATGCCATCCTCCTCTCTTTCATGTTGACTCACCCTACCTGTAGAGCAACACCAATGCCATCCTCCTCTCTTTCATGTTGACTCACCCTACCTGTAGAGAAACACCAATGCCATCCTCCTCTCTTTCATGTTGACTCACCCTACCTGTAGAGAAACACCAATGCCATCCTCCTCTCTTTCATGTTGA
>QNTS01001903.1:188574-221126 GCA_003317085.1 Hucho hucho
AAATCGGTTGAGCGAGGATGGGAGGGTAAATCGGTTGAGCGAGGCTGGGGGGGTAAATCAGTTAAGCGAGGTGGGGGGATCGGCTGAGCGAGGTGGGGATTGGTTAAGAGCAAGGCTGGGGGGGGGGGTTGTTGAGCGAGGCATAGCCTCCTGCTCTTTGTGTTCTCCTCAGCGGCCGTGTGGAATTCCAGCATCTTCCCGAGAGAGTATAACACATTCTAAAGTTGTGACGGGTGCAGTACAAACTAAGCTTGGCTAATTGGCCATTTGAAACTCAGGAGGTAATTGACGATGTACAATTCATTACAAGACATGGTAAACAGTAGGGGGAACGACTTGATTTTAATCACAAATTACTGTACCTGGGTTGTTGTTGCTGCAGATAGCTACATTTACATTTTAGTCATTTAGCAGACTCTCTTATCCAGAGATACTGCAGTAGTGAGTCATTTAGCAGACTCTCTTATCCAGAGATACTACAGTAGTGAGTCATTTAGCAGACACTCTTATCCAAAGCCACTACAGTAATGAGTCATTTAGCAGACTCTCTTATCCAGAGTACATACTTAGGTACACACCTTTTACGTACGTCTTTTGTCAGTCCGTTTATCTTACATAGACCAAAGCCTTAATAGTGTCAGGGACCAAAAATGTAAGAAATGTCTATGACATCATAGATATTATCATAGATATCCAAGATATTATCAAAGTCAAGACCCCTTTGTTGTTTAGCTCTTCAGTTCAGAGTAATGTCCCTACAGATTTCAAAAATATATATTATTTGATAGTTTGGTCTTATTTCCATTTTGCCATTTCTCTAGCCTCTACCACAGTTAGTGATTTTATCAAGTTTGATAATACATAGCCTGGTCAGGCACTTGTTTTACTTCCCTTTTCAGTTGGTAAGGCTTCTGCTGCTTTTTTAGAAGTTTTGCTATTGGGGTTAGAATTACCCAGAAACATATTTACATTGCTTATAACACTTCTTACCTTGCATATGACTCTAACCAAGGGAGAGATTCATTGTAGATTAGGTTTATCTGAAGAGCAGCAGCCTACCGGTATGTTTTGCCCTGCTTTGGTATAAGCAGTATTCCTTACATTTAAATTGCGTCATCAATGACTCAACCACTTGTACTGGTGTTACATGTGTGACAGAAATTGTTTGGCCACACACACACACACACGTTAGGCCTAAGTAATGATGATTATAGCGATTAGCTTGTTTCCCGGCCTCATGCAAAGGCATTTTTTCTTCCCATGGTATCTCACTCTTGGATAGGAGAATGTCACATTGTATCAGCTAATAAAGATTAAATGAGAAAAAAAAAAACATTTTCAACAGCATATGTCAGGATTCATAGACTAACTCCAAAACCCATTAAATCTCTTTTTGAACTTTGCTCAGGACACTAACCTTGACGAGTAGGGTAAGTGGTCAAATCTTGTATGCAGGATGTCACAACAATATTTATGCTCAGCTGCGATTCAAGTCAAGCATGCTGATCTCGTTAGCCACACCGACCTGACAGGGTTTATCTTTTGTGTCGGCACTTTAAACATGTAGAAAAATATGGCCCTTGCTGAAATATGGTGTCTATTGATTAGGTGAGCGCTCTGCGAGAAAATGTTTTTTTCTGCTCACTCGGTTAGCATTTCTCAATGAATAAACTTAGTGTGTTATCAGTGTGAATAATCATGTTGCACACTTCCTTTCATGCCTCTCCACAATATGGCCTGAAGGGGGTGTGGTATATGGCCAATATACCACGACCAAGGGCAGTTCTTAGGCACGAAGCAACTCGGATTGTCTGGATACAGCATTTAGCCATGGTATATTGGCCACATACCACAAACGCCCCGAGGTGCTATATTGTTATTATAAACAGGTTACCAACGTAATTAGAGCAGTAAAAATACATGTTTTGTCATACCCGTGGTATACGGTCTGATATACCACGGCTGTCAGCCAATCAGCATTCACGGCTCCAGTTTATAATTCACAGTTAGTCATGTAAAAACGGGAGTTTACTTGAAATAATATTTATCAGAACAATAGTACTAACTGTATGTCAAGTAGTTAGGGTCTACTTGGTTGTAATTTGTAACACTTGAGACTGCTTTGAACACTCTGTCATAAGGTTGTCAAAATGTAGCGGATGTCTGAATTAGTCATGACAACGGCCACCGACATTCCATAGTCATGTCACAAAACAGGGTTTCCCAAACTCGGTGCTGGGGCCTCCATTGGGTTGATGTTTTTAATTAATTCCCCCCCCTAGCACTACACAGTTGATTCAAATTAACAAAGCTTGATGATGAGTTTGTTATTTAAAATCATCTGTCTAGTGCTATGGCACAAACAAAACATGCACCCAGGGGGCCCCAGGACTGAGTTTGGGAAACCCTGTCACAAAGCAGAGTTGGTAAGCTAGTCAATAAGCTGACCTAGCAAATGGTCTCAAAATAATGGAAAGTTAGTCTACCTAAGATGACATCAACTGTTATGACTGTTTATAATGTCTGTTTTATCACTATTATGATAAAGAATGTGTTATCCTACTAACTTGACAAAAAAACAGATGACACATAACATCTCCAACTCAGATTGTCGATGTAAATGTAGTGTAAATAAAAAAAATATTTTTACAATCTTAATCTAAAATGGATTCAATAATTTTTTTCCTTCATCAATCTACACAAAATACCCCATAATGACAATGCGAAAACAGGTTTTTAGAAATGTTTGCAAATGTACTAAAAATTGAAATACCATATTCAGACCCTTTGCTATGAGACTTGAAATTGATCTCAGGTGGATCCTGTTTCCATTGATCATCCTTGAGAGGTTTCTAAAACTTGATTGAAGTTCACCGGTGGTAAATTCAATAGAAGTTACATGATTTGGAAAGGCACACACCTGTCTAGATAAGGTCCCACAGTTGACAGTGCATGGTAGAGCAATAACCAAGCCATGAGGTCAAAGAAATTGTCCAGAGAGCTCTGAGACAGGATTGTGTCGATGCACAGATCTGGGGAAGGGTACCACAAAATGTCTACAGCACTGAAGGTCCCCAAGAGCACACTTGCCTCTTAAATGGAAGAAGTTTGTAACCACCAAGACTCTTCCTAGAGCTGGCCACCCAGCCAAACTGAGCAATCGGGGGAGAAGGGCCTTGGTCAGGGAGGTGACCAAGAACCCGATGGTCACTCTGACAGAGCTCCAGAGTTCCTCTGTGGAGATGGGAGAACTTTCCATAAGGACAACCATCTCTGCAGCACTCCACCAATTAGGCATTTATGGTAGAGTGGCCAGACAGAAGCCACTCCTCAGTAAAAGGCACATGACAGCCCGCTTGAAGTTCACCAAAAGGCACCTAAAGGACTCTCAGACCATGAGAAACAAGATTCTCTGCTCTGATGAAAACAAAATTGATCTCTTTGGCCTGAATGCCAAACGTCATGTCTGGAGGAAACCTGGTACCATCCCTACGGTGAAGCATGGTGGTGGCTGTATCATTCTGTGGGGATGTTTTTCAGTGGCAGGGACTGGGAGACTAGTCAGGATCGAGGGAAAGATGGACGGAGCAAAGTACAGAGAGATCCTTGATTGAAAACGTGCTCCAGAGCATTCAGGACCTCAGACTGGGGCGACGGTTCACCTTCCAATAGGACAATGACCCTAAGCACACAGCCAAGACAACGCAGGAGTGGCTTCGGGACAAGTCTCTGAATGTCCTTGAGTGGCCTAGCCAGAACCCAATCCAACATCTCTGGAGAGACCTGAAAATAGCTGTGTCGTGACACTCCCCATCAAAACTAACAGAGCTTAGATCTGCAAAGAAGACTGGGAGAAACTCCCCAAATACAGGTGTGTCAAGCTTGTAATGTCATACCCAAGAAGACCCGAGGCTGTAATTGCTGCCAAAGGTGTTTCAACAAAGTACTAAGTAAAGGGTCTGAATTCTTATTTAAATGTGATATTTTATTTTTAATACAATTGCAAAGATTTCTAAAAACCTGTTTTTGCTTTTTCATTATGGAGTGTTGTATGAATATTGATGAGGGGGGAAAACTATTTAATCCATTTTAGAATAAGGCTGTAACTTAATAGAAATGTGTAAAAGAGTCATAGGATCTGAATACTTTCTGAATGCACTGTATGTACAGTGCTAGATGACACCACCACACGCAATATACAGGCACCCAAACGACATGTCACTTTGACTGTGGGCAGGATGCACTTTTGTTTTTTTCTCACTGGCAGGCAACGGCTGCTTTATGCTAATGAAACAGCCAGGGGCGAGTGCGGAGCCAAGCTGCAGTCAGAGTTTGTGTGGGCGAAGCTTCTTGCGAGTGTCACTCGACGCATTCAAATATCCTCCTTTCCCTCTCTTTTTGTGTACACATCATTTAAATAGAGAGCAATGCGTGTTCGAAAAACCAGTTCAAATTCATCAGACGAGGCACAGTTTGAGACAAGCTATTTCATTGCCTAATATGCTGTTTTTAGACAGAAAGAGCTGTAGTCAACTTTCTGTATGTAGACTATTCAGTCTGCCTCATCTGTCGCAACAGATTCACAAAATGTTCTAAATCACAGAATCTCTCAAACGCCCGGTCATATCAAGTAATTTGTGGTCAGGCTCTTTGTCACTTGACATTTGACATGCATAGAGTTGTGCGTAACATGCCAGTAGAAGCTTTAATAGAAGAGAAAATGCTAAATAATCTGGATAATTTTAGGCTTTTAGTGAAGAAAGAACAGTCAGCAACATAACCCGGGGCTTCCGAGTGGCATATCAGTCTAAGGCAGTGCATCTCAGTGCTTGAGGCGTCACTACAGACCCTGGTTTGATTCCAGGCTGTATCACAACCGGCCGTGATTATGAGTCCCATAGGGCGGCGCACAATTGGCCCAGCGTTGTCCGGGTTAGGGTTTGGCCGGGGTAGGCCGTCATTGTAAATAAGAATTTGTTCTTAACTGACTTGCCTAGTTAAATAAAGGTAAAATAAAAAAAATAAAAAAAAAATACATTTGATGGGAAACAAGACATTAGTCGAAGGCAGCAATGTTCATCTGCAGATGCCACAATGTCATATCATGCTGTCTTGAGGTCCAATTATTTTTGATCAGTGATCATCTTAATTACATTGAAATGTACAATCCCTCTTTGAAAGTAATTGCCAATGTCCAAGGCATTAGTTAAGTTAGAGTTCACAGGAAAAATACCTTCTACTTTAGTTAAATACTGTTTTGCAGGTTTGATTGAAATGTATTTTGGTTCTAAAGTTCACAAAGGGGTCCGACACCACCATGGGTGTCCGGGATCATAGGTCACCACTCTTTCTCTTGGCATCTAGACCTTCACTACACTTAAACTATTCCTCTCAACTTCTTCATTGGCATGGGCAAACGTCTCTGGCCTCTAGCTCACGTTGGCCAGCCTTATTTTCTTCATATGGAGTCACCCAGCCTACGCTGCTACCCCGCTTCTCATTAATACTGCCTGCGTATCTAACAGAGCAGCTCTCTCAATGCAGCTGACACTTACAACTGCTTCACTGCTTTGCTGTGCTTTGTTTTTCATCATTACTGAGTTTTAGTGCGTCAGCCTGATGGATGTCTCTTGTTGGATCTCTCTCTCTCTCCCTCTTCTCTTCCTCTGTGTCACATTGGAAGAGGAGGATGACTTGATTGATTTATTTCCACATCAACGGCTTCATTTCCAATTATTGTTATGTTTATGATGTTACAACAACGTGGCCCCGCCACACGTTATTTAATCATCTATCCACTCTGGCACTTGGTTTAATTGTCTTTAATGTTCATTTATAGTATTTCATACAGTGTTTCCCCACCGAAAATAAATCGCAGCTCACTTTTTGTCAGTTTTTTTGTCCGAAAAATAGGGATCAGGTAAGTCGTTTTTTTAATGCACAAATTCACAGATATGTCTCAAACCTGTGGTGTTCTACCATTTCTAACGCAACTTTTCACCAAGTAAGCCCATCCCTTTGGAAGACAAATCAGCAAACAGTGATGTAATGTGCTGCAGGTACAGACTACGGAGCACAGTCAGGGAAACTCAATAATGATACCTTTATTTCAACAAGGAACACAAACTGAGACCAAGGTCTCTTTTACAGCTGGGGCCTGCGTATATGTGTTTACATATACAGTTTAGGTACAATGATTAAGAAACTACACCAGACAGTTTAGGTACAATGATTAAAAAGACTACACAAGACAAACACAAACAATCACAGATAACACAAAAAAATATATCAGCAGATTGTTACATTTACACATAGGTTATTCCCCTAACAGCACAAGAACTTGCATTACCAGAAGCAGTTACAAGCAATACAACAATACACATCCTACAATAAATGTTTAAAATGGGCAAGGGGGACAAGAGTCTCAAGTTGAAGTTTAGTCTGCAGGCTATTCCATAGGCAAGGAGCGTAACAGGAAAAGGCAGCCATACCCAACTCTGTGGAGATCGCCCAGGGCCTCAAGTGTAATGGGTGAGTTCTGTAGCTAGCACCCGTAATAAGTGCGCAATGATAAGTAGCATCCAGCGATTTAAGTGTTGATGCCGTAGCATGCATGTAGATAATATCCCCATAATCTATAACAGACATAAAAGTAGCTTGCACAATTTGTCTTCTATTTGTAGAGGACAAACATGTACTGTTTCTATAGAGGAAGGCTAGCTTGATTCTTAGCCGTTTACAAAGTTCGTCAATACGCATTTTAAGACAGTTTATCATCCAACCATGTCCCTAAGTATTTATATGCAGAGATCTGATTAATTTGAGAACCATCTAAGCTCGTAAGTGCAAGTGTAATTTCAACCAACTTTTTAAACCTATTAAAAATCATGAAATGTGTTTTCTTTGCATTTAAAACAAGTTTCAGCTGTATAAAAGACCCTTGCAATATCTTAAAATCTGTCTCCAATAATGATAATGCTTGGTCAGCCGTTGAAGCAATAGAGTACATGACAGTGTCATCAGCATATAAATTAATTTGACACTTTCTTATCTTCTTAGGGATCACTGCACAACTTGACCGTTTTGGAGAGCCTGGCGTGCCCAAAGTAAAATGCCTCCCATTCAGGCCCAGAAAATAGGATATGCACATATTTGGTACCATTGGATAGGAAACACTCTGAATTTTGTAAAACTGTTAACCATTTGTCTGTGAGTAAAACAGAACGGATATGGCAGGCAAAACCCCGAGGAATTTCTGTCCTGGAGAAAGTGGTTTTCACAGAGTGCCTCATTTGGAACCCCTCCCTCATGAAAATGCCCATAAAAGGGCATATGAATGCAGTACCTATCGCTTCCTCTGGATGTCCTTTGTCTCTAGAAAGTGGTTTCATGCTGTTCAGATGAGTTAGAACAGAGAAGAAGAGAGAATCAGGAAGTGCCTCTTTGGAACTCTGTAGGACTGGGCACGCGCTCTCGCCAAGCGCGCACTGTGTTTCCCTCGGTCTGTAGAGCTCAGTTTATATTCCGGTTGATTTATTATAGTAAATATACGTAAAAGTGTTCCTAAGGATACATTTAAAATGATGTTTGATTGTTCTTGGACAAGTTTATAGGTATAAGATGAACGAGTTCGCGCCACGTTTCAATGNTATGACGCGTGAACCAAATGGAGATTTATGGATATAATACATGACTTTTTCTAACAAAAGAACCATGGATTGTCTTCGTTGGACACTTAGGATGACCTCAGCAGAAGTTCTTCAACAGGTAATTGATTTGTTTTTGCTGTGAAATGTGTTATGTGTGTGCCACGCTGGCTAATGAATTCATGGCTATGTGAAAAGTATGTGAGGTGCTGTCCTCAAACAATCAAATGTAGTGCTTTCGCCGTAAAGCCTTTTTGAAATCTGACAACGCTGTGATATTGCCAAGAAACAGAGCTTTTGATGAGTATGAAACACTTGTATATTGGTGGATTTTTAATAATTCAACTTTGGGATTTTGAATTTGGCGCTTTACATTTTACCTGGTGGTGTCGGGAGTGGGTCGCTAGCGCCCCAATGATCCCTGAGAGGTTATCTCATCACCGATATTGTTTATGTAGAGAGTGAACAGTAATGGACCAAGTATAGAACCTTGTGGGACCCCTCCAATGGCTCCGACAGGATACCGTCGACTCTAACAGCCTGACTTCTATCTTTTAGATAGTCATGAAACCAACGACAGGCATCCAATCCCAGTCCTCTTGATGACAGCTTACCCAAAAGTATTGCATGGTCTACAGTGTCAAAAGCTTTAGACAAATCTATGAACAAGGCAGCACAGTACTTTCTATTATCTAGGGCATTAGTAATATCCTTTACAACATGTACAGTGGCCGTAGTAGTACTGTGTTTAGGTCTGAAGCCTGATTGATAGGGCCTTAGTTCAAAATAAGAATTTAATGGTTGGTGAACTTGGAACAGAGTATGGCTAGCTCCTAGCCTGGAAGCAAGCTGGAATCCAGGGAAATCGATTGCTCCTAAATCAGTCCCAGGTGCTTGACTAATGTTCACCTTTCCCTTGTTTATTCCACTTGACCCCTTGGCTTTGACATCATCCTCGCTGGCCCCCATCCCTGCTGGCTCTGACATCATCCTCTTTGTCCCCCATCCCTGTTGGCTCTGACATCATCCTCACTGGCCCCCATCCCTGTTGGCTTTGACATCATCCTCCCTGGCCCCAATCAGTGTTGGCTCTGACATCATCCTCGCTGGCCCCCATCCCTGCTGGCTCTGACATCATCCTCGCTGGCCCCCATTCCTGTTGGCTCTGACATCATCCTCGCTGGCCCCCATCCCTGTTGGCTCTGACAAGGTCAATCATTCTCGCTGGCCTTGTCTGGCTCGGAATCACACTCCGGTCCTCTCGACGATCCCAAAGAGATGAGATGACACAATCTCCTCCCTGCACTATGTCTCCCTCTGTACCTGCTCTTATGTGGAGTGACTAGGGCCTTAGTTCAAAACAAGACAGCCACTCGTCCCTCATCACTTTGGGTTAAGCTATACTTCTCATGCCAATTCCTTCTTGTGTTTCCATTGTATAACTGTCTCTCATTCAACCCCCTTCTGTTTTATAAAACGGGATCCACTCAATTGTAAAGGTTCAGAGTGTTAACTCGCATTTAGTCAATGTTTAGTCGTACCAGCTAACATTACTGCATGTTCTGGGCTTTAGATGGTGAGGTGTTGATGGTGTGCCAAAGGAAATACAAGCTGGTCGGGGTATCAGACCAGGGGACTGCTCAGATGGCTACAAATCCCATCAAATCCTGTAGCCCTCTGTCAATTTTGAACAATAATCCGTTTTCCTGGGAGTCAAATGGATTTCACCATAGCGTTCCATACTGCTTGCCTTGGTATCGGTTAGCATTTGAAAGAGAGGCAGGGAGAAGGGAAAAATAGGGGAAGAGAAGGAGAGGTAAGGAAAAGAGAGGAGGGAGAGAGCGAGAGAGGCAGGAAATAACACCATGGCTTGATTTACACTGACCAGGTTAATGCAGGTGAAAGATATGATCCCTTATTGATGTCACTTGTTAAATCCACTTCAACAGTGTAGATAAAGGTGAGGAAACATGTTAAATAAGGATTTTTAAGCCTTGAAACAATTGAGACATGGATTGTGTATGTGTGCCATTCAGAGGGTGAATGGGCAAGACAAAATATTGAACAGCCTTTGAACGGGGTATGGTAGTAGTTGCCAGGCACACCAGTTTTGTCAAGAATTGCAACATTGTGGGGTTTTTCACGCTCAACAGTTTCCCGTGTGTATCAAGAATGGCCCACCACGCAAAGGACATCCAGCCAATTTGACACAACTGTGGAAAGCATTGGAATCAACATGGGCCCTGTGGAACACTTTCGACACCTTGTAGAGTCCTTGCCCCGACGAATTTAGGGTGTTCTGAGGGCTAAAGGGGTGTTTTGTACTCTCAATGTATAATGACAGGATATTACTAATTCCTTGGTGTCACCACCTGTGCCTTAGGAAATTAAATAAAACAATTTATATAAGAACTCTGAGTCAGCATACATTATGATGTGCTTTACATTCCCCAACTAGCTGTTCTGGCTGAGTGGTGTAGAACATGGAAAGAACCAGGATGTAAAGGATAATGACAGATTGACAGTAGTATGTACAGTAGCTAATTTAAAGCCTAAAATTAGGGATGTTACGTTTCAAGAGATATACTGTATTGAACTGAGCATGCCTTTACAATATGTTACCTCACGGGTTGCCGTTGATTACTGTTAATTAATTTCATGCATCCTCATCAATATGAAACAGTGAACAACAGTGCGAGTGCATCTAATGTCCAACATGTGACATGTTTCCTGAAGGAAGGACACGAGGTACAACATACTATGGGGAGATGCACTCTCTCAACTTCGATTGAAGTATATACTGTTTTTTTTATTTATTTCACCTTTATTTAACCAGGTAGTTCTATATGATGTCATAATACAGGTAGGCAAGTTGAGAACAAGTTCTCATTTACAACTGCGACCTGGCCAAGATAAAGCAGAGCAGTTCGACACATACAACAACACAGAGTTACACATGGAGTAAAACAAACATACAGTCAATAATACAGTAGGAAAAAACTAATCTATATACAAAGAGTGCAAATGAGGTAGGATAAGGAAGGTAAGGCAATAAATAGGCCATGGTGGCAAAGTAATTACAATATAGCATATTGTACAATCGCACCTGACAATGCCAATGAAATCCGCAACCTCAATGGAAATCCGCCTTCCACAGGTAAGCGTGAGGCTCGGATTCATTCCAATTTAATACCGCTCTTCACTCTTCAGGAACGGGCGGTGCTGGGCCAAACAGGTACCATGTTTCCTTCCTTCAGGGAACAGTAGTTATAGTCATAACGTTACATTCCCTTTCAGTCAGTCAACGTCGGTACAACATACTACAGGGAAATATAATCATGCCCCAAGCCCACCCCAATGGTTACTAAATGAAACGGCCCATGGCAGACCTCCCAGAAATGACCCCGCCAGATGCGCCGGCAGTCTGGGTATTACGCACACGGCGCGCTGCATAGTCACTTTCCCCTGTTTCAGCAGTCAGCACGCTGTGGGCTACACTGGGAACAGTGACATCCAACCAATAAAACCTCACAAAAGTGTGTGGTGACGCCCAACTTGCCGCAGCACAAATATCTCCTATAATCAACCCTTTAAACAACGCCCAAGACGCCGCCCAGACCCCTGGTGGAGTGGACGCGTACACCTCTAGCTAACACTTGCCCCTTGCTGCTATATGCCAGGGAGACAATCCAGTGGGAGAGACGCTGCTTAGAGAGCGCCCTGCCGCCAGCTGGGTTAGCGAAACAGACAAAGTTGGTCACATAACTGGATATCCTAGGTCAGTTTAATGTACGTGTGTAAAGTTTGCACCGGACACAGGGCATGTAAACTCTGTTGCTCTTCAGAAGCTAAAGGAAGAGGTTAAGGAAGTTAAGGATCTGTAGGACGTAGCCAATACTTTTGGAGCGAAGGCTGCATTTGGATGCAACATCACCTTAGAGTCACCTGTGGCAAACTGAGTACAGGAAGGGTGTACGGATAACGCGTGGAGGTCCCCAAAATGTTTAGCCGAGGCCAAATCCATGAGCAGGGAGGTTTGTAGCAGAGGATCTTCAGATCCACTGACTCCAGAGGCTCAAAGGGGGTCGCACACAGTGCCTCCAAAACCAGCGCCAAGTCCCATGTGAGCGCAATACTCTAGGTTTAGAGACCAGTCTGAGACAAAGTTCACCTTTCAGGAACCGTACCACCAGGTTCCGTCAATTACTACATGATACGCTGAGACAGCGGCCATATACACTTTTAAAGTGGAGAATTATTGAAACGGGGAAGCGCTTGAGCACCAGATACTCTGGGTAATTGACATGCAGTGCACTCCACACCATTGTCCATACCCCCCGAACGAACCTTGGGGGATGCATTTGTCGTGATCACCTTGCGGGATACAACTCAGCCCATGGGAGCCCCCTGACAATAGCAGAAGGTCCCACCTCTGGGTCATGGTCTGTAGGCCTGGCAAGGACACCTGAAGCGAGACAAGAAATTTACTTCGACCACCCAATCGATCTCCCCTTCCTGCACCTCTGTCCCAGCCAAGGTACCGGCATCCAGGAAAGGAAAGTCGCCATCAATAATTCCAAGCTTCCTCAAGAACGCTACACGTCTTTCCAGAGAGTTTGTACGCAGGACGTGGCAATGCGCACATGGACTGGTTCGAGCGAGGGGAGCCTGAGCGTGCGCCAATCCTTAGCGTGCTCCACGCCGAGACAAGAGAAATACTATAACCGCATGACTGGGGGGATGATCTTGAACCCGTCGTCTCAATCATTTTCTTAGCCATCTCACTCACTGCACCAGCAAATTGAAGAATAACTAATTGTTTGTGATTAGAAAAGAAAAAGTACAAACTTCACTACACCATGTCCAAGGGGTGAGCACGCTCTACCACTATGGGACAGTTTAGTTGACACAACATAACACAGTCTCGTTTTCCAGTTGTTTGTTTTATTCGTGTGAATCTGAGAGAGAATTACTAACACAATCAGTGGGGAGCCCCTGGAGGTCAGTGCCCTGGACACGGTCGGTATCCGGCCAAGATTACCACAAGTTTAGATAGCTGACTAGATTAACTACTAATCTAAAAAGTGTTAGCTAACATGACTAGTTGAGTGACTGACATAACAAGAGAAAAAAACTGATGAATGACGCACAACCACATTTTCACCTGGTCTATTCTATTTGTCTTACTTTCTAACTCTACACTGTTGGGAATGGGCTCGCAATGTAAGCATTTCACTGTAAAGTCTACACCTGCTGTATTCGGTGCATATGACCAATACAATTGTATTTGAATTTGATTATTCTTACTCTCAATAGTAAGTTGAGACCCCAACTGAGCTTATTTCGGTTATGCTTGGAGCTGGCCCTGCTCCTATCACTAATTAAAAGCACAGGGTGTCAGTGCAATCATATCTCGCCGTTCCCCCCTTGCAATCCATAAAAACTTTGGAAGATTAAAAATGTTAAGTGGTTGGCTGGATCCTTAAGGCAGGCAGAGTCATTTTCCATGGGTGGTTTCATAAATGTAATACAACTATTAATTAAGCAGTCAAAAGTGATATGTGTAGGTGTATAGGCCGGCAGGGTTTATTAATCCAGGTCCTGGAGAACCAACAGGGTGCACATTTTTTGTTTTAGCCCTAGTACTAACACCTGATTCCACCAATCAAAGGCTTGATGATGAGTTGATTAGTGAAATCAGGTGTTAGTACTAGGGGGAAAAAAAAAATGGCACACCTTTGCCCCTGAACAAGGCAGTTAACCCACTGTTCCCCGGTAGGCCGTCATTGTAAATAAGAATTTGTTCTTAACTGACTTGCCTGGTTAAATAAAGGATAAATAAAAAAAATAAAAAATAAAGAAACACCAGTTTAGAGACTTGAGCAACGTTGCCTTAAGCCTTACCTTAGATCGAGAGTAAGGTAAAGCACAAAACATTTCTGGGATATTTTATTTGGGACCAACACTTTACGTGTTGCATTTATAATTTTGTTCAGTATACATTACTTTAGTTGGCTGGCTTTGAGCAAAACTTGTAAGTAATATAACCTATTCTGGGAGACTAGTGTGTGTGTGTGTGTGTGGGAGTGAACTATGTGGAATCTTTTTGGACCATTGGCTTCTCTGAAAACAGTTACTGACATGATAGGAAGCGTGACGAGAACGCTGATCCAGTGTGATAAAGCAAAGCAGTGCGACAAAAACAGCAACAGAGTTACCCATGGGATAAACAAACGTACAGTCAATAACACAATATAAAATCTATATACAGTGTGTGGAAATGAAGTAAGGAGGTAAGGCAATAAATAGGCCATAGTGGCGAAGTAATTACAATTTAACAATTAACACTGGAGTGATAGATGTGCAGATGAGGATGTGCAAGTAGAAAAACTGGTGTGCAAAAGAGCAGAAAAACATATACATGGGGATTAGGTAGTTGGATGGGCTATTTACAGATGGGCTGTGTACAGCTGCAGCGATCGGTTAGCTGCTCTGACAGCTGATGCTTGAAGTTAGTGAGGGAGATACAAGTCTCCAACTTCAGTGATTTTTGCAATTCATTCCAGTCATTGGCAGCAGAGAACTGGAAGGAAAGGCGGCCAAAGCAGGTGTTGGCTTTGGGGATGACCAGTGAAATATACCTGCTGGAGCGCGTGATACGGGTGGGTGCTGCTATGGTGACCAGTGAACTGAGATAAGGCGGGGCTTTACCTAGCAAAGACTTATAGATGACCTGGAGCCAGTGGGTTTGGTGACGAATATGTTGCGAGGACCAGCCAACGAGAGCATACAGGTCGCAGTGGTGGGTAGTATATGGGGCTTTGGTGACAAAACGGATGGCACTGTGATAGACTGCATCCAATTCGCTGAGTAGAGTGTTGGAGGCTATTTTTTAAATGACATCGCCGAAGTCAAGGATGAGCAGGATAGTCAGTTTTACGAGGATATGTTTGGCAGCATGAGTGAAGGAAATAGGAAGCCGATTCTAGAATTAATTTTGCATTGGAGATACTTAAAAATATGAGTCTGGAAGGAGAGTTTACAGTCTAGCCAGACACCTAGGTATTTATAGTTGTCCACGTCTTCTAAGTCAGAACCGTCCAGAGTAGTGATGCTAAGCGGGTGGGCGGTGCGGGCAGCGATCGGTTAAAGAGCATGCATTTAGTTTAACTTGCGTTTAAGAGTAGTTGGAGGCTGAAAAACGTGCCCAAAGTAAACTGCCTGTTACTCAGGCCCAGAAGCTAGGATATGCATATAATTAGTAACTTTGGATGGAAAACACTCTGAAGTTTCTAAAACTGTTAAAATAATGTCTGTGAGTATAACAGAACTGATATGGCAGGCAAAAACCCGAGCAAAATCCATCCGGGATGTCTGAATCAGTCATGTCACACTGTTTTCAATAGGCCAGTGATTCAAAGCCTCATAGTTTAACCCCCAGATTGCAGTTCCTATGGCTTCCACTAGATGTCAACAGTTGTTAGAAAAAGGTTTGAACGTTCAATCATGAAAATCAAGGGAGAAGACCACTTGTTCCTGAGTTCACGTCAAGTGTACTGTTTTGGATTTTGCGCGTAACAGGGAATGCGCACTCAGTTCTTTTTCTCTTCTATTCAGCAGGTTAAATTCCGTCTGAAATATTATAGTTTATATTCATTTTAGGGCATCTGAGTATTGATTACAAATGCTGTTTGACTTTTTTCAACAAACTTTATGGGTACTTTTGGGATATCGTTGGTCTGCATGGATGAAAGCCTTTGGGCAGCTGGATTACTGAACAAAACGTGCCAACCAAACCGAGCTATATGGATATAAAGAGGAACTTTATCGAACAAAAGGACCTTTTATTGTGTAACTTGGACGCTTGGGTATGCCATCAGAGGAAGATCATCAAAGGTAAGAGATGTATTTTATGCTATTTTTGAGTTTTGTGTCACCTCTGCTGGTTATGTTATTATGCTAATTGAGTTTGAGTGGGGCGCTGTCCTCAGACAATCAAATGTTCTGCTTTCGCCGTAAAGCCTTTTTGAAATCTGACAATGCTGTTAGATTTAACAAGAGTCTAAGCTTTTGAAGGGTGTGCAGCATTTGTATTTTCATGAATGTTTGAAATTAGTATTTTTGTAATTTGAATTTGGTGCTCTGCATTTCACCGGATGTTGTCAAAATCAATCCCGTTCATGGGATTGGATCCGTAACAGGTTAACACAGTGTCCAGAGAAGGGCCAGATGTATACAGAATGGTGTCATCTGCATAGAGGTGGATCAAAGAATCACCCGCAGCAAGAGCGACATCATTGATATATACAGAGAAAAGAGTCGGCCAGAGAATTGAGCCCTGTGGCACCCCCATAGAGACTACCAGAGGTCCGGACAACAGGCCCTCCAATTTGACACACTGAACTCTCTCTGAGAAGTAGTTAGTGAACCAGGTGAGGCAGTCATTAGAGAAACTAAGGCTGTTGAGTCTGCCGATAAGAATATGGTGATTGACAGAGTCGAAAGCCTTGGACAGGTCGATGAAGACGGCTGCACAGTACTGTTTTTTATCGATGGTGGTTATAATATTGTTTAGGACCTTGAGCGTGGCTGAGTTGCACCCGTGACCAGCTCGGAAACCGGATTGCAAAGCGGAGAAGGCACGGTGGGATTCGAAATGGTTGGTGATCTGTTTGTTAACTTGGCTTTCGAAGACTTTAGAAAGGCAGGGCAGGATGGATATAGGTCTGTAACAGTTTGGGTCTAGATGTCTCCCCCTTTGAAGAGGGGGATGACCGCGGCCGCTTTCCAATCTTTAGGAATCTCAGATGATACAAAAGAGAGGTTGAACAGACTAGTAATAGGGGTTGTGACATTGGTGGCAGATCATTTTAGGAAGAGAGGGTCCAGATTGTCTAGCCCGGCTGATTTGTAGGGATCCAGATTTTGCAGCTCTTTCAGGACATCAGCTGTCTGGATTTGGGTGTAGGAGAAGCAGGGGGGGCTTGGGCCAGTTGCTGCGGGGGGTGCAGAGCTGTTAGCTGGGGTTATGGTAGCCAGGTGGAAAGCTTGGCCAGCCGTAGAGAAATGCTTATTGAAATTTTCATTTATCGTGGATTTATCGGTGGTGACAGTGTTTCCTAGCCTCAGTGAGGTGGGCAGCTGAGAGGAGGTGCTCTTATTCTTCATGTACTTTACAGTGTCCCAAAACTTTTTGGAATTAGTGCTTCAGGATGCACATTTGTTTGAAAAAGCTAGCCTTTGCTTTCCTAACTGACTGTGTATATTGGTTCCTGACTTCCCTGAAAAGTTGCATATCGCGGGGACTATTCGAAGCTAGTGCAGTGCGTCACATTATGTTTTTGTGATGGTCAAGGGCAGTCATCTAGAGTGAACCAAGGGCTATATCTGTTCTTAGTTCTACATTTTTTGAAAGGGACATGCTTATTTAAGATGGTGAGGAAGGCACTTTTCAAGAACAACCAGGCATCCTCTACTGACGGGATGAGGTCACTATCCTTCCAGGATACCCTGCCCAGGTCGATTAGAAAGGCCTGCTTGCAGAACTGTTTTAGGGAGCGTTTGACAGTGATGAGGGGTGGTCGTTTGATCGCGGACACATATCGGACGCAGGCAATGAGGCAGTGATCACTGAGATCCTGTTTGAAAACAGCAGAGGCGTATTTAGAGGACAGGTTGGTCAGAATGATATCTATGAGGGTGCCCATGTTTACGGATTTGGGGTTGTACCTGGTAGGTTCCTTGATAATTTGTGTGAGATTGAGGGCACCTAGCTTAGATTGTAGGAGGCCGGGGTGTTAAGCATATCTCAGTTTAGGTCACCTAACAGTACGAACTCTGACAATAGATTGGGGGCAATCAATTTACATATGGTGTCCAGGACACAGCTGGGAGCTGAGGGGGATCTATAACAAGCAACAACAGCGAGAGACTTATTTCTGGAGAGATGGATTTTTAAAAGTAGTAGCTCGAACTGTTTGGGCATAGACCTGGATAGGAGGACAGAACTCTGCAGGCTATCTCTACAGTAGATTGCAACTCCGCCCCCTTGAGCAGTTGTATCTTGACCGAAAATGCTGTATTATTGGTGGCCAGAGGCCTTCCTAAGCCATGATTCAGACACGGCTAGGACATCAGGGTTGGCGGAGTGAATAAAGCAAACTTAGGGAGGAGGCTTCTGAGTTAACATGCATGAACCCATACAGAAGTCCGGATACAGAAGTCAACAAATGAGAGTGCCTGGAGACACACAGGGCCTGGATTAACCTCTTCATCACCAGAGGAACAGAGGAGGAGTAGGATAAGGGTACGGCTAAAGGCTATAAGAACTGGTCGTCTAGTGCGTTCGGAACAGAAAGTAAAAGGAGCAGATTTCTGGGCGTGGCATTGAGTGACGATGAGAGAGGCTGCATCTCTAGAGGCGCCAGTTAAGCTAGGTGAGGTCTTCATATGTGTAGGGGTTGACCAAAGCCCTGACTCACATCCATCCATTTTGAATGCCTTGATGCCCTCCTCTTCGTTATCTGTGCCCCACTTTACAGACAACATCTCAACCAATGACTGTGAATACCTTGAAATGCATTAGTTGTACAAAATGTTATATGCTGTAAATAACATTTTATTTGATTGATGACATTACAGCTGTATAATATTTAATAAACTGTCATTTTCACATGAGGACAAGTGCAGTTTTTCCATAAACGTTTAATTGATCACTTGACATATTAATCAAATAGAAGGAGCCTATAAATCAAGACTGTGTGAATGCATGTACCACTCCGAAATAAATAAATACTGTGCCTTTGAAGATATGTCTCTGGTCATGAAACTACAATACAGGCTGGATGTCCAAACAAAGTCAATTCTGAATGTCAATAGATTTTTTTATTAATTCTCATGAATAACAACATTCTAGAACTGAGTTATCACTCAAGTCTGGAAATCCGGGGTAATCTGCTTAATGATTATATTTAAGCAATAAGTGTGGTATACGGCACGACGCAACTGAATAAGTGTCTCTTTCCCTCTTCCCTTGTAGAATCTTGACAGCTGTATAGAACACATTGTATTGCTAAAATGCTCAAACTTAACTTACAAGCTACACTCACGACACAGGATAAACTTAATCCCTCATGCTGGCCCTGACAAAACCTGTAAATTGACCCTCACTAAAATAGAAATGTCCCTTTTTCAGGACCCTGTCTTTCAAAGATAATTCGTAAAAATCCAAATAACTTTACAGATCTTCTTTGTAAAGGGTTTAAACACTGTTTCCCATGCTTGTTCAATGAACCATTAACAATGAATGAACATGCACCTGTGGAACGGTCGTTAAGACACTAACAGCTTACAGATGGTAGGCAATGAAGGTCACAGTTATGAAAACTTAGGACACTAAAGAGGCCTTTCTACTCTGAAAAACACCAAAAGAAAGATGCCCAGTGTCCCTACTCATCTGCGTGAACGTGCCTTTGCCTTGCTGCAAAGAGGCATGAGGACTGCAGATGTGGCCAGGGCAATAAATTGCAATGTCCATACTTTGAGACACCTAAGACAGCACTACAGGGAGACAGGACGGACATCTGATCATACTCGCAGTGGCAGACCACGTGTAACAACACCTGCACAGGATCAGTACATCCGAACATCACACCTGCGGGACAGGTACAGGATGGCAACAACAACTGCCTGAGTTACACCAGGAATGCACAATCCCTCCATCAGTGCTCAGACTGTCCGCAATAGGCTGAGAGAGGCTGGACGGTGGGCTTGTAGGCCTGTTGTAAGGCAGGTCCTCACCAGACATCACCGGCAACAACATCGCCTATGGGCACAAACCCACCATCGCTGGACCAGACAGGACTGGCAAAAAGTGCTCTTCACTGACGAGTCGCGGTTTTGTCTTACCAGGGGTGTTGGTCGGATTCGCGTTTATCGTTGAAGGAATGAGCGTTACAGCGAGGCCTGTACTCTGGAGCGGGATCGATTTGGACGTGGAGGGTCTGTCATGGTCTGGGGCGGTGTGTCACAGCATCATCGGACTGAGCTTGTTGTCATTGCAGGCAATCTCAACGCTGTGCGTTATAGGGAAGACATCCTCCTGCCTCATGTGGTACCCTTCCTGCAGGCTCATCCTGACATGACCCTCCAGCATGACAATGCCATCAGCCATACTGCTAGTTCTGTGCGTGATTTCCTGCAAGACAGGAATGTCAGTGTTCTGCCATGGCCAGTGAAGAGCCCGGATCTCAATCCCATTGAGCACGTCTGGGACCTGTTGGATTGGAGGGTGAGGGCTAGGGCCATTCCCCCCAGAAATGTCTGTGAACTTGCAGGTGCCTTGGTGGACTAGTGGGTAACATCTCAAAGCAAGAACTGGCAAATCTGGCACAGTGCACTGCAGTACTTAATAACGCAGCTGGTGGCCACACTAGATACTGACTGTTATTTTGACCCCCCCTTTGTTCAGGAACACATTATTACATTTCTGTTAGTCACATGTCTGTGGAACTTGTTCAGTTTATGTCTCAGTTGTGGAATCTTGTTATGTTCATACAAATATTTACACATGTTAACTTTGCTGAAAATAAACGCAGTTGACAGTGAGAGGACGTTTCTTTTTTTGCTGAGTTTATATGTAGGCTACAGAGCTTGATTTATGCTTTTAAGCACTGCGATATGAAATGAAGACACACAAATTACTAAAGAGGGAGCCAGAGATCAATTTAGCCTAACCAGAAGAAATAAAAACCTGTTCCCAACCCTCCTCCTGCTGCTGGCCATCAAAGATTCTGGCATTAAGCTCCATAGGTTGTCGGTAATAGGCTACACCAGCGGTCGGCAACCTTTTCCATTTGGAAAATTCTGCTGATCTGTGTGCCAGTTATGATTTTCGTATGCAGATTTTGGTGGAACGGTTTCATTTAATTTATAATAAGATCTTCATATCTCAAAATCATTGTCATGTGCTTAATCAAAATTCTATCGAAATAAAAATTATACAAATTTAAAAGTAACTTCTATTGCCATTGCAAATATGTAAAAATAGACTTCATAAAGCTAACAAATGAAAACATTGCAGCCCGCAGGTAGAAGATATTCTGATAAAAATAAATATACTATGAATCACAATGGCTATGTATGGCCTGTCTGCAAGGAACTTCAAACATTGTATCAACTATTAACTTGGGTCGGGCCTGAAGCGCACACTAGCATACTTGAAACATTGTATAAAATATTCTGGGCCCTCAGAGGTTCCTGTGCCAGTGAGCTCCGGACAGACAGACAAAGCTGTAGGCTATTTGCTCAAGGGATAAGAAGTAATCAGGCAGGCCTATTTTATGACATTTCCACCTGATCAGATCATAAAAAAATGATGTCTCCTTTCATGCCCAGTAGTTATCTAAAGGGAGAGCTGTGGATGTAAATCAGACTTTGTTTACTTGCTTTTTTTGGGGAAAAAATTACTTTGAGAAGCTCCACAGTAATGGTGAGTTAAGACAACCAGAAATAGTATCAGATCTCCAAATCGGAACATTTATAGGCCCACAATTGCGTGCAGTTCAGGTATTCTAAGCCTAATTCTATTCTTAATCAGGTGCATGCCCTTAAGACTGACAGGAGCGCTCCCAAATAAAAATAAATATAATACATTTACAACTCGTTAATGGAATGAAAAAAACCTAGGTTGTGTCCACTCCTACAATGACAACGGTAAGATAAGTAATAAAATATTGAATGCGTTAACAGAAATTACCGTAACCAAACAAACATTGTAGATTTGAAATGATGGTAATTAACGGTAAATGTACTGCTGGTGATACTGGTGTGCCATCCCCAAGGCCTCCGCAATGGTTTATTCCACTCAGTGAATCAGACAGGTGTCCCGTGTGCCATAATTCCTTTTTTTTTTTAATTTGCCACTGCTCAACTAAGAAATTCCTATAGAGCTAGCTAAACAATGAATTGGCATAATCCCAACTCATACTACTACGACCAATACAAACTGATTGTCATTGCTGGGGTATGGATCTGCAGGTAGGTAAGGCTAACCAACTAGGTTCAATGTTAGCTAGCTAGGTAACATTAGGCTATAAATAGCAATGCAAATGGATTTCTGATTCAAATAACATTACTAAACAGATCATTCACCTAATGTTAGCTAGCGAGCCAGCAAGCTAACGTTCGCTAGCTTGCGAGCTTCTCTGCAGATCCTCTCAAACTCTGTCAGGTTGTATGAGGAGCATTGCTGCGAAGAGTTCAATCTTGTTTCTCAAGGTCTGAGAGTCTTTAGGTGCCTTTTGGCCATCTCCAAGTGGGCTGTCATGTGCATTTTACAGAGGAGTGGCTTCCGTCTGGCCACTTTACAATAAAGGCCTAATTGGTGAAGTGCTGCAGAGATGGTTGTCCTTATGGAAAGTTCTCCCATCTCCACAGAGGAACTCTAGAGCTCTGCCATCGGGTTCTTGGTCACCTCCCTGACCAAGGCCCTTCTCCCCTCATTGCTCAGTTTGGCCGGGCGGCAACTTGTGTGAAGCTAGACACATTAAGGATTAGCCACAATAGTGGAAATTGCTATACGCCTTCAAAATAAAAGTACCCCATTGAAATATTTGGAGTAGATAATGCTAAACAAGGTTGGGATGTTGGCCATATACCACACCCCCTCGGGCCTTATTGCTTATTTCTAATGTTGTATAATAATGTTGCATAATCACCTTCCGGTGTAAAAACCATGGCAATTAAAAACAAAAAAACTATGTTTAAATGAGAATAGGCATTGGTCTGAAGCTGAAATAGAAAGGAAATTCACATGAGCACCACAATGCCTATTTCCCCCATGTTCTACCAAGGTTTTCCAGCACACAGCTTTGACCTACTACAGTAGCTATGTTGGTATTGTACTTCAAACTATAGTATGTGAAGACAGGTTGATTATGAATCAAACCTGCTCAAACAACCTAATTCATACTCTTCAGAGGGATGATGGACTTTACAGTGTCTTCCTATTAAAATCATGTATGCAGGTGTATATATATATATAATTTGGCTGTATGCATTATTTTAAATAGGCCTATTGTAAATGTGTATTATTTTTGCATCACCATCTCTATTGCAAAAATAAATAAGTACAAACATAACTCTAAGCTACATATTATTTTGACAGAGGTAATGAACTGTCCATTGATCAGCACAGCAATTGATAAAACAGGACCATGTTTGAAACGCAAGTGGTTCTGAGCTTAATTACATTTTACATAGGTAAGCTAACAGCTACAGAAATCGGGAATGCAGACAGGCTTTTGAGTTACTGTTTCCCACACACCACAACCTGTTGTTTTGTTGAAGATTTTTTTTTATGACATGTTTTGCTAAAATAAAGGAAATACAGGCAGGCACTACATTGCTACAAGACAAAACAGCTCAATCAAGCCTGATGGTGTTGTAAGTATAAAAGCAAAGCTTGCATTTATTTAATTTTCAAAAAGCATGAAAAGGTAGCGTAATGGGATATTGTCTTATTGTGGTGTGTAAAAAATAGAATAATTGACCTTGTATGCTATACGTACAAATCACATTATTGTGGAAGCACCTACTCCAAGAGTATGAATTAGGCTGGTTTTAATATATCTTTAACGATAGACATAGTTTATGTCTATAGGTCCTCTTCTTCAAAAATAAGATCCATTGGAAAAAGATCAATTTGGGATAAAAACATTGTTAATCATTAAACATACAGTACGTGTTGTAACTGTTGAGCGTGTGGACCAAAACTTTACAAAATCCATTAGATAAATTCTCATGATTTTCAGGTTGGACACACGATCTTCATCTCTATAATTTCCTGATATGAAGTACAGTATCTCTAACATAATCTACTATCTAATAGCCTACATATAAAAGCACATGACATTTTGCTGAATGAATAAGATAAAATAACAGTAAAAAAAATTCTAAAGTAGACCTTTGCGAAGGCACATCCCTGTGGAGAAAGAAGAGTGGGGCATATCTGATAAGACATGTCTGACCATTTTGTCTGCCACGATCCTGGCGGCAGGCCCAGTCGGATTATGGAAAGGTGCAAGGCATTCAGTCAGGAGACGGCTATAGAGAGACAGTGAGCGATTCCATCAAGGTTTATTTGATGCATACATCACAGCGGAGGGAGGGACCACAGAGTGATAATTAAAAGCACTCGTATCAGGAATAGGAGAGCCCCTGGAGTTGTCTGAAGCATTTCCCAACACGGAACACACAGGCCGGCACGACACAACACAACGAGAGCAACGCAAAGCCACTATGAAGTGGCACTCGCTTGTTTGTACAAGTCAGATCGGTAATTGCAGTGGCAAAACAAAATTATAAAGAACAAAGATGTGGAAAAATCATTAGTCTAACGATCAGAGCAAGACCAGGGGGACGAAATAGGGAGCCTCATTAATTGCACGGTTATCTCTCTTCAGAGAGGAATCTCTGTTCGCCCTATAAATCTAATCCAGATCCCGCTGTTGTATGGATAAATCAAGCTGCTCAGCCGAATTAGGGATCATTAATGCTGTGGCTGTGGCTGTAGCTGTGGGAGTGGAGGGCAGGCGGCCCTATTAGGACAGCTTCACTCTGACACCAAATCCTTGTGAATTTGACAGGTCTGAGTGACTCTGAAGCCTGGTTCAGATACAGCACCTGAGACGAGCCTAAACTAGACCGTTTTAGAATGTTGTGTTGTAAAGACAGGCCTTCAGATCAAAAAGTTGAGTCCAGTTCTACGGCAACAGAGCCTGTTTACGGTGATGAAACTTTGAAACAAAGTTGTCACTTGTTGTAGCAAGGTGTTGTAGCAAATCAGTATTATGAAATACGTGCACTAGGAAACCTACAAGCTCTCACAGTCTCACGTCATGAATTAGATGTTCATCCATGTTTCTCTTTTTTTTACTCCAGCTACAAACTTATACATACGAACAACAACTTACACATGCACACAAACAATGACTACATCTTTATCTGCCCAGACTCGAATGCTCACACCTACATCCCTAGTGCCCTAACCCTTAACAATGACTACGTCTCATCTGCCCAGGCCCACATGCTCACACCTCCATCCCTAGTGCCCTAACCCTTAACAATGACTACGTCTCATCTGCCCAGGCCCACATGCTCACACCTCCATCCCTAGTGCCCTAACCCTTAACAATGACTACGTCTCATCTGCCCAGGCCCACATGCTCACACCTCCATCCCGAGTGCCTGCATTATTTTTTGCCACTTGGCCTTAAATTGTATCAATTTGTTTTTCTCAGTCGTCCATGCTATTTCAATAATAAATCATTAGATTTTTCCATTGTGTTAATGATGGCGGATTGATTGACTTCTACGTTGTTAGTATACGTTTTTTCAAGATGAGAAGAGAATCGTCCAGCCCATTTCGTTTCTCACTACACCCTCATATGCCATGTCTTGAACAGTGGAGGCTGCTGAGGGGAGAACGGCTCATAATAATGTCCGGAACGGAGCAAATGGAATGGCATCAAACACTTGGAAACCATGTGATACCATTGTTTGATGTATTTGATACCGTTCCACTCATTCTGCACCAGTCATTACCACGAGCCCGTTCTCCCCAATTAAGGTGCAACCAACTTCCTGTGGTCTTGAAATATGCAGACAGATGGATTAAAGTAGGTTTACATTGTAATACTTCTGAGAGCCAACTTTGTAGCTCCGCCCATAGCATTCCCAGAAAGCATGGAGCCCAGAGTCATTATTAGTTTTACACTTAACACATGACTCTGCCATTGTGCTGTAGAATTTGTGAAATGTGTCTCTTGTGTAAAACATTAGTTTATTCTGGATTAAGAGTAAATGTTCGTTAACTAACTTTGTTCGTTTTGCTCCAACTTTCCCTCCATCTTGTGCCAACGTCAATTCTTTTTAATTCTTAGTTCGAATAGTTTATATTTTTTTCTAAAGAGATTGTCAGTTGGATATGTTCTCTGCAAGGTTTCGTATATATCTTCCCTATCATATGAACGTCATTTTCTGACTCAAATAAGATTCACTCAAGATTACTCTGATGTCCTAAAGATAACTGTATTTAAAACCATCTGCATTGGTCAGTCCAAAATTACTTTTTACTTTGGTCATGGTAGTACATTTATTTCCTGTTACCAATTCATTTTCGCATTCTATGCCTTTAGTTTTCCATGTTGGCTAATTTATCGGTGAACTCTGAAAAGTTATCCAAGGATTGTTCCATAAGGTTGTGTTTTTGGGAGTGATATTGGTTCTTGTAGAATACGTTAAATTTTCTTCCATATTGTTATAGTGTTCTTAACTTCTTAGGGAGCGGCTGCATAGGTGACGGTTTTGGAGAGTCTGGCGTGCCCAAAGTAAAATGCATGCCAGAGTCCGGGTCTTTTATCCTATACGTGTATTAATCATGATAACCTATCCTTTGTGAGACTTCAAAGATTCTCACAATTTTATTACATACACTCATATTGTCTTAACTATATCGTCCGCTTTTGGTCTCCTTTTTCCATCCGGATTTGCAGTTTTTTTTGTAAATGAGCATCTTCTCCATTGTGCTTATTGCATACAACTTTATGTAGACTGAGACTGCAGTACACATGGCTTCCACTAGATGTCAACAGTCTATATACAAAGTCTGGGAATTCTAGGAGTGACCAGAACAGATAGGAACAGGAAATTGTCAGGCGACCACTTTTGTAAACAAGGTTTGACGCGCGCGAGATTGTGAAATATTACAGCAAATATACCCAAAAGGATACCTAAGGATACATTAAAAATGATGTTTGATTTGTTTGTAGAACGTGTATAGGTATAATTTGAACGTGTTCTCTTCACGGTTCAATAGGCGACTCAACGGTGGATTTTATGATCATAACGCGCCAACCAAACTGAGATTTATGGATATAATAAATGACTTTTTCTAACAAAAGAGGCATGGATTGTCTTGGTTGGACACTTGGGAAGCCCTCAGCAGAAGTTCATCAAAGGTAAGCAATTTTATATTAGCGATTTTATGCGTTTTGTGAGACCCGTGTTGGGTTATGGATTTATGCTAATGCATAAATATTAGAGGTGCTACCCTCAAACAATCAAATATTGTGCTTTCGCCGTAAAGCCTTTTTGAAATCTGACAGCGCTGTGATATTGCCAAGAATCAGAGCTTTTGATGACTATGCAACACTTGTATATTGATAAATGTTTAATAATTCAACTTTTGGATTTTGAATTTGGCGCCTCACATTTCACCGGGTAGTGTCGGGAGTGGGGCGCACCACCACTCCGTAAGTAGTTAACTATGAAATTGTTCATGTTCTTAGCTTTATCCTTTTGAAAATATACACGTAAAAAGATTCTGGGGATGAACATGTGCATCTTCAAAATGTAACCATTGTTCATCTTTAGTGCATTTAACTACAGTATATGTCCCAAGTAAAAGCCTTGGGTAGCGAGTTGATACAATACCAAGTCTGGAAGGTTAAAACGACCCTAAGACTTAGGAAGATGGCAGAGTAGCCAGACGGAAGCCACTCCTAGTAAAATATACATGACAGCCCGCTTGTAGTTTTCCAAAAGGCACCTGAAGACTCTCTCTCTCTCTCTCTCTCTCTCTCTCTCTCTCTCTCTCTCTCTCTCTCTCTCACACTTTACCCCACCCAAGCCAAGCTTATCTCCACCTCCCATCTTTACTCACCCTTGCCCACCCTGGCCAAGTATATGCCCACCTCCCATCTTAACTCACCCTTGCCCACCCAAGCTTATCCCCACCTCCCATCTTTACTCAACCTTACCCACCCAGGCCAAATTTAGCCAAAACTCCCATCTTTTCCCCCCTCCCTTCTTTTCAGACACATTCACACCTCTCTACACATCTACTTACTCATCCCTTCTCCATCATTCACACAGAACATATACGCTATGCCTCCGCACACCCATTCTCTCCTGCCCTCCTACACATATTCATTATCCTTCCCTCTACCATTCATATAGACATACTCACACATACACCCACTCACACCCTCTCGCCCACACACATCAATCAAATTTATTTAAGAAGCCCTTTTTACATCAGCCGATGTCACAAAGTGCTGTACAGAAACCCAGCCTAAAACCCCAAACAGCAAGCAATGCAGATGTAACGTTTCTCAAACGTTACATTACGAAGTTGTTCCAAACGTCAAATTTTGAAGTGTTTAAGGTTAAGGTTTGGTATTAACTCCAACATTTAGAAGTTTAGGGTTCAGTTTAGTCATTAACTCTTAAGGTTAGCCATAACCTCTGAATGGTTAAGGTAAGTGTTAAGGTTTGGGATATCAAATAGAAATATACCTTTCTTTTACTGGATTCGAACATGTAACCTTTGGAATCTGGTCAATCAGAGGTAGATGTTTATGCCCATCCACCATGCTCTAGCAAAACCAAAATCTACTTGACGGTAACAGCGCTCAATGTTGCCCCTAGTGGCAGCTTTTTTTTATTTGTTTAACACTTTTTTGGTTACTACATGATTCCATATGTGTTATTTCATAATTTTGATGTCGTCACTATTATTCTACAATGTAGACAATAGTACAAATAAAGAAAAACCCTTGAATGAGTAGGTGTGTACTAACTTTTGACTGCTACTGTATATATACTATTATTATATACTAATACATTTTCACCATTCTTGCTCCATCCTTATTAGAATGACCTTAACTACTTTTTCCATTTAACAGTTCAGTTTTATAAGTTTATTGAGTAAAATAATCACTTCCATACTGGCACAGTAGAAAGGAATCCCACAATGCATTTATCACTGTTCTCCCACTGATTTAGGCGTCCATCTTTGATTGTATAATTCAAAGGAACAGGTTTTAATAAGATGTCTGATATAATTAGAATGCAGATACAAGCTGTTACGTGTGATTGTTTACTCAGGCACCACACGGAGTGTAGATTGAGGATAATGATGCTCCGTTGGAGTGGCACACAATTGACTTGTAGTCAGCTTCACACGAGTGACAAGGTCGAAGGTTACGATAAGCTCAGACACTTCATTACTCATTATTAATGGCCCTAGTGCTTGGCAACAGTCAACTCCTTCATTTGCAGTGCTGATGCCCCCAAGACAGTTATTATTTGGCTGATATTTGTCTATAAAAAAAACATTATTGTACTTAAGCTCAACAGAAAAAAACGTTGGAGTAAATGGGGGAAAAACCTCTAGGCCAGGTCAAGCAAGCTGACTGGCCAGAAACCCTCACACAAGCACAATAATGTTCATTACAGACCCAATCAACTGTAATTAAATGTGGCTTCAAATTGAGGGTGACTACTCCTTGTCATTTGAGGTTGATGACTTGTTCTTGCCCTCAGGGTCCTTAACAGGATGAATGAATAAGGGGAAGACGGATGGACAATCATAACAAACATACAGAAACACAAGGAGTTTCTTATCGGAGGCTTCCTAATAGACGATACAGTATGGGTTTCCCACAGTCGTACCCAAACCCACCAAATATGTCAGTAGCTTTCACAGAGGTGAAAGTGCCTCACAAAGTGGAGCTGTATGAAAAACATTATCATAACATTATGGAGGTCTCCGTCAAACTTGCGGTGGGAAAACAGTAACAGTGGTAGCAAACAGCAAAGGATTTTTTAGAAAGGAGTACAATTTCACAGAGCTGAATTCAGTTGTATTTTTTTCATATGAATGTGACTAATGCAGTGTCAACTAGGTGAAATGTAGAGGTATTCATCAAATTGAGGAGTGAGAATTCAAGGCCATTTCAGTTAGTTTGCGGCTATGGGACGTTAATAAGACAAAATGCGGTAGAGTGCTGCCAGCTGAATCCCTTCTTTAGGTAGAAGATATTAAACACAAAAAGCTGAACTTAAAGAATCAAGGCTGTTGATTGGAAAGGTTTTCAGTTTGCAGAGAGAGATTTATTATAAAGGATTTTCCACCTGAAAAGCACTTTGTCATTGTTGAATCCATGTCATTTGTTCAGCTTTCAGAGAGGGCCGTTCAAATGTTTTCTATATAAACGGGTAACATAGCAGGCAACTTACCTAAGTCAGAACGAAAAATGGTTGTTGACTTCAGAACAGAACTGATAGTGGTCAAAAATCTGCTATGTCAAATGATACATGATTAGGTCTATACAATTGTTGATTGTGCAAAAATGAAATGGGATGTGATTTGTTTCATAATTTTCTCTTCAGCTCATTAGGGCTTTTTCAGCCATAACAAGTTATAGGATGCCTGATTTAAGCAGTCATCATCCTGCAGGCAAGCTAACTAGTTGTAGGAGGCCTGATGTAAGCATTGAGACATCATGATTGAAGGCAAAATCATAATGTTGTGTTCAACACAGACTTATTTTTTCGAATGCTCTCTCAAACAGGCCAACTGTTCTCAGCTTTGGCATACAGTTTTCTAGGCCAATCGTTGGCACAGTGTTTTCCAAAAGTGCTTGCTCTAATTAATGTTGAGTGTGTGTGCAGGTGTAGAACGTGGTCTGAAGCCTAGCCAGAGACGGAAGAAGAAACCAGAGCTCTCACTCACTCTTTTTTTCTGGTTCATATCAAACAAAAAAAGTTGTTCTAGTTTGATAGCTCTTTGTTGAACTTATAGTGCATTCGGAAAATTTTCAGACCTCTTGACTTTTTCCACATTTTGTTATGTTAAAGCCTTATTCTAAAATGGATTAAAGTGTTTTTTTTCTCCTCATCAATCTACACACAACACCCCATAATCACAACGCAAAAACAGGTTTTCATGAATTTTTGCAAATGTATAAAAAAAAAAATATATATATTACATTTACATAAGTATTCAGACCCTTTACAGCCTAGAGTCTTCTTGGGTATGACGCTACAAGCTTGGTACACCTGTATTTGGGGAGTTTCTCCCATTATTCTCCACAGATCCAATGTCAGGTTGGATGGGGAGCGTCGCTGCACAGCTATTTTCAGGTCTCTCCAGAGATGTTCGATCGGGTTCAAGTCCGGGCTCTGGCTGGGCCATTCAATGCCCAGCCTGCGTTGTCTTGGCTGTGTGCATAGGGTTGTTGTCCTGTTGGAAGGTGAACCGCTGCCCCAGTCTGAGGTCCTGAACGCTCTGGAGTAGGTTTTCATCAAGGATCTCTCTGTACTTTGCTCCGTTCATCTTTCCCTCATTGGTTTCATCAGACCAGAGAATCTTGTTTCTCATGGTCTGAGAATCTTTAGGTGCCTCTTTAGGTTGTCATGTGCCTTTTACTGAGGAGTGGCTTCCGTCTGGCCTCTACCATAAAGGCCTGATTAGTGCAGTGCGGCAGAGATGGTTGTCCTTCTGGAAGGTTCTCCCATCTCCACAGAGCTCTGTCAGAGTGACCATCGGGTTCTTGGTCACCTCCCTGACCACGGCCCTTCTCCCCCGATTGCTCAGTTTGACCGGGCGGCCAGCTCTAGGAAGAGTCTTGGTGGTTCCAAACTTCTTCCATTTAAGAATGATGGAGGCCAGTGTGTTATTGGGGACCTTCAATGCTGCAGACAATTTTTGGTACCTTTCCCTAGATCTGTGCCTCGACACAATCCTGTCTCGGAGCTCTATGGACAATTCCTTCGACCTCAAGACTTGGTTTTTGATCTGGCATGCACTGTAAACTGTGGGACCTTATATAGACAGGTGTGTGCCTTTCCAAATCATGTCCAATCAATTGAATTTACCACAGGTGGACTTCAATCAAGTTGTAGAAACATCTCAAGGATGATCAATGGAAACAGAAGGCAACTGAGCTCAATTTCGGGTCTCAGAGCAAAGGGTCTGGATACTTACGTAAATAAGGTATCTGTTTTTTTGTTTTTAATACATTTGGAAAAAAATCTAAACCTGTTTTTCGATTTGTCATTATTGGGTATTGTGTGTACTGTAGATTGCTGAGGATTTTTTGGATTTAATCCATTTTAGAATAAGTCTGTAACGTAACAAAATGAATACTTTCCGAATGCAATGTATATTTAAAACATATATTTGGAGTATTAAACATATTGAAGACTTTTGAATTCCAGTTGCTCTTACGAGAGAATTAGTCACTATTAAGAAGTAGGAAACAATTTTTAATTGACCTCATCATGAGGTCAAATGGTTAGATACCAATTTTTTTTTAACTCCCGTACGGACTCGGGAGAGACGATGGCCAAGAGCCATGCGTCCTCTGAAACACGACCCCACTTCTTGGCTGCTTCTTGACACACTGCTCGCTTAACCTGGAAGCCAGCCGCACCAATGTGTCAGAGGAAACACTGCAGCTGGCAACCGTAGTCAGAGTGCAAGCCCTCTGCCCACCACAAGGAGTCGCTAGAGCGCAAAGGGACAAGGACGTCACGGCCGGCCAAACCCTCCCCTAACTATGCTGGGCCAATTGCGCGCCGCTCATGGGTCTCCCGGTCGCGGCCGGCCTGCGGACAGCCTGGGATCGAACCAGGGTCTGTAGTGACCGCTGCGCCACTCTGGAGTTTCCAAATGGCTTGATTTGAATGAATTTTGTCACTTGGGGGGATGCAGCCTGTAAGTCGTTCCTATACAAAACAGAAATATAATTATTACAATTAGCTGACTGCACATATTTAGCATGTGTACATTCAAACATGGCTGTCAGCTATTAGGTGCATAATTACCACTGCCACGCATTGGTGGTGTAGTGGTGGGAATAGCTGTCTTCTAATCAGCTTTTTTTGTTATTATCCTAATAGATACAGTAAATGCTAACCGCTAACAACGGCTCATCCATAATGACATTTAACTCATCCATGATGACACTTACCTCATCCATAATGACACTTAATTCATCCATAATGACACTTAACTCATCCATAATGACACTTAACTCATCCATAACGACACTTAAC
>QNTS01001903.1:227896-246227 GCA_003317085.1 Hucho hucho
TAATGACACTTAACTCATCCATAATGACACTTAATTCATCCATAATGATACTTAATTCATCCATAATGACACTTAACTTATCCATAATGACACTTAACTCATCCATAATGACACTTAACTCATCCATAATGACACTTAACTCATCCATAATGACACTTAACTCATCCATAATGACACTTAATTCATCCATAATGACACTTAATTCATCCATAATGACACTTAACTCATCCATAATGACACTTAACTCATCCATAATGACACTTAACTCATGCATAATGACACTTACCTCATCCACTTGATTCATCCATAATGACACTTAACTCAGCATGTCCATGTCCGCTGCTCTAATGTTAATGACATCTGTCACGTTATTAATCAATGAATAATGACATGTCACATTGCTCTGGCCAGAAGTCCATAATGTCACTCACTGTTCGTGGTCATCATCACGTCGTGATGTCACGCTGACTATGCTGTCTCCCTCCAGCTCCAATAGTCAGAGAATTCCAGAACGCATGCTTAGTTTGTTCTAACCTTGAGGAAGCTGTCCCATTGAACACAACCTGCGGCTGCTTTCAAATGTGAAATACCAACCGTCCCCTGATCCAAATGAAAATACCTATTCATCAAATTCAAAGGAGGGACAACCAAGGCCATTTCAGCGCTGGCTTCATGGCTAGGCACAAGATAACACTGAGAATGCAGTAGTAGGCTGTATTCCCTATTCAGGTAGAGGTAATACAACACAGCCGTCTGCACCGTCTCCGTCGTGAAAAGACAAGAAATGCAAAATACACTCCCATTGTGAACGCTGTTGATTGGACAAATCCTATCTGACTTTAGCATCGAGGGATCTATTATATAAGCCTTTCATCATTGAATATGAAGAGGTAAGTATACTGTTCAGGTTTAGGCTGCCAAATTAATCTCCCAAGGTGTTTCCATACCGGTAATCAGTCTCACTGCAAACGGAGGGGCTAACTGTTGTGTTATCCTCCCGCTTGTCTCGTTCGTGCCTTAGACGAGCCGCTGGTTTGCAGGCAGGCAGAGTGGGTCAGTGTTATTACGACCTACCCGTTTAAGACAGAGCTGTCCTGACACCACTAGCATTATCCTAAAAGGCCAGACTGAAGAGCCTATGTTGTGGTTGTTTGGATTGGTCCACAACTAGAGGTGTTATTACTGGAACCTCCTGGAATGTCTGAAATGATGCTAGGTGCACGGTTGAATAGAATGGGGATGATTCAGTACCAGGTGTAGCTATTAGAAAACATGTGTGAACTGTTAGTGATTAGGCCCAGGGCACTGAGCCAGCCATTTCAGTAGTGATACAATGGACATGAGATAATGTCTGTTCAGCTGGGGGTTAAAGCTGGGGAAGGGGTAAACATCCATATGACCTTTTTGTGGGCATAGACATGGTGATGATGACGAAGATGATGAAGATGTGCGGCAACGATGGTGGCGATGATGACGACTTTGAAAAGGTAACTGTGCTCTCATTCTATATGGCCAATAACTCCTTAATGTATAGTGATGATGATGGTGATAATAGGTAGGAGGAAGACAAAGGGGAGGAGGATTATGATAAATATAATAATGATTATTGACTGTTTACTTTAATCCACACACTCAGTTCAGAGTAACCATTCATTTCATGTAATCATCACCCTTTTATTTAGTATAGTGCTCTTAAAGATCATGAACAGCCAAATTTTTTTTTTTACTATTTTCTACATTGTAGAATAATAGTGAAGACATATGAAATAACACATATGGAATCATGAAGTAACCAAAGAAGTGTTAAACAAATCAAAATATATTTTATATTTGAGATTGTTCGAAGTAGCCGTCCTTTGCCTTTATGACAGCTTTGCACATACTTTGCATTCTCTCAACCAGCTTAATGAGATTGTCACCTGGAATACATTTCAATTAACAGGTGTGTCTTGTTAAAAGTTAATTTGTGGAATTTCATTCCTTCTTAATGCGTTTGAGCCAATCAGTTGTGTTGTGACAAGGTAGGGGTGGTATACAGAAGATAGCCCTATTTGGTAAAAGACCAAGTCCATATTATGGCAAGAACAGCTCAAATCATTACATTAAGACATGAAGGTCAGTCAATCTGTAAAATTTCATGAACTTTAAAAGTTTCTTCAAGTGCAGTTTAAAAAAAACATAATGTGCTATGATGAAACTGACTCTCAGAGTTAACCCAGAGTTACCTCAGAGTAACTGGCCTGCATCAGAGGACCTGGCCTCCACAATCACCTGACCTCAACCCAATTGAGATGGTTTGGATTGAGTTGGACCGCAGAGTGAAGGAAAAGCAGCCAACAAGTACTCAGCATATGTAGGAACGCCTTCAAGACTGTTGGAAAAGCATTCCAGGTGAAGCTGGTTGAGAGAATGCCAAGAGTGTGCAAAGCTGTCATCAAGGCAAAGTGTGGCTACTTTAAAGAATCTAAAATATATTTTGATTTGTTTAAAACTTTTTCTTATTTCATCATTTTGATGTCTTCACTATTATTATACAATGTAGAAAATAGTAAAAATAAAAAAGTAGGTGTGTCCAAACTTTGACTGGTACTGTACATAGACATGGAATCACTGGCCACTTTAATAATGTTTACATACTGCTTTACTCATTGCATAAGTTTATACTGTATTCTATTCTACTGTATTTTTGTCAATGCCACTCTGACATTGCTCATCCTAATATGTATATATTTCCTAATTCCATTCTTTTACTTTTAGATTTGTGTGCATTGTTGTGAATTGTTAGATACTACTGCACTGTTGGAGCTAGGATGTCATTACTCCCGCAATAACATCTGCAAAAAATTTTGTTGTATATGACCAATACAATGATTTTACTTGATTTGTGTGTAGATTGATGAGGGACAAAAACAATTTAATCCATTTTAGAATAAGGCTGTAACAGAACAAAATTTGTAAAAAGTGAAAGGGTCTGAATACTTTCCCGAAATCACTGTATGTCTCCCGTCTCATCTGTGTCTGGTGTTAGCTAGTTACTGACTAGCTAGGTCTTCATCTGTGTCTGGTCTTAACTAGTTACTGGCTAGATCTTCAGCCAGCATGGAACAAAAGGGTTGGGAAGGGTCATTTAAAACTGACGCAGTTGTCATGTCAACACATCAGTCAGTGCTGATGTGAACCGCATCACAAGAGACATGCCAAACAGAAGATGTATACATGTCTGTTTTTACATCTGTTACGTACGCCTCTTGGTGGAGGGAATGCAACACCCTGCTACAACTTACCGTGGAGTGAAAGAGGTATGTGTTTGGAGGTGCGGGAAAGGACGACAGAGGCTGAGAAAAGTTACTGTTTACAGGGAATTTATTTCCTTCACACGGTAAAGTGGGTTATGTATGCTCACAGGCCTCTTGCCTAAACACTCCTAAGGTCCCTTCCCCCTTGGGAATTTTGTTTTACAGAATAATTCACCAAACTTAGTGAACAATTTAAATAAACCAAAAAACACAAAGTCCTATGGCATGCACGTACTTCTGAAGGAGAGGCTACAAAATACTTTACAACACTTTCTGACCAACAACCAACACAGCACATACAAAGAAGCTCTCTCCCCTGGGGCAGGAACATTGGCTTTTCAAGCTGCAGAAGGAGTTGGGGATTGAAGATCCAGCTGTTTCCCCTGACGAGAGGGCGGGGTCAGAGCTCCAATCAGTGATGGGGCCAACCAATCAGCTGCTTGGATTCCAGGACACATACAAACCCACAACAACACAGAAACTGGGGAATGTAACAACATCATTGATGCGATTTCAATGTTGTTTGAGTTACTATCACCAAATTTCATTGAGATGATTTTCTGCAACACTGCTCACTGCATAGGCGTTTCAAAGAGCTGTCAGTCAAGGGGAGCTCATGAATATAAGCTCCCCGCCCACTCAGCCTGTCTTTTCAAACTTCCTGGTAGTTAGTCATGAGAGAAAAAGTATTGAGCATCCCCCCAAAAAATATTAGGGGTGATATTTTAGGCACTCAAAAGGCTATTTTACATGGGAATCAGAATGACTGTTCGGGACCTTTAAATGTCGGCTGTTGCCTTGTGGGTAAAGATCCATGACTCTTTTCCAATAATGTTTTATCATAATCTCCTTTTTGAAAAATATTTATCAGAGAGACACAATTCACAACACAGGCATTACAAATGGTTGTGTCAAAAGTGAATGCATCAGAAAGGCTTGTAATAAAGTTACTTAGTTGAGTCTCACAAATTTTTCCTAAATTGGGGATGCGGGGAGATATTGCCAACAGCAGTTTTCTTGACTCTGACTCTGATTCTGACTTAAGTTTTTGGTTGATAATTACACACATTCCCTTCTGCTTTGTATGTCGAAAAATGATGGACACTTGGCCAGGCTTTCTAGCTGTCAGCACTCTGTATATGCACACCACGCTATTTTGTCTCTCAGCTTCTACGTAGGGACAACAACTTCACCACCACCACCACCATCACACCACCACCATCACACCACCATACCACCACCACCATCACCCCCCCATCACCATCGCCACCACCACCTCTGCCACCAGCACCACCGTTGCCTCCGTCGCCAGTTAAGAGCCCAGTATTCCTCCATTATTCAAGAGCTGACATGCCCGGTAAGGGCTTATGACAGGCAGATAGCTGATTGCGTTGTGACAGTAATGTAATTAAATAATGCATCTACTGGAGCGTGACACCTTGTCGCCCATGTGACTGTCACCTCCTAAATTCTCTCCCGTTGCCGAAGAGGACATCTGGTCCCCAGGGATTTTATATTTTCCAGACACACTAGAATGGCATTTATTCACACAGTGGGTTGGTGCACTGGGGATTTAGTGTTATGCTTAGCGTGCATCAGAATCTGTAGCATGCCATTGTTTACGGTGGCACTCTACAGTAGGAGACCATTTGAAACCATGGCTCATTCTACAAGACATGATTCACCACTTAATATCAGCTTCAGGACAGCTTCAGGACGAATGACGAACACAGCTCTGTTTCGTAAAGCTGTGCAAACGGGTCACCTAAAGTTCAGGACGCGTTTAATTATGTTCACAGACAACATACTGTACAGGTAACTGCCTAAATAAAGGAAACCACAACATAAAGTGTCTTAATAAGGCGCTGGGCCACCACAAGCCCCCAGAACAGCTTCAATGCACCTTGGCATAGATTCTACCAGTGTCTGGAACTCTATTGGAGGGATGCGAGACCATTCCTCAACAAGAAATTCCAAAATGTGGTGTTTTGTTGATGGTGATGTAAAATGCTGTCTCAGCACCGCTCCAGAATCTCCCATAAGTGTTCAATTGGGTTTAGATCTGTTGACTGAGACACACACACACACACGTTGTGGGGACCAAAAAATTGATTCCCATTCAAAATCCTGTTTTCCCAAATCGCTAAACCTAACACTAACCATAATCCTTAACTTTAACCTTACCCTTAACCTAACCCTTAACTCTAATTGTAACCCTAACTCTAACTCTAAATGATGCAAATGCCGCCGACAGAGAGGGCTGCCGTGCTTCTAGCTGTTAGGAAACTTTGCAGTATGTTATTTCTTACATTATTAGCCCAGAATTTTTTTTGTGTTATTACATACAGCCGGGAAAAACTATTGGATATCAGAGCGGCGGAAACTCACTAGCAATGCCAGCATTACGACCAGGAATATGACTTTCCCGAATTGGATCCTTTGTTCGTACCCCCCCAGGGCAATTTAACGGATTCCAGAGGCTGATCCAAAACACAGGCGGCAGTGGAGAGGTACTCGGACTGGTCTTCTAGTCTGATTTCGGAGGTGCGCACACTACCCGCCGCTTCCGCGTATATGACTCGCTAATGTTCAGTCTCTGGATAACAAAGTTGACGACCTCAGGCCGAGGATTTCTTTCCAGAGAGACATCATGGCTCTCTCGGGATATACTGTCTGAGTCCGTCCAGCCAGTTTGGTTCTCAGTTCATGGCGCAGACAGGAATAAATATCTCTCTGGGAAGAAGAAGGGCGGGGGTGTATGTTTCATGATTAACGACTCATGGTGTGATTGTGATAACATGCAGGAACTCAAGTCCTTTTATTCACCCAACCTAGAATAACTCACAGTCTAATGCCAACGCTATTACCTCCCAAGAGAATTCTCTTCGGTTATAGTCACAGCCATGTATATCCCCTCTCAAGCCGATACCACAACAGCCCTCAAAGAACAGCATTGGACTTTATGCAAACTGGAAACCACATATCCTGAGGCCGTTGTGGCTGGGGATTTTAAGAAAGCAAATTTGAGAAAAAGGCTGCCGAAGTTCTATGAACACAATGAATGTAGTACTCGCGCTGCTAAAACACTAGACCACTGCTACTCCAACTTCTGGGATGCCTACAAGGCCCGCCCCGTCCTCCTTTCGGCAAATATGATAACGACTCCATTTTGCTCCTCCCTTCCTATAGGCAGAATCTCAAATAGGAAGTACCTGTGCTAAGGACTATTCAACGTTGGTCTGACCAATCGGAATCCACACTTCAAGATTGTTTTGATCACGTGGACTGGGATATGTTCCCGGGTAGCCTCCGAGAATAATATCAACGAATACACTGATACGGTGACTGAGTTTATCAGGAAGTGTACAGGAGATGTTGTACCCACTGTGACTATTAAAACCTGCCCTAACCAGAAACTGTGGATAGATGGCAGCATTCGCGCAAAACTGAAAGTGCGAACCATCACATTTAACCATGGCAAGGTGACAGTGATGCTGACCCAGACGGCATCTCTAGCTACGTCCTCAGAGCATGCGCAGAACAGCTGGCTGGAGTGTTAACTTCTTTGGGAGCAGCGCACGAGGTGACGGTTTTGGAGAGCCTGGCATGCCCAAAGTAAAATGCCTCCCATTCAGGCCCAGAAAATAGGATATGCACATATTTAGTACCATTGGATAGGAAACACTCTGATGTTTCTAAAAGTGTTAACATTTTGTCTGTGAGTATAACAGAACGGATATGGCAGGAAAAAAAACTGAGGAATTTCTGTCCTGGAAAAAGTGGTTTTGACACATTGCCTCATGTGGAACCCCTCCCTTATGAAAATGCCCATATAAGGGCATATGAATGCAGTACCTATTGCTTCCTCTGGATGTCAACAGTCTCGAGACAGTGTTTTGATTCTTCTTAGCTGCTTTTAGATTGTAGAAGAAGACGAATAAGGAAGTGGCCACACAGATGTCATTAGATGAAAACGCGCGTTCACGGCTGGCACGCTCTGTGGTTTTTTCCTTTCTTATCGCCCAGTTTATATTCCAGTTGAAATATTATACTATTTATACATAAAAGTGTTCCTAAGGATACATTTACAATTATGTTTGATTGTTCTTGGACAAGTTTATAGGTATAAGTTGAACGAGTTCTCTTCACGTTTCAATGGAGGAGTCGACGCAGTATTTTCTCATTATAACGCACCAACCAAACGGAGATTTATGGATATAATACATTACTTTTTCTAACAAAAGAACCATGGATTGTCTTCGTTGGACACTTGGGAAGCCCTCAGCAGAAGTTCTTCAAAAGGTAATTGATTTGTTTTCGCTCTGAAATGTGTTATGTGTGAACCGTGAAGGCTTATGAATTTATGGTAATGGGAAAAATATGTGGGGTGCTATCCTCAAACAATCAAATGTGGTGCTTTCGCCGTAAACCCTTTTGAAATCTGACAATGCTGTGATATTGCCAAGAAGCAGAGCTTTTGATGACATTGCAGCACTTGTATATTGATGCATGTTTAATAATTCAACTTTTGGATTTTGAATTTGGCGCCTTACATTTCACCTGGTAGTGTCGGGAGTGGGGCGCTAGCTCCCTAAGAAGTTAACAGACATATTCAAACCACCATTGTTCCTGTTCCCAAGAAAGCAAAAGTAACTGAACTAAATTACTATCGCCCCGTAGCACTCACTTCTGTCATCATGAAGTGCTTTGAGAGACTAGTCAAGGATCGTATCACCTCTACCTTACCTGACACCCTAGACCCACTTCAATTTTCTTACCGCCCCAATAGATCCACAGATGATGCAATCGCCATCACACTGCACACTGCCCTATCCCATCTAGACAAGAGGAATACCTATGTAAGAATGCTGTTCATTGAGAATAGCTCAGCATTTAACACCATAGTTCACTACAAGCTCATTATTAATTAAGCTTGAGGTCCTGGGTCTGAACACCGCCTTGTGCAACTGGGTCCTGGACTTCCTGACGGGCCGCCCCCAGGTGGTGAAGGTAGGAAACAACACCTTCACTTTGCTGATACTCAACACTGGATCCCACAAGGATGTGTTATTCAGCCCACTACTGATTACCAACAATGATGAGACAGCCTACAGAGAGGAAGTGAGGGCCCTGGGAGTGTGGTGCCAGGAAAATAACCGTTCACTCAACATCAACAAATCAAAGGAGCTGATTGTGGACTTCAGGAAACAGAATATGGACCACCCCCCTAGCCACATCGATGGGACCGCAGTGGAAAAGGTGTACACATCACTGACAAACTGAAATGGTCCTCCCACACAGACAGTGTGGTGAAGAAGGCGCAACAGTGTCTCTTCTATCTCAGGAGGCTGAAGAAATTTGACTTGGCACCTGAAACCCTCACACATTTTTACAGATGCACAATTGAGAGCATCCTGTTGGGCTGTATCAATGCCTGGTACGGCAAGTGCACCGCCCACAACCGTAAGGCTCTCCAAAGGGTAGTGAGGTCTGCACAACGCATCACCAGGGGCAAACTACCTGACCTCCAGGACACCTACAGCACCCGATGTCACAGGAAGGACTGAAAAACAGCTTCTATCTCAAGGCCGTCAGACTGTTAAATACTGTTAAATAGCCATCACTAGCAGATTAGAGGCTTTTTACCTATATACATAGACTTGGAATCACTGGCCACTTTAATAATGTTTGGTTATTTTTGCATTACTCATCTCATATGTATATACTGTATTATATCCTATTCTACTGTATGTTAGTCTATGCCGCTCTGTCATTGCTCAGGACATAGACATGTCTGATATTGGCAGAAAGCTTAATTAATCTAGCTGCACTGTCCAATTTAGAGTAGCTATTACAGTGAAAGAATACCATGCTATTGTTTGAGGAGAGTGCACAGTTTTGAACATGAAAAGTAATTAATAAACAAATTAGGCACATTTGGGCAGTCTTGATACAACATTTTGAACAGAAATTCAATGGTTCATTGGATCAGTCTAAAACTCTGCAGGTGCACTGCTCCCATCTAGTGGCCAAAATCTAAATAAAAAAATTGAAAAAAAGGGGCCGATCCTTAACTACTTAGGGAGCAGTGGGGCACTACCCAGTGAAATGTAAGGCTCCAAATTCAAAATCCAAAAGTTGAATTATTAAACATTTATCAATATACAAGTGTTGCATAGTCATCAAAAGCTCTGACTCTTGGCAATATCACAGCATTGTCAGATTTCAAAAAGGCTTTACTGCAAAAGCACAACATTTGATTGTTTGAGGATAGCCCCTCTCATATTTTATGCATTAGCATAAATCCATAACCAAAGCGGGTCTCATAAAACGCATAAAATCGCTAATATAAAATCCCTTACCTTTCAAATAACTTCTGCTGAGGGCTTCCCAAGTGTCCAACGAAGACATCCAATGGTTCTTTTGTTAGAAAAAGTCATTTATTATATCCATAAATCTCTGTTTGGTTGGCGCGTTATGTTCATAAAATACAACGTCCACTCGCCCATTGATTCGTGAAGAGAACGCGCTCAACCTATACCTATACACTTGTCCAAGAACAATCAAACATCATTGATAATGTATCCTTAGGAACACTTTTATGTATATTTACTATAATATTTCAACCGGATTATAAACTGGACGATAGGAAAGGAAAAAACCACAGCACGTGCGGGGCCGTGAACGCGCCTCCTCTTCTGTTTACATCCGATGACTAGTTCGAAATTCTTCTTCTATTACCATCCAGAGCAACCTATCACCAAACACTGTCTAGAGACTGTACTGTAGGTCACCTTCGTTATCCATGACGTTAGAATGAGGGTATATACCGACAAAAGTTATCCCTCCCCAAGTTTTACTCCGTTACACAGTTTTTGTGAAAAAGGTCCTGTCTTTAAGGAGTCCAAAAGCGGACGATATAGTCAAGACAATATGAGTGTCTGTTATAAAATTGTGAGAATCAAACTTCAGAGTGTTTCCTATCCAATGGTACTAATTATGTGCATATCTGGGCCTGAGTGGCAGGCCTTTGACTTTGGGCACGCCAGACTCTCCAAAACCGACACCTCAGCTGCCGCTCCCTAAGAAGTTAAGAAGTTATTAACACACACACACACACACACACACACACACACACACACACACACACACACACACACACACACACACACACACACACACAAAGATATAGTACATTGGATATCTAAAGATTTACCCAAATGCTGATTTTCAAATGATGGCAGGCCAACAGCTGTAGTATGCTGGGTTTATTTTGTTTTTTTTCAGGGTATTGTAATTCAGTGGCTATGCTATCTTTGCAATGCATCCCACTTTCTCAAAGAAGATGACACGTTCTTCTCAGTACTTACATTTATTCTAAAATGTTCAAATGACGCTCCATTATGCACATTGTTACAGTGTCACAAAACCTTTTAGGACATCAGTATGGTGTAATACATACACAATTGTCACATAATTGAATTACAGAATAATTCATTTACATTCAGGAATCAAGTTTACAGCTTTATGTGTCTTCTAGAAATGACATTTGTGATGGTACACACAACATACCCAAGGAAACACATCAGGTCTATAAACTAAATATGAAGGGGGGCTGTGCATAAGGCCCTATAGAATGCAAGATAACGATAGAATTACAAGTAAGATACTTCATGTATGATTAATTGATAGTTTTTTCCATTTAGTGTTAAAACATGATTTGAGCCTTTTGGCACTCATGAAAGAATAATCATCAACATTCCTAACAATATTACAGTACAATCATGAGAAAATCATAACTCCCATCATATTGTTTTAATTATTTCTATATTATTTAATATGTTTTAATTTTCCTGTTGGAGTACGATGTAATTTACTGGTGGAGTACTGTATGATGTCATTTTCCACACATGATTCTACTGTATAACTGTACTACAGTGATTACCCAAGATTATCCTTGCTTCACATGCCCAGTTGGGATTCATTATTAAGATTATGAAATCAAATCCCAAAGAAGTGGTTTACATAAAATAGAAAACTTCCCATCATCCGGTGCCATTCTCCACTCCTGGTTCGTGTTTCACCTGCTACAACACCACTGTGCACACAATACAATATAGGGACAGAGTGGGAGTCTTGAGCACACAGCATGTATAGTACTTTAGGCCGCAGGAGGTGGTGAGAAGAATATCGCCTTATGTGACGCTGACCATTATGATAGTGCATGACTCACTGCATGAGAACAGTGGCAGGGCTTCTAGATACAGTGAGGGAAAAAGGTATTTGATCCCCTGCTGATTTTGTACGTTTGCCCACTGATAAAGAAATGATCAGTCTATAATTTTAATGGTAGGTTTATTTGAATAGTGAGAGACAGAATAACAACAAAAGAATCCAGAAAAACGCATGTGAAAAAATGTTATAAATTGATTTGCATTTTAATGAGGGAAATAAGTATTTGACCCTTCTGCAAAACATGACTTAGTACTTGGTGGCAAAACCCTTGTTGGCAATCACAGAGGTCAGACGTTTCTTGTAGTTGGCCACCAGGTTGCACACATCTCAGGAGGGATTTTGTCCCACTCCTCTTTGCAGATCTTCTCCAAGTCATTAAGGTTTCGAGGCTGACGTTTGGCAACTCGAACCTTCAGCTCCCTCCACAGATTTTCTATGGGATTAAGGTCTGGAGACTGGCTAGGCCACTCCAGGACGTTAATGTGCTTCTTCTTGAGCCACTCCTTTGTTGCCTTGGCCATGTGTTTTGGGTCATTGTCATGCTGGAATACCCATCCACGACCCATTTTCAATGCCCTGGCTGAGGGAAGGAGGATCTCACCCAAGATTTGACGGTGCATGGCCCCGTCCATCGTCCCTTTGATTCGGTGAAGTTGTCCTGTCCCCTTAGCAGAAAAACACCCCCAAAGCATAATGTTTCCACCTCCATGTTTAACGGTGGGGATGGTGTTCTTGGGGTCATAGGCAGCATTCCTCCTCCTCCAAACACGGCGAGTTGAGTTGATGCCAAAGAGCTCCATTTTGGTCTCATCTGACCACAACACGCCAGTTTATGAATAAAGGGAGTAATTTTACGTTTAGTTAAATATTGTAAAAAGTGTACGCAAAAAGACCTAAAAAAACAACAATAAGACAGAGAGTGACAAGTTTATTTGGATGGTAATTTTAATATCTGACTAGTAAAGAAACAGTCACCCGTTTGCATGTTTTAGTCGTCCCCTAGTTTATGAAAAAAGGGAGTGACATGTACAGTATTTTGACGGGAATATATAATAAGCGGAGATGGATCATACAGTACACTCAGAACATTGACACTGCCTCCTCCATGCAAACAATGCTCTCAAATAGTTAATTAGTGTGGTCAACAGGTACCGTAAACACATCATTTGGTGGGTGCTTATATTTGTCCTATTTCACACATGTACAAGTTGATATTAATACACGTGTGATTTGGAAATGTGTTTTTTGCATATTCCACTCTCCCTGATACACCCTCGTAGAGTGGGGTCACAGCCAGGGTCTGCTATAATCAACCACGACCCTGGAGGAATTAGGGTTAAGTACCTTGCTCAAGGGCACATCGGGAGATTCTACTTGTCAACTCTGGGATTTGAACAAGTGACCTTTCGGATACTGTTCCAACACTCTAACCACTAGATATCCTTGTTACAATGTGTATTTTTGCTGACGAGGATCTATTATGTATTTGCGCCGTTCTCAGGGAATTGTTTTCAGGTGACGTACTGTAGTCCCTTTGACCTGCTCAATGGGAGAAGGCTCGTTATTTATGAAAATCTGCTTTCAAACTCTGACACAACCCCAAGACCCCATTTCCTCACAAAACTATTTATCGACAGTACCCAATCTGCAATTCAAATCCGAGACCAAATAGAACTAGACAATTCAGTAAAGATGCTGAGAGATGCCAACTGAATGAAAGTCGGTTCTCAAGTCAACACTGTAGTTTCAAGGAGCGTGGCTCTTTGAAACAACGCCGCTTTCAAGAGGCAACAGAGAGAGAGAAAGAGAGAGAGAGAGAGAGACAGGGAGCTTTTCAGAAGGTTTGCCAAGCCTTGGTTCGGTCATTACAATTTGCTAATACATACAGATTGCAGGCACCCCATTATGTGGGCATGGAGTAACTCCTAAGATAGAGCTGTCTCATCTGTTTTAAGGGCCTGTGGAAGAAACATCTGCTCTCCTCAGGGAAGTACCCAGCGAAGTAGCTTGTAGCTCCGATACGTTATGTATTGTACTGTCACCCAACCCGTATCACTTACTGCAGGTTGGTAGCGTTTCAGAAAAACATTAGCTATGTTTAAAAACAAGTAAAGAAGTTTGTTTGCAAGTTATGAACCACCTTCTATAACGTATTTAAGCTTAGTTTCAATTTCTAATGACAAAGTCAACTCCAAGTCATGCTTTTTGACAAAAACAAGTTCTTGCTGTGTGCTTGGTAGCATCTGTCATCATTCTAAGCTAAACTGCAAGGTATTTATGCTGGAAGACGAAATATGTGCCTCAAACCACATCAAAATATGACATCAAACCAGATGCCGCCACACCCATCACGTTTTTTGTGATCCCTCAACGTTACTGTGTAGTGTTGTCCCATGATGTGTAGTGTTGTCCCATGATATGTGTGAGTCCTTTGATTACAGAGCCGCACAAAGCCTTGCTAGGGAGATTGAAGCCCTTGGGAGAAGGTTATGAATGAAGAGATGAAGGTAGTGTTTACAGTCAACACACTAATGAGGCTGTAAAATTCATGACGGAACTTCAGAAAATAACCTAAATAAAGCAAGTGTCAAGCAGTCAAATACTTTTTTGGGGTTGAGTGCACGATAAAGTGATGACATGTGGTGCCGATATCAATCAGGTAAAAACTAGTTATTTTGTATTGAGTTGTTTACTGATTGTTTTCTTGTGTATGAATTGTCCATGGTATCAAAAACATTGATTCCTGCAGGATCGCTCAACGCATATGCATAACAATGTATTACATGCTTCTTGATTCAGGGATACTTCTTGAAACATTTTCTGGCATTTTTAATGGCCAATTAGGAGATAGACACACAATCATGTGATTGTAGAATGTTGTGATATATTCAGAAGAGTGCATGACGGCTGATGTTATCACGTTTAAGGAGAAGACCCAGATTCAGACAGTGTCGAAGTATCAAAAGTGTATTACTAGAACAGGGGGCAGGCAAAACGACAGGTCAAGGGCAGGCAGAGGTCAGTAATCCAGATCAGAGTCCAAACGGTACAGAACGGCTGGCAGTCTCGGGGTCAGGGCAAGTAGAGGTCAATAATTCAGGGTGGTGTGACAAGGTACAGAACGGCAGGCAGGCTCAGGGTCAGCGCAGGCAGAATGGTCAACGGAAAACTAGAAAACAGGAACTAGAAAATGACAGGATAAAGGGAAAAAACTCTGGTAGGCTTGACGAACAAAATGAACTGGCAGCAGACGAACAGAGAACACAGGTATAAATACATTGGGGATAATGGGGAAGATGGACGACACCTGGAGGGGGGTTGAGACAAGCACAAAGACAAATGCAACAGATCAGGGTGTGACAGATGTCATAGACAGTCCCTTGATATTTCCCTCAGTACCTTAACAAGCAGGTAAGCAGCTTTTGACGCCACCCGAAATGTCATCGGAATGAAAAGATGAAAGTGAGAGTAGCCTTCTTGAAATAAAGAGATAGGGAAAATGGACACTGCCCACCTCGTCAGAATGCTGGCTCTTATTTACAGCGTAATCAGCCTGTCTAGAACCTACGGGCCTCCACACATGGCTGTGTGCAAGCCATCCGGGACAGCTTGAATGGGCAACAGGATTAACCCGGCGAGTTGACACATCTCCGTCATTTCAAGTCATCTGTAATGGGGATCTCAATCCTTGTTGTGTATTTATCAACTGGCAGACCTGAGCTTAATCAATCTGACACGCCATCTGCCTTAACTTCATAACCATCTGCACTGCAATCAGGCCGAGGCATTCTCTCTCTACGCGGCCCCAATCTCCTAATATTGTGTTTGTAATATCAACTGTGTCACTAATTAATTAAATTGTATGGTAGAGTATGATAAACAGATGGCACCTTGTGGGTAAACACAAATAAATACCATTATGTCCAAAACAGTGACACATTCTATAACGTCCTATGATTAATAAGGAGACTTGTTATTGCAGGGAGATTAGCAACAATGCCTTCAGGCAAAGTATTCTACTGTAGGTACCAGCATAGGAACCCATTTCAGTGTATAAATTCATTATGGTGACTTGCTTTTTCCAGACATGTCAGAAAAAGGAACTACATTAATTGGACCTGGCCAATATGAGAGAAAAACAATCATTTAAATCCGTGCTTCATTTGATATTTCATGAGATATACCATTCGAACCCCGGGTCGTTTCAGTAAACAGGCTCCAGTGGACTAGCACGGTCTGATATCCCCATTGGAAGTCATTATCATATACCAGCTGGAATTTATTTAAAGAGCCGGGAGCTTGTATTAGCCAATGCTTATTCTCCCATGAGTGCATTTATTTGTCTAATGACCAATAGTTGGTTTTGAATTCAGGCCAGTCCACAAATAAAAGCAGGAAGAAACAGAACGATTTCAAAGGCATTGATTTGCACCATTAAGAGAACAAGGCATTTTCATGTCACAATAATTCAAACATGCATTATAAATACCGTTACCATGGTACATCCTTTATCAGGAGATGTGTAAGCAGTGGAAGGATGCATTGAACTTTCTCGGTTCCCCCCCCTGGGGGCAAGGCCTTTGGCATGACCAGCCGTCTGACATTTTGTGAATGCACACTACATGTTTTGTCTCATTGGGCTGTAGCAATCAGCATCAGTAATGGATTTTAGCATGTGACATAATGAATTTACGGATGGGGGTCAGAGAGTCCTGTTGTGTCATCTGGATTTGTATCCTCTGTGGCTAGGCATTAAAAACAATAGGCAGTGCTGCTTTGCCAATGGTGCATTCAATGTTAAAGGTAAGCAGAGACGTCACGACAAATAAAGGGCTACTATGTAGCAGAACAACAGCATGCAGCTAATTCATCTAATGAATAAACTACATCTATTTCACATTACCATTATGTTAATTAATACACTACATCTTTATCACATGACCATTATGTTAATTTCCATACCCAACTACAACATTTTCCGCCAAGATAGAACTGCCAAAGGGGGAGGAGTTGCAATCTACTGCAGAGATAGCCTGCAAAGTTCTGTCATACTTTCCAGGTCTATGCCCAAACAGTTCGAACTTCTAATTCTAAAAATGAATCTCTCCAGAAATAAGTCTCTCACTGTTGCCGCCTGCTATAGACCCCCCTCAGGTCCCAGCTGTGCCTTGGACACCATATGTGAATTGATTGCCCCCCATCTATCTTCAGAGTTCGTTCTGTTAGGTGACCTAAACTGGGATATGCTTAACACCCCGGCAGTCCTACAATCTAAGCTAGATGCCCTCAATCTCACACAAATCATCAAGGAACCCACCAGGTACAATCCTAAATCTGTAAACATGGGCACACTCATAGATATTATCCTGACCAACTTGCCCTCCAAATACACCTCTGCTGTTTTCAATCAGGATCTCAGCGACCACTGCCTCATTGCCTGCATCCGCTATGGGCCCGCGGTCAAACGACCACCCCTTATCACTGTCAAACGCTCCATAAAACACTTCTGCGAGCAGGCCTTTCTAATTGACCTGGCCCGGGTATCCTGGCAGGATATTGACCTCATTCTGTCAGTCGAGGATGCCTGGTCGTTCTTTAAAAGCAACTTCCTCACCATCTTAAATAAGCATGCCCCTTTCAAAAAATGGAGAACTAAGAACAGATACAGCCCTTGGTTCACTCCAGACCTGACTGCCCTTGACCAGCACAAGAACATCCTGTGGCGGACTGCTATAGCATCGAATAGTCCCCGTGATATGCAACTGTTCAGGGAAGTCAGGAACCAATACACGCAGTCAGTCAGGAAAGCAAAGGCTAGCTTTTTCAAACAGAAATGTGCATCCTGTAGCTCTAACTACAAAAAGTTTTGGGATACTGTCAAGTCCATGGAGAACAATAGCACCTCCTCCCAGCTTCCCACTGCACTGAGGCTAGGTAACATGGTCACCACCGATTAATCCATGATCATCTAAAATTTCAACAAGCATTTCTCTACGGCTGGCCATGATTTCCTCCTGGCTACCCCGGCCAACAGCTCCGCACACCCCCCCCCGCAGCTACTTTTCCGAGCCTCCCAAGCTTCTCCTTCACCCAAATCCAGATAGCAGATGTTCTGAAAGAGCTGCAAAACTTGGACCCATACAAATCAGCTGGGCTAGACTCAGATCACAGATCTGCAGATCACTGCACCTGTACATAGCCCATCTGTTAATAGTCCAACCAACTACCTTATCCCCTACCGTATTAATTAATTTATCTTGCTCCTTTGCACCCCAGAATTTCTACTTTGCACATTCATCTACTGCACATCTACCATTCCAGTGTTAAATTGCTATATTGTAATTAATTTGCCACCATGGCCTATTTATTGCCTTACGTTCCTTATCTTACCTCATTTGCACACATTGTATATAGATTTGTTTTTTCTACTGTATTATTGACTGTATGTTTGTTTACTCCATGTGTAACTCTGTGTTGTTGTATGTGTCAAACTGCTTTGCTTTATCTTGGCCAGGTCGTAGTTGTAAATGAGAACTTGTTCTCAACTTGCCTACCTGTATTATGACATCATATAGAACTACCTGGTTAAATAAAGGTGAAATAAACAGTATTATGACATCATATAGAACTACCTGGTTAAATAAAGGTGAAATAAACAGTATTACGACATCAGATAGAACTACCTGGTTAAATAAAGGGGAAATAAACAGTATTATGACATCAGATAGAACTACCTGGTTAAATAAAGGTGAAATAAACAGTATTACGACATCATATAGAACTACCTGGTTAAATAAAGG
>QNTS01001904.1:1738-12269 GCA_003317085.1 Hucho hucho
CATTATGGGGTATTGTGTGTAGATTTGCTCACCATGGCTTGGATTATTGTTTGTGTGGTTAATAAATAAACAACAGAATTTCGTATACTTTTTTGTTTCGATTTTTAGTGTATCTGCTTCAGACACTTTCTCTCTCTTTCTCTCTTTCACTCATTTTTTTATTCCGCTTGCCTCTTCCCCCCCCCCCCTCTCTCTTTCCTCTGTGTCGTCTTCTCCTTAACAGCCGGCCCCAGCCAATGCGGGGGAGGAGAGTGAGGAGGACCAGCAGTTCCGGAGCATCTTTCAGCAGATAGCCGGGGATGTGAGTACGGGGAGTACAGGGAGGCCAGTGAGGCCAGTGAGCGCTTGGGGGAGTGTGAGTATAGTGCTGGGGTGGGTGGTCAATCAATGTGCTCCCAATCTAGGGCCGAGATTCAATCCGATCTGTGTTAGATCCGCGTTGTAGCATGCTCGACATGTATAAGGTTATTTCCGATTGAGCCGACATATGCAGCATTTACCGGGAACGTCAATCTCCGCGAACACTGGAACGTTGCCTTTAAAAGCGGTCTGATTGAATCCCGGCCTATATTTCCTATGTCATGCATACTGTATTTCTGGCATATTACTGTTGTTACCAGGCCTGGGTTCAAATACTGTATCTACGCTTCATTTAGCTTGCCTGGTGCAATGAAACCAATGAAATTGTCCCAAAAGTGGAAACTGGCACTCCAGGTAGGCTCAATCAAGTGATTTAAAGTAAGCATTATACAAAGGAAAACAAATACTATTTGAACTCAGGTCTGGTTATAAAAATGAATTTGATTAGGTTCTTTTATCATGTAAGGATGCTTTCAGACATCAATAGATGAACTACGGGAGCCCTGAATTATCTAGTATCGTGTTCGTAAGACTTAGTAAAAACACCCCAAAATCCTTAGAATATATTTAAAAAGCTACACCTTTTAACTGAAATACATTCCGGGTGACTACCTCATGAAGCTGGTTGAGAGAATGCCAAGAGTGTGCAAAGCTGTCATCAAGGCAAAGGGTGGCTACTTTGAAGAATCTCAAATATAAAATATATTTTGATTTGTTTAACACTTTTTTGGTTACTACATGATTCCATATTTGTTATTTCATAGTTCTGATGTCTTCACTATTATTCTACAATCTAGAAAATAGTAAAAAATAAAGAAAAACCCTTGAATGAGTAGGTGTGTCCAAACTTTGACTGGTTCTGTGTGTATATATATATATATATATATATATATATATATATATATATAATATATTATAAATTCGTTCAAACGAGATACTGAGTCGTTCAAATTAGATTTGTTTTTTCCCCCTTGGGCTTCAGGGCTTCCGTGGATTAACACAAAAAATAATTCCAGTTTAACATTAAAATGTAAAATTCCCGTCAGATGATCTCCATGTGTCCTTCTCCCACTGTCTCCTCTCTCACAGGAAATGGAAATAACCGCCAACGAGCTGAAGAATGTCCTCAACAGTGTCGTCTCCAAACGTAAGACTACAACTACACCTTATAGTCTCCTTCTGTACATTATCATTACAGAAGGGGTTCCAGAGGGATCCATTTTAGGGCCTGTTTTGTTTACCGTTTACAGTGGGGTCCAAAACTATTGACATTGATAAAGATGAGTAAAGATTACTCTATACAATGTATAATTCAAATACTGAGCTAACATGTATGCACATTTTTTTGGGGGTAAATTATATTATTTTATACTAATACAATTGCTCAGAGAAAGAGATTTTGTTTAACAGGTAAAATAGGTAGGGGACAAAATGATTGACACCCTTGTTTTCAATACCTCATCTTGCGAGGATAACGGCACTGAGCCTTATTCTAAAAGGTTTTATGAGATAGGAGAACACATTGGGAGGGATCTTAGACCATTCCTCTATACAGAATCTTTCAAGATCCTTGATATCCTGAGATGGACTGCCCTCTTCAATTCAAACCACAGGGTTTCAATGAGTTTCAAGTCCGGAGACTGAGATGGACATTGCAAAATGTGGCCAATTAGCCATTTCTTTATGGATCTTGATGTGTGTTTGGGGGTTAATGTCTTGCTGAAAGATCCACTTGTGGCCAAGTTTCACCCTCCTGGCAGAGGCAACCACGTTTTTAGCTAGAATGACCTGGTACTGGGTAAAGTTCATTGACTTTTGCTTATCTTTATCACTGGTCTCAATAATTTCGAACCCCACTGTATATAAATCATATTCACAAATATGGATTGTCTGATCCCCAGAAGAGTTTGGAAACACTGTTCGCTCTCTCTCTCGCTCTCTCTCTCTCTCTCTCGCTCTCTCTCTCTCTCGCTCTCTCTCTCTCTCTCTCACAGATACATATAGAAGTCTTCTCCTATGTCCTAAATCTCCCTCTCTCTCTCTCACAGATACATATAGAAGTCTTCTCCTATGTCCTAAATCTCCCTCTCTCTCTCTCACAGATACATATAGAAGTCTTCTCCTATGTCCTAAATCTCCCTCTCTCTCTCTCACAGATACATATAGAAGTCTTCTCCTATGTCCTAAATCTCTCTCTCTCTCTCTCATAGATACATATAGAAGTATTCTCCTATGTTGTTATTCTCCCATTAATCACCTACAGCATTGTTTCCGAACCCTCAACTGGGTCCACCTGGAACCACAGATAGTCCACAGTTTTGTTCTAGCCCTGCACACCAGATTAAAATAGGTAAGGGTTTGTTGGTCATTTGTCGATTTGTTAATCCTCTCCCTCTCTCTCCCACAGATAAGGACCTGAACACAGAGGGTTTTAGCCTGGAGAGCTGCAGGAGCATGATCTCTCTCATGGACGTATCCTCTGTATCTGTGTTGTCTGTAGATAGAACACAACTTGCAGAGACCCGCCCGGGTCAGGTTGTGTTGTCTGTAGATAGAACACAACTTGCAGAGACCCGCCCGGGTCAGGTTGTGTTGTCTGTAGATAGAACACAACTTGCAGAGACCCGCCCGGGTCAGGTTGTGTTGTCTGTAGATAGAACACAACCTGCAGAGACCCGCCTGGGTCAGGTTGTGTTGTCTGTAGATAGAGACCCGCCCGGGTCAGGTTGTGCTGTCTGTAGATAGAGACCCGCCCGGGTCAGGTTGTGTTGTCTGTAGATAGAGACCCTCCCGGGTATATTTTAGCAATTACATTTACTTTTGATACTTAAGTATATTTAAAACCAGATACTTTTACTCAAGTAGTATTTTACTGGGTGACTTTCACTTGAGTCATTTTCTGTTAATGAATAGAAATGACAATTGGGTACTTTTCCCACCACTGCCTAATTCACTTGGTTAAGGGCTTGATGGTCATTTGAATATGCTATTTAGGTGACTCTTTTATCCAAAGCTACAGTCATATGTTCATACATTTTATGTATGGGTGGTCCCAGGAATCGAACCCACTACCCTGGCGTTACACACACCGTGCTCTACCAACAGAGCTGTGAAAACACCTGGAATAGATCAAATACAACGTCTGGGGGTCCCAGAGGAGATGTTTGGGAACGGCTGGGGGTCCCAGAGGAGATGTTTGGGAACCACTAGTCTATAGAGAAATCACAGTCTGTTGTGACCTGGGACAGAGCCTACAGTGGTCTATGAGGGCCAAATTCACCATTTACTGCAGTAGTTCTCAGTAGCACGTGCCCAAGGCCATGGGTGGTACATGGGTGTTACAGAAAATAACAGATTTATTAACCAGTGTTTGTGAGCTAAGGGAGTGTAGAAACAGGTTATTCTGAGCTAAGGGAGTGTAGAAACAGGTTATTCTGAGCTGCGGGAGTGTAGAAACAGGTTATTCTGAGCTAAGGGAGTGTAGAAACAGGTTATTCTGAGCTAAGGGAGTGTAGAAACAGGTTATTCTGCGCTAAGGGAGTGTAGAAACAAGTTATTCTGAGCTAAGGGAGTGTAGAAACAGGTTATTCTGAGCTAAGGGAGTGTAGAAACAGGTTATTCTGAGCTAAGGGAGTGTAGAAACAGGTTATTCGGAGCTAAGGGAGTGTAGAAACAGGTTATTCGGAGCTAAGGGAGTGTAGACATATCTGACATGTCGTGACGTTGTATTGATTAATGTGACGACTGCTGCTCATCGGTAGCCTAGTGGTTAGAGCGTTGGACTAGTAACCGAAAGGTTGCAAGTTTGAATCCCTGAGCTGGCAAGGTACAAATCTGTCATTCTGCCTCTGAACAAGGCAGTTAACCCACTGTTCCTAGGCCGTCATTGAAAATAAGAATTTGTTCTTAATAATGCATCCTTATGTATCCTTTTATGAATAATAGCGATCATATTTTACACGGATGGTAACTGAAACGTTATAAGAGGAAAAGAAAGCTGGGCGCGTTCAGGTTCTCGTGAACGGGCACGGTTGTTTACCTTTTTCCCTTCCTGTAGTCTGTCTTCTTCTATAAGGATCTCCTCAGGGCTTTTTCCTACAGACACTTTCCAGAGACTGTTGACATCCAGTGGAAGCCATAGGTACTGCAACCTGTGTCCTATCTCCCATTGACTTATATTACCAGGCATTCAAAGTGAGTGGAGGGCAAAAGAAAAAGGATTTCCGGACAGAAATCTCTCAGGTTTTTGCCTGCTATATCTGTTCTGTTATACCCACAGACTATATCTTAATGGTTTTAGAAACTTCAGAGTGTTTCCTATCCAATAGTACTAATTATGTGCATATCCTAGTTTCTGGCCCTGAGTGGCAGGCATTTAACTTTGGGCACGTCAGACAGGCGAAAATTCGGAAAATGGGACCCTAGCCCTAAGAGGTTAACTGACTTGCCTAGTAAAATAAATAAAAATAAAAATTGAATGATTAACGGCTTATAATTGCGTGATTAACTGAATCATGCAATTATTAACTCATTAACCTGGGGCACCATGGGAAAGTTTTGGCTATATTGAGTTTCTATTTCCCAAATTAACTCAAAGAATATCAGAATATCGATTTTACAACAGTCGCTAATCAATCAATGTCCTCTACAGTCTCATTCTGAACGTCCCGTAATCCGTGAATCTGCACAAACCCGAGTCCCACCAATGAGTCCGTAGCACACCCATTGAGGTGATTATTTATTTGCTAACAAGCTAAGATGATAATATAAGATACACAAACACACAGTCTAGGTTATTGATTAGAACAGCTCCCTAGCGGGCCAACACAATATGACACGTGTTGCACAAAATGGGGATTTAAAAGAGAGAGAAAAAGAGAAAAGCACACTTGGGTACATTTGTAAACTAGGCCTAGTTTGACCCTAACCTTGCCCCGGACTGCCGCTTTTATGGGTCAGAATATAATGATGTAATTACGTGTCGAAGGTCTCCGACGGGGTGTCTCTTCATGGACGAGTTCCGGCTTCTCTGATGACGCACTTCTCTGGTGTAAGTCTCTGGTTGTCCTCACGATGTCAGTTTCCTTTTGTCTTAGTGGTCTGTTTCCTCGCCCTTGTTCTGAAAGGGGTATTTTGAGAACAGCCAGCCCTGTAGCTCAGGGCTCACAGCGTAGGAATGAAAGCAGTGTAGACACACGATTCGATGGAGAGTGGTGACCGGTTGGTCCTGCTTGAATTCACCCTCTTAGACTCATCCGTAGCATAGATAGATAAAAGGTTATTTTGTCTTCAACCTCGTGTTGCATTTTGGGGTTGTTGACTACTCAGGCCTTGGCTGCAGCTCGGGTCACTTAGTCTGATATGTTAATTCTTAACTCACATGTTTTATACCCTTGGGTCAGAAATGGGCGTTTCCGCCTATAAGGGTAATTCTCTGGGCGTAACTAGTTACGAGGCTGGAGGTCTGGATTTTACTCAGATCCAATGTAGACAACCAACTTCACATTTCATCTTTACCAAAACATTCTCTTTGATTTGGACATTTTCCACCCAACGTACAATGTATAAACATCAAGCACATACTAGGAAAACTCTTAAAGTTACAATGTTTTCGTTATCACGTCGTTTAACTTTTAATAACATAACAAAAATGACATTAATTTTTCATATTCCATCTTTCGTCATTACCACCATTGTGGCTGACGAACCCCCCCCCCATCTCCATACCTCTCCATCTCTTCCCCTCTGGTGGGTGTGAGAGATCTGTCTGTAGGATTGCGGTCCACGATAACCTGACCCGAGCAGGCCAGTCATGACAGGAGTGTAGAAACAGGTTATTCTGAGCGAGCTAAGTGACTGTTTGTTGAAATGGTTGATTGTAAGTTCCCATGTGTCGCCCGTCATTGTTGTCTTTAACTGCAGCTTTGTAGATGGACGGGACAGGCAGACTCAACCTGCAGGAGTTCAGACATCTCTGGAACAAGATCAAGCAGTGGCAGGTAAGAATGCTCTTCATCTTCCTGTTAGGAATTCTGGGTTTTCCGTTCTCTCCCACTCCTTGTATCTATACTCCCAATGGCACTGTAGACACAGTCAGATGTATAGATTTACAACTGCTCTGTTTCTTAGGGAATTTTCCAACACTATAACTCGGACCAGGCTGGTAGCATCAACAGCTACGAGATGAGAAATGCTGTCAACGATGCAGGTAAGAGCGTCTTTAGTTGTGTTGCCCAGGTTTAAATAGAATAAAATTGGCAGGTAGATTGGATCCCTGTCTCAGAAACTACAAGGAGATGTAAAAACATGTTGTTTTGTTTAAATGTGCTGCAGCATGGGTAACTGAACAGTCCACAGCCTAATGTGGCTCTCCAATATCTCCCATCTCTAAAGGTCTTGTCACTGTTCAGTTATATGTCTTGTCTCCCGTTCAGGCTTCCGTCTCAACAACCAGCTCTATGACATCATCACCATGCGTTACGCCAACGAGGGCATGAACATCGACTTTGACAGCTTCATCAGCTGTCTGGTCCGGCTCGAAGCCATGTTCAGTAAGCCACACACAAACACCTCACCTCATCGCCGTATTACACTGGTCCCAGATCTGTTTGTGCGGTCTTGTCCACTCCTGGCCATTGGCATGCAGGTCTGGTAACTGTACACGTTGATGTAAAAAGGGCTTTATATTTGAGTTGGTTTGATTGATTTGACATTTAAAACACAACTCAACCACACATGTATATAAAACACATTTAAAACACAACTCATCCACACATGTGTATAAAACACATTTACAACACAACTCAACCACACGTGTATACAACCAGGCTGCGTAACATCCGGCCGTGATTGGGAGTCCCACGGGGCGGCACACAATTGGCCCAGCGTCGTCCAGGTTTGGCCGGGGTAGGCCGTCATTGTAAATAAGAATTTGTTCTTAATTGACTTGCCTAGTTAAAAAAAGGTTGAAAAAAATTAATAAATAATAATAACACATTTAAAACACAACTCAATTACAACACATTCAAAGTAAATGCGGATAACACAACCAAAGTAAAAAATAAAATATATTTCCATTTTGGTCCTCTTAATATATAAATCTTTGATTCATTGATTGATTCATTACATGGGGTTTGTTTGCAGGGGCGTTCCAGGCCTTCGACCAGGATGGAGACGGTACGATCAGACTCAGTGTCTTGGAGGTAAGGATATTCTGCTCGTTCTATAATGCATTATGGAACATAATGAGTAATATCATGTTATTACTACCGCCTTTGGGCCTGTGTCATAACATGTTATTACTACCGCCTTTGGGCCTGTGTCATAACATGTTATTACTACCGCCTTTGGGCCTGTGTCATAACATGTTATTACTACCGCCTTTGGGCCTGTGTCATAACATGTTATTACTACCGCCTTTGGGCCTGTGTCATAACATGTTATTACTACCGCCTTTGGGCCTGTGTCATAACATGCTATTACCGCCTTTGGGCCTGTGTCAACAAAAGTTGTTGTTATTGCCCATTGCTTTCAATGGTGCGCTCATGTTCAGCTCACAGCTTATCTGTAACGGAGTGTTTCGCTTATTTTGGGGGGGTGGGGGGTGGAGTACCCTGTCGACACAGCCCCTTACTGCACAGGTATAAAGACAACAACCGTGTTACCAACCTAACTGACACTACCTATCTATGTTGTGTTACCAAATTCAGCGGTTCTCAAACTTTTTTGGTCCGGGGACCCCTTTCGTGATAGCAAATTCATAACCAGAACACAACTCAAGGGAGATAAAAAAAATACAAATAAAAAAAAAAAGAAAAAAAAAGAAATAGCATACAAGGACTTTTGCAATGACGACCGGACGAACCAAGGCTCGGGCGTCGGGAAGGAACTTTTTAAAGGCCTGCCTCTTGGCATCTGAGAGCAGTTTTCTACACATTTTGCCATGAGGCAGAGATAAAACTTTACAGTTTTAAAGCTTAAATTACATTTATGTTTGAGTAAATACATTTTGGGGAAATACAAGAAGTATTGAGTTAAACAATGTATAATTGGTGGAGTACTGTGGATATCCCTTTGAGCCTCCTAGGCCCATGTTGCCCAGGGTTAAGAACTTACATTGTTGATTAAAAAAAATATAAAAATTGTATTGAACACTAAACAAAAATATAAATGCAAAATGAAAAGTGTTGGTCCCATGTTTCATGAGCTGAAATAAAAGATCCCAGAAATTACGTGCAAAGCTTATTTATCCCATTTTGTGCACAAATTTGTTTACCTGTTGGTGAGCATTTATCCTTTGCCAAGATAATCAGCTGTGGCATATCAAGAAACTAATTAAATAGCATGATCATTACGCAGGTGACCCTTGTGCTGTGAAAGGCCACTCAAAAATGTGCCGTTTTGTCACACAACACAATGGCAGAGATGTCTCAAGTTTTGAGGGAGTGTGCAATTGGTATAATGACTTCAGGAATGTCCAGCAGAGCTGTTGCCAGAGAATTGAATGTTAATTTCTCTACCATAAGCCGCCTCCAACGTCGTTTTAGAGAATTTGGCAGTCCAACCGTCCTCACAACAGCAGACCACGTCAGCCCAGGACCTCGACATCCGGCTTCTTCACCTGCAGGATCTGAGACCAGCCACCCGGACAGCTGATGAAATTGTGGGCTTACACAACCAAAGAATTTCTACACAAACTGTCAGAAACCGTCTCAGGAAAGCTCATCTGCATGCTCGTTGTCCTCACCAGGGTCTTGACCTAACTGCAGTTTGGAGTCGTAACCGACTTCAATGGGCAAATGCTCACCTTCGATGGCCACTGGCACGCTGGATAAGTGTGCTTTTATGGTATTGGCAGGCATAAGCTACGAAAAACGAACACAATTGCATTTCATCAATGGCAATTTGAATGCACAGAGATACCGTGACGAGATCCATTGTCGTGCCATTCATCCACCGCCATCACCTCACGTTTCAGCATGATAATGCACGACCCCATGTCACAAGGATCTGAACACAATTCCTGGAAGCTGAAAATGTCCCAGTTCTTCCATGGCATGCATACTCACCAGACATGTCAAATTGCCATTGATAAAATGCAATTGTGTTTGTTGTCTGTAGCTTATCCCTGCCCAACCAAAACCCCACCGTCACCATGGGGCACTCTGTTCACAACGGTGACATCAGCAAACCGCTCGCCCACACAACGCCATACATACTGTCGGCCATCTGCCCAGTACAGTTGAAACCGGGATTAATCCGTGAAGAGCACACTTCTCCAGCGTGCCAGTGGCCATCGACGTTGGTTACGATGCCGAACTGCAGTCAGGTCAAGACCCTGGTGAGGACGATGTGCTTCCCTGAGATGGTTTCTGACAGTTTGTGCAGAAATTCTTCGGTTGTAGGAAACCCACAGTTTCATCAGCTGTCCGGATGGCTGGTCTCAAATGATGAAGAAGCTGGATGTGGAGGTCCTGGGCTGGCGTGGTTACACGTGGTCTGCCAAATTCTAATAAAATGACGTTGGAGGCGGCTTATGGTAGAAACATTTACATTAAATTATCTGGCAACAGCTCTGGTGGACATTCCTGCAGTCAGCATGCCAATTGCACACTCCCTCTAAACTTGAGACATCTGCGGCATTGTGTTGTGTGACACAACCTATACATTTTAGAGTGGAATTTTATTTTCCCCAGCACAAGGTGCACCTGTGTAATGATCATGCTGTTTAATCAGCTTCTTGATATGCTGTCAGGTGGATGGATCATCTTGGCAAAGGAGAAATGCTCACTAACAGGGATGTAAACAAATGTGTGCACCAAATTGTAGAGAAATACGTTTTTTTGTGAGTATGGAACATTTCTGCGATCTTTGATTTCAGCTCATGTTGCGTTTTCATATTTTTTTCAGTGTATATAGAGATCTGCCCGCGGATCACCTGCAGTACCACCGCAGACCCCACTTTAAGAACTTCGATCCAAACTGATAATACCCCTCCATGTCCTAACTGATAATGCCCCTCCATGTCCTAACTGATAATGCCCCTCCATGTCCTAACTGATAATGCCCCTCCATGTCCTAACTGATAATGCCCCTCCATGTCCTAACTGATAATGCCCCTCCATGTCCTAACTGATAATGCCCCTCCATGTCCTAACTGATAATGCCCCTC
>QNTS01001904.1:27910-40310 GCA_003317085.1 Hucho hucho
CGTGTGGAACTGTCTTCTGAAATCCAAGTATAACTGTGTCTGTCCACCAGGCGGAGGTATGCCGTTTATGATCTTCGTTTTGCCCTCTGAAACTCCACGGAGGAAGAAGAGGGACGCCGAAGTCCGTCACAGCACCTGGTTTCTGTTGCTCCCAGTTTTTATTATTTTGTTTTGTTGGTGTGTGTGTGTGTGTGTGTGTGTGGTTGTAGCTGGATCAGATAGACATCCCGTCTCTGTCTAGTTTCGGGGTGCTGCTGCTGGTGCTGCTGGTGCTGTGTGTGACCCAGGATTGTCTAAACGGGGGTCGAGGTCGGTGTATTCGGGATACACTAATACGAGCACAGTCCGTGGGGTTTTTTTTTTTTTTTGAACCGAGACACTCTTCTCCGCGGAAAAAAAAACAAAAAAAAACGGGCCCTATAACAAGCCACGATGAGCTCGGAGCAGCAGGACGACAGCGTGGACCGGTCCAGCGGCAGCGGCAGGGTGTCGGACAAGGATCACGACCCACACACAGATGATTCCGACGGCGAGGGCAAGACGCCGGCTCGTCCTCCGCAGAGCAGCCGACCGGAGACTAGTCCTAACCCGAGAAGCTCCAGCGGGGATTTTGCAGCCGCCGAGGACAATCCCCGGTGTCAACCGAATATACAAGGCGCCTCGGGGCATGGGAGTACCTCTACGGCCGGCCCTGGTTCGGTGGAGAGTAGCTCCAACAGCCTGTTCTCCGTGCTACAGAGCAGGACTACAAGGAGAGGGCTGTTCGTGGATCCATCTAGGGATAACTTTAGGACAATGACGAAATTGTATTCTTCCATGAGTCCGGCTGCGGACTCGGTCAACCTCAGTACCCAAACTCATGGCGCAGTGTTCAATTTGGAGTACTCCCCCGACGGGTAAGGACACGGGTGAAATGGATGTTTACCTGTTTTGTCCATGTCTAGACAGACGTCTTTAAACCCTTATGTGTGCAAGATGGTAATAGGAAAACTAGTTCAGTTGTATGATCACTAGTCACAATCCACAGACAGACCTTTTTGACATTACACCAGTTGACCAGGAACAACAAACTTATTATCCATGAGTCCTAGGGGAGGTATTTGGGTATTTTACTAGGATCCCCATTGGCTGTTGCAAAAGCAACAGCTACTCTTCCTGGGGTCCAACACAAAACATGAAACACAGTACAGAATGACATAATACAGAGACTGTGGCAGACAGACAGACTGTTGTTGTGACCTTATATCCCACCCCTCCCCAGGTCTGTCCTGACGGTGGCCTGTGAGCAGACAGAGGTTCTCCTGTTCGATCCCATCTCTTCCAAACACATCAAGACCCTGGTGGAGGCCCATGAAGACTGTGTCAATAACATCAGGTGCCGTAGATAGCTGCTCGTTCTCTTTTAGAGAGATGTTTTAGAGATGTCGACGAGGAGTATGATGCGTCTCCTCTTAACACCCGGGAAGCTCCGATTCAAACTCCCATTAGACAGCTTGGCAAGCTTTATGTCCAAATATGTTAGTTATTTACCAAATATACAGTTTCGCTGAGCAACTAGGATCATTTATGGCTGACATGTACTTCCAAAGAATGTCTTTTAAGTAAAAATGTACAAGTGTACAAAAAAACGTGCATATTCGGGCACAACAGAAATCCCTCATTACTGCCAGGCAAAGGTCAGAAGTCAGACATTATAGCACTTGCAGAGATGTCTATTGGGAGTTTGAATTGGAGTTTCACGGGCCTTAAAGGAGGCTCCTCATACTCATCGACGACACCTCTAACGCCCAGATACTGGGGCAGGTGTTCCCCTATCCCAGCCTTTCTCAAACCTCTCCTCAGGTACACCCAGACGTTCCATGTATTTTAACTCTTCCACAGTTATCACACCAGATTCAACGTGTCAACTAGTTATCAAGGCCTTGTCAACTAGTTATCAAGGCCTTGTCAACTAGTTATCAAGGCCTTGTCAACTAGTTATCAAGGCCTTGTCAACTAGTTATCAAGGCCTTGTCAACTAGTTATCAAGGCCTTGTCAACTAGTTATCAAGGCCTTGTCAACTAGTTATCAAGGCCTTGTCTACTAGTTATCAAGGCCTTGTCTACTAGTTATCAAGGCCTTGTCAACTAGTTATCAAGGCCTTGTCAACTAGTTATCAAGGCCTTGTCAACTAGTTATCAAGGCCTTGTCAACTAGTTATCAAGGCCTTGTCAACTAGTTATCAAGGCCTTGTCTACTAGTTATCAAGGCCTTGTCTACTAGTTATCAAGGCCTCGTCTACTAGTTATCAAGGCCTCGTCTACTAGTTATCAAGGCCTCGTCTACTAGTTATCAAGGCCTCGTCTACTAGTTATCAAGCCCTCGTCTACTAGTTATCAAGCCCTCGTCTACTAGTTATCAAGCCCTCGTCTACTAGTTATCAAGGCCTCGTCTACTAGTTATCAAGCCCTCGTCTACTAGTTATCANTATGGAGTGTTTAGAGGGCGAGATAGAGAGAGGGATAGGAGGAAAGAGAGAGAGAGAGGGCGAGGGATATGGAGGAAGGATAACAGGAAAAAACAAATGCATGTTGGTTCAGTGAGGCCAGTGACTCTGGCTGGTTATTCTTTCTCTTGGATCTTCAGCCAGTATCCTGTCAGATAAACACTGAAGCCATGGGGAGAGAGGAAAAACAGATTTGGAATGAAAAATAGGAAGAGAAAGGGGACGTTGAGTGTTGGTGTGTAGTGTCTTACTTGGACGAGGAGAGATAAGAAAGCAGAAAGGGGTAAAAGGTGCCGTGCTGTGTGTGTTCTCCTGGGATGTTAAGTGTTTCAGCCGTGGTGTCTCTGCTTCTTAACCTCTATGACATACCGTTGAAGTCAGAAGTTTACATACACCTTAGCCAAATACATTTAAACTCAGTTTTTCACAATTCCTGACATTTAATCCAAGTAATAATTCCCTGTTTTAGGTCAGTTAGGATCACTACTTTATGTTAAGAATGTGAAATGTCAGAATAATAGTAGTGAAAATTGATTTATTTCAGCTTTTATTTCTTTCATCACATTCCCAGTGGGTCAGAAGTTTACATACACTCAATTAGTATTTGGTAGCATTGCCTTTAAATTGTTTAACTTGGGTCAAACGTTTTGGGTAGCCTTCCACAAGCTTCCCACATAAATTGGGTGAATTTTGGCCCATTCCTTCTGACCAAATTTAACTTCCTGACTGATATCTTGAGATGTTGCTTCAATATATCCACATAATTTTCATTCCTCATGATGCCATCTATTTTGTGAAGTGCACCAGTCCCTCCTGCAGCAAAGCACCCCCACAACATGATGCTGCCACCCCAGTGCTTCACGGTTGGGATGGTGTTCTTCGGCTTGCAAGGTCCCCCTTTTTCCTCCAAACATAACGATGGTCATTATGGCCAAACAGTTATATTTTTGGTTCATCAGACCAGAGGACATTTCTTCAAAAGTACGATCTTTGTCCCCATGTGCAGTTGCAAACCGTAGTCTGGCTTTTTTATGTCGGTTTTGGAGCAGTGGCTTCTTCCTTGCTGAGCGGCCTTTCAGGTTATGTCGATATAGGACTAGTTTTACTGTGGATATAGATACTTTTGTACCTGTTTCCTCCAGCATCTTCACAAGGTCCTTTGCTGTTGTTCTGAGATTGATTTGCACTTTTCGCAGCAAAGTACGTTCATCTCAAGGAGACAGAACACGTCTCCTTCCTGAGCGGTATGATGGCTGTGTGGTCCCGTGGTGTTTATACTTGCGTACTATTGTTTGTACGGATGAACGTGGTACCTTCAGGCGTTTGGAAATTGCTCCTAAGTATGAACAATACTTTTTTTTCTGAGGTCTTGGCTGATTTCTTTTGATTTTCCCATGATGTCAAGCAAAGAGGCACTGAGTTTGAAGGTAGGCCTTGAAATACATCCACAGGTACACCTCCAGTTGACTCAAATGATGCCAATTAGCCTATCAGAAGCTTCTAAAGCCATGACATCATTTTCTGGAATTTTCCAAGCTGTTTAAAGGCACAGTCAACTTAGTGTATGTAAACTTCTGACCCACTGGAATTGTGATACAGTGAATTATAAGTGAAATAATGTGTCTGTAAACAATTGTTGGAAAAATGACTTGTGTCACCCACACAGTTGATGTCCTAACTGACTTGCCAAAACTATAGTTTGTTAACAAGACATTTGTGGAGTGGTTGAAAAACGAGTTAATGACTCGAACCTAAGTGTATGTAAACTTCCGACTTCAACTGTATACCAAAACATCCCTCAACTGTACATCCTGTTCATTAGCCTTGTGTGTACACATACCACCCCTCTGATTTCAATTGTCTCTCACGCTCACGTACAGTATACAGACACACATGCACACACCCATAAAGCAAAACAACAGCAGATTTAATGAAACATCACTCTCCCTTTGGGTTTTAAGGTTTGAGAGGGTATCTGCCTCTCCACATCTCAGTAGGATTGCAATGATGAGGGACATGACTGACAACAAGCTATTTGCTTCCCCTTGATCACCCATAGTCCACAGTCCTCTTACTTTTCTCTTTGGGTATTTTAGGTCAAATCCTGGTCAAATTGCTCTGAAGCACTTTGTGACAAATGCATTGGTAAAAAAATGACACAAATGACAGTTGATTGACTGATTGATTCCTAGAGTGGAAGGGTTCTCCATGCCTCAACCTGGCTGCTCTGCATTAACATAGTGGGGCAGCTAAGATGGCCCTCTGGCCCCAGAAAGCAATCACAGCCCTGGAAGAGAGGAGAGAGGGAGTGGGGGAGAGAGAGAAAGGGGTCGGTCAGGGGGAAATTGAGGGTGGTGATTTAGCAGTCAGAGTAGAAGAGGTGGTGTCACTCTCATTGAAACACTATTATAGGTGTGTGTGTGTGTGTGTGTGCGCGAGACAGAACGAGAGACAGAGAGAGAGAGGAGAGAGAGGTGTGTGTGTGTATGTGTGTGAGAAAAATACAGCAAGAGAGAGGTGTGTGTGTGTAGGGTCAACTCTTGTCTCCTCTCTCGCTCCCACCTAAGATTAACACACCAGCGTGAGCAACATGTATGTGTGTGTATGTGTGTGTGTGTGAACTACACAAACAATAGAACGACTCAAAACACCATGATTATGTAATGAAAAGGTAGCACACCTATCCTGAGACCCCAATGTAAGTATTATGATAAAAACTGAATAGAAGTACTCTGAAATAGCCAAAGTGGTTCTTCAATCTGAATATTGGTGTTTTTAAGAGAGTGTTGTCAAAACAGTTTTGGGGGTTTCAGTGCATGTAAAAGAAGGCATCAAAACACTGTTTCTCATAATGTGCCATCAAATGGTTAAGAAACGCAAACTGTTTATAACTTAAATATTGATTAATGATAAGGGCCTATGGAGAATTTTTTTCTTGTGGAATTCCACCTTTATTTAGACAGATTAGAAACAGGAGGAGACAGAGAAGGAGTGAAAGCGGGACAGGTGAAAATGGGATTTGAAACCCTGACTTCTGTGTCAGTAAGATGGTACATTTAATTTGAATGTCATTGTCATTTTACACACTCAACCACACAGCCACACTGTTAAAAAAATATGAATTGAAATTGAAATGTTTTATGAGGATAACCAAAGATAGAGAAGTCTGGTTTTAATCTCCTTGCACATCCTTTCTTTCCACGTGGCTCTGTTTTTAGAGGATTGTGGGTAACACTTTTTTTGTTTTTAAATTAAAAAAATTACACAATGTTGTATGTACTGTATGTTTATATAAAATTATACTTATATTAAGCAGTTTGCCATGAGGTGTAATGGATCATAATGAACGGATATCTAAACCATCAGGCTAAATAACATTCAATGATGAGACCACCCATTAACACATTTCCAACTTTCTATTGTAGAGGCAAATACACTATTCTGCTATGCTTGTTTTAAAACCTGTAGTTACTGCTGGTGGATTGAGCACTGTGCTCAACAATGCCTTTAAAAACGTATTAAACTGGAAAATGATCAGATAAATAAATCAATGTTAACATTCAAATACTCCAGAAGAAGTGATTTAATTCTGGACTAGAGAGGATTTGAAACATCATAATGTTTAGAAGCTTTAGAGAGGGGAAAGTACAGCAAAAAAAAAGGATCTGATTCTGAAAAGAAGTGTGTTTTCAACCTTTAACCACAGTGCTCCCAGTCCCTGGCAAGGTATAATGTTTGAAAACAACTCAGGATGATGTGTTTCAGTACTACAGCAAAGTTTTGTCTCAGTTGCCACTAGTTTTGGTGTTACAAGCACTTCATTTTAACAGTGTAGACAAGGTTGTTTCTCTCACACTCCATTGCCCTCCATGTGAATGTATGCTCTACCAAGCATAGGGAACAGCCTCTACTTGTTGCTATGCCATTGGAAAGGAATAGTACATCCGATGAGACGCATTAGCTATAATATGAACACTCTGGCATAGGCATACACCTTACAAATCTCTCTGGAGTCCCTATTCACACTCACACTCATGTGCACGCACGCACACACACACACACACACACACACACACACACACACACACACACACACACACACAGTAAAAGGATAATTAATTAGTGCTGGCAGTGGAAGCCTCATTCTAATAAATCACTCTATTATCTAAAGCGATTTCCCCACACAGCGCCTCATTTCCTGTCTCGGAGAGGCGAGGACGGACATTAACCCCATGCTTACTACTCTACACACTGCCCCAGCATGTGACAGAGCCACTGGATAGTGTGTGTGTGTGTTAGTGTGTGTATGACAGACGTAGTGAAGAGATATGCATGTTGGTCCCTGGGGGTAAAGAGAGTTAGCACGCAGCACACTCCAAGAAGTCTTCCTCAGTTAGTCTCATTCAGGGCTTCACTTCATTTCCCACAATATCAGCCATACGGGTGAAACATGGCAGCCAATGTGTGACAAACTGGCTCACCGCTCTCGTCAGTCTGTGCTGGAGATGTGAGGAGTTGAGTATGCCAGTTTCAATAACTATTCTGAGAAGTGTGGGAGTATTGAGCTGTTGAGTGGAGTTGTGTAGAAACTGTACTGTATGCCAGTGGTTTTCAGTTCTGGGGATGTTTTTGTTTGAGCCCAGTAGCAACACTGAGGTATGTTTGTGCTGGCCTGGAACAAAAGCCCCCACGCCCAGTAGGTTCACAGGACCAGGACTGGAAACCACTGTTGTATGTAGAACAGGCTTTGCCATATTCCTGTTTCTAGTGTGACATCACAGCACCGCTGCCAGAGAAGTTGTTTTGGTTCAGAACATCTGTGTCCGTGACTGGTGTGAGGGCCAACGCACACACACACATACCTACAGTACACATACCTACACACACACGCACACACACACAGATAAATCACATCCCGCTGAGGCACAGTGAGAGCAGCTCATGATTAATAGGCACACAGAAATGGGTCATCAACATCTTCTAGTCCTGCTAGTGAATATTACACTGAAGTAGAGTGTGTTTCTTGGACGGGTTTTGAATATGGGGGTGTCTTCTGTCTGTGATCTCTAGAGGTGACTTGTGGGGGGGGTGGGGGGGGTGGAGGGGAATGAGAGTGTGTATTTTGGGAGAGGAGAGAGTGTTTTAGGGAAGAGAGAGGAGGACTGGAGCGGGGAGAAAGACAGAGGGAGAGAGAAGTCAGAAAGGAGAAAGACAGAGGGGGAGAAAGACAGAGGAGAGAAAGACAGGGGGAGAGAAAGAGAGGGAGACGACAGAGGGGGAGAAAGACAGAGGGGAGAAAGACAGAGGGGAGAAAGTTCACATGAATCCCCTTTGAATTGAGAGAGAGAGAGGGTGGGTGGAAGGGGGGATGACGACTAGTGTGATGGCAAAGAGTCAAGTGAGTTTAGTGAGGCAGTAACCTGCTAAAATCAGTCTTTGCCTGGAGTCCCTGTGCTCACTGAGGGGTTGCCATTTGCTGCCCACACTCCTCTGCCTGTCGCAATAGAGTGACTCAACACCCTGGTTGTCACATTTATATAACATAGAGGCCACATGCGCACGCACACACACACACACAAACGCAGCCACCACCTGGTCTACAGCAGAGCAGACTGGCTGTCTCAGAGCTCTTTCTGCTTATGACACAACCTGCTGTGACATACATTTGAGAGTAGTGTTGTTGTATAGATTCTAATGCTCTGAATACCCCACCTCCCCTCAGGCTGATGTGTCTGGGGTGGTGTGGAGTGGAGTGACTCAACGTTTCTTATTCCACAGGCTAGCATGCTATAGTTTTCAAGGCCAAAAATAATCAAGGACATCAACCACCCGAGCCACTGCCTGTTCACCCAGTTATCATCCAGAAGTCGAGGTCAGTACAGGTGCATCAAAGCTGCGACCGAGAGACTGAAAAACAGCTTCTAAGGCCATCAGACTGCTAAACAGCCATCACTAACACATTGGAATCACTGGCCACTTTAAGGAATGGAACACTAGTCACTTTAATAATATTTACATATCTGGCATTACTCATCTCATATGTACAGTATATCACAAAAGTGAGTACACCCCTCACATTTTTGTAAATATTTGAGTATATCTTTTCATGTGACAACACTGAAGAAATGACACTTTGCTACAATGTAAAGTAGTGAGTGTACTGCTTGCATAACAGTGTAAATTTGCTGTCCCCTCAAAATAACTCAACACACAGCCATTAATGTCTAAACCGCTGGCAACAAAAGTGAGTATGTCCAAATTGGGCCCAAAGTGTCAATATTTTGTGTGGCCACCATCATTTTCCAGGACTGCCTTAACCCTCTTGGGCATGGAGTTCACCAGAGCTTCACAGGTTGCCACTGGAGTCCTCTTCCACTCCTACATGACAACATCACGGAGCTGGTGGATGTTAGAGACCTTGCACTCCTCTAGCTTCCGTTTGAGGATGCCCCACAGATGCTCAATAGGGTTTAGGTCTGGAGACATGCTTGGCCAGTCCATCACCTTTACCCTCAGCTTCTTTAGCAAGGCAGTGGTCGTCTTGGAGGTGTGTTTGGGGTCGTTATCATGTTGGAATACTGCCCTGCGGCCCAGTCTCCGAAGGGAGGGGATCATGCTCTGCTTCAGTATGTCACAGTACATGTTGGCATTCATGGTTCCCTCAATGAACTGTAGCTCCCCAGTGCCGGCAGCACTCATGCAGCCCCAGACCATGACACTCCCACCACCATGCTTGACTGTAGGCAAGACACACTTGTCTTTGTACTCCTCACCTGGTTGCCGCCACACACGCTTGACACCATCTGAACCAAATAAGTTTATCTTGGTCTCATCAGACCACAGGACATGGTTCCAGTAATCCATGTCCTTAGTCTGCTTGTCTTCAGCAAACTGTTTGCGGGCTTTCTTGTGCATCATCTTTAGAAGAGGCTTCCTTCTGGGACGACAGCCATGCAGACCAATTTGATGCAGTGTACGGCGTATGGTCTGAGCACTGACAGGCTGACCCCCCACCCCTTCAACCTCTGCAGCAATGCTGGCAGCACTCATACGTCTATTTCCCAAAGACAACCTCTGGATATGACGCTGAGCACGTGCACTCAACTTCTTTGGTCGACCATGGCGAGGCCTGTTCTGAGTGGAACCTGTCCAGTTAAACCGCTGTATGGTCTTGGCCACCGTGCTGCAGCTCAGTTTCAGGGTCTTGGCAATCTTCTTATAGCCCAGGCCATCTTTATGTAGAGCAACAATTCTTTTTTTCAGATCCTCAGAGAGTTCTTTGCCATGAGGTGCCATGTTGAACTTCCAGTGACCAGTCAGTATGAGGAAGTGTGAGAGCGATGACACCAAATTTAACACACCTGCTCCCCATTCACACCTGAGACCTTGTAACACTAACGAGTCACATGACACCGGGAAGGGAAAATGGCTAATTGGGCCCAATTTGGACATTTTCACTTAGGGGTGTACTCACTTTTGTTGCCAGCGGTTTAGACATTAATGGCTGTGTGTTGAGTTATTTTGAGGGGACAGCAAATTTACACTGTTATACAAGCTGTACACTCACTACTTTACATTGTAGCAAAGTGTCATTTCTTCAGTGTTGTCACATGAAAAGATATACTCAAATATTTACAAAAATGTGAGGGGTGTACTCACTTTTGTGATATACTGTATATACTGTTTTCTATACTATTCTACTGTATCTTAGTCTGTTCTGCTCTGACGTCGCTCTTCCATACTGTATGTATATAGTCTTAATTAATTGCTACTGAGATTTGTGTGTATTGGGTATACTGTATGTTGTGTCATTTGTTAGATATTACTTGTTAGACATTACTGCACTGTCGGAGCTAGAAGCACAAGCATTTCGCTACACCCGCAATAACATCTGCTAATCACTTGTATGTATGATCAATAAAATTTGATTGATTATACTCTATTTGAACTTTACAAATCAAAGTGTAAATTAATTAACTAAGATAATTTTTCTCACCATACAAAGATTATTTAATGAGAATGTGACTATAATATCATAAATAACGACAAAAGTTGCACAGTCATTAACGGCCCAAAATAATTATATCAGATGTCACAATATTTGGAGTAGCATATTGCAGAGGTCTCCCCAAATATCGCCCAACCCTACTGCCAACTATATATTCCATTAGTCCGCAAGTGTGTATCACCCCTTCATACTGTATATTGAAGGTCACCCCAATCTCTTTCTACCCCCAAACACACACACCTCGCTCAGTCTATGGGCAACCCACTCCCCGCAGTATCCATCCACATCGTTCATCTCGTCCTCTAAGCTATCCTGTGATCCTGCTGCTCAGCATTCAAGTCACAATTAGACATTTTGATGATCTGTTGCTCTTTCTTCCATCCGCCTGACTCAAGTAATAGGCCTGTCATTTGGTCCTAAGTACAGGGACTTTGCTTCACTTATAGAAAAATATTAGGAAAAGTCGTTATGTAGATGTTTTCATATCAATTTGATGGTTGCTATGGCTGGCTAATGTTACAGCTATTTTCAGGTCTCTCCAGAGATGTTCGATCGGGTTCAAGTCCGTGCTCTGGCTGGGCCACTCAAGGACATTCAGAGACTTGTCCCGAAGCCACTCCTGCATTGTGTTGGCTGTGTGCTTAGGGTTATTGTCCTGTTGGAAGGTGAACCTTAGCCCCAGTCTGAGGACCTGAGCGCTCTAGAGAAGGTTTTCATCAAGAATCTCTCTGTACTTTGCTCCGCTCAGCTTTCCCTCGATCCTGACTAGTCTCCAAGTCCCTGCCGCTGAAAAGAAGTCCCCACAGCATGATGCTGCGACCACCATGCTTCACCGTAGTGATGGTGCTAGGTTTCCTCCAGAAATGACACTTGGCATTCAAGCCTAAGAGTTCAATCTTGGTTTCATCAGACCAGAGAATCTTGTTTCTCATGGTCTGAGTCTTTAGGTGCCTTTTGGCAAACTCCAAGCGGGGTGTCATGTGCCTTTTACTGAGGAGTGGCTTCCGCCTGGCCACTCTACCATAAAGGCCTGATTGGTGGAGTGCTGCAGAGATGGTTGTCCTTCTGGAAGGTTCTCCCATTTCCACAGAGGAACTCTAGAGCTCTGTCAGGGTGACCATCGGGTTCTTGGTCACCTCCCTGACCAAGGCCCTTCTCCCCTGATTGCTCCGTTTTACAGGTGGCCAGGTCTAGGAAGAGTCTTGGTGTTTACAAGCAAAGGGTCTGAAATATTATGTAAATAAGGCATTTCTGTTTTTTATTTGTAATAAATACCTGTTTTTGCTTTGTCATTATGGGGTATTGTGTGTAGATTGCTGAGGATTTGTATTTATTTAACCCATTTAAGAATAAGGCTGTAACATAACAAAATGTGGAAAAAGTCAAGGGGTCTGACTACTTTCCGAAATCCCTGTGTGTTTAGATGTGAAACATGCTGTACTTTCATCGATTTAGGGAGCCTTGTCGTGCTTGCTCTTGCACGAATATCATAACCAACATGAACTAATTACTCATCTTCATCTAGCGTGAGCATAAACAGAGAAACGGGGAAATGGAGGTTGCAATATTGACACTAAAAAGCCATTACGAAAGGAGTAAATATTTACAATTTAGTAATTTAGCAGACACTAAATGCAGAAATAACACACCTCTCAAGCCACTACAGGTAGTTAAAATAACACCTCTTAAGCCACTACAGGTAGTTAAAATAACACACCTCTCAAGCCACTACAGGTGGTTAAAATAACACACCTCTTAAGCCACTACAGGTAGTTAAAATAACACACCTCTTAAGCCACTACAGGTGGTTAAAATAACACACCTCTTAAGCCACTACAGGTGGTTAAAATAACACACCTCTTAAGCCACTACAGGTGGTTAAAATAACACACCTCTTAAGCCACTA
>QNTS01001904.1:48492-79356 GCA_003317085.1 Hucho hucho
AATCCGGTTTCCGAGCTGGTCACGGGTGCACCTCAGCCACGCTCAAGGTACTAAACGATATCATAACCGCCATCGATAAGAGACATTACTGTGCAGCCGTATTCATTGACCTGGCCAAGGCTTTCGACTCTGTCAATCACCACATCCTTATCGGCAGACTCAACAGCCTTGGTTTCTCTAATGATTGCCTCGCCTGGTTCACCAACTACTTTGCCGACAGAGTTCAGTGTGTTAAATCGGAGGGCCTGTTGTCCGAGCCTCTGGCAGTCTCTATGGTGGTGCCACAGGGTTCAATTCTTGGGCCGACTCTCTTCTCTGTATACATCAATGATGTCGCTCTTGCTGCTGGTGATTCTCTGATCCACCTCTATGCAGACGACACCATTCTGTATACTTCTGGCCCTTCTTTGGACACTGTGTTAACTAACCTCCAAACGAGCTTCAATGCCATACAACACTCCTTCCGTGGCCTTCAACTGCTCTTAAACGCTAGTAAAACCAAATGCATGCTTTTCAATCGTTCGCTGCCTGCACCCGCCCGCCCGACTAGCATCACTACCCTAGACGGCTCTGACCTAGAATACGTGGACAACAACAAATACCTAGGTGTCTGGCTAGACTGTAAACTCTCCTTCCAGACTCACATTAAACATCTCCAATCCAAAATTAAATCTAGAATCGGCTTTCTATTTCGCAACAAAGCCTCCTTCACTCATGCTGCCAAACTTGCACTAGTAAAACTGACTATCCTACCGATCCTCGACTTTGGCGATGTCATCTACAAAACAGCTTCCGATACTCTACTCAGCAAACTGGATGCAGTCTATCACAGTGCCATCCGCTTTGTCACCAAAGCCCCTTATACCACCCACCACTGCGACCTGTATGCTCTAGTCGGCTGGCCCTCGTTACATACTCGTCGCCAGACCCACTGGCTCCAGGTCATCTACAAGTCCCTGCTAGGTAAAGCCCCGCCTTACCTCAGCTCGCTGGTAACCATAGCAGCACCCACCCGTAGCACTCGCTCCAGCAGGTATATCTCACTGGTTACCCCCAAAGCCAATTCCTCTTTTGGCCGCCTTTCCTTCCAGTTCTCTGCTGCCAATGACTGGAACGAACTACAAAAATCATTGAAACTGGAGACACTTATCTCCCTCACTAGTTTTAAGCACCAGCTGTCAGAGCTGCTCACAGATCACTGCACCTGTACATAGCCCAACCAACTACCTCATCCCCTACCGTAGTCATGTATTTATCTTGCTCCTTTGCAGTATTTTTATTTTGCACATTAATCTACTGCACATGTAGCATTCCAGTGTTAAAATGCTATACTGTGAATACTTCGCCACCATGGCCTATTTATTGCCTTATGTTCCTTATCTTACCTCATTTGCACACATTGTATATAGATTTTTTTCTACTGTATTATTGACTGTATGTTTGTTTACTCCAATGTGTAACTATGTGTTATTGTATGTGTTGAACTGCTTTGCTTTATCTTGGCCAGGTCGCAGTTGTAAATGAGAACTTGTTCTCAACTAGCCTACCTGGTTAAATAAAGGTGAAATAAAAAAATAACATATCTCGCATTACTCATCTCATATGTATATACTGTATACTGTATCCTTCACTATCTATTCTTTACTATGTGTTGCATCGAAGCCGCTCTGTCACTGCTCATCCATATATTTTTTACTTATATATTCTCATCCTATTCCTTTACTAGATTGTGTGTATTAAAAAATAAAAACGGGAATATCACATTTACATAAGTATTCAGATCATTTACTCAGTACTTTGCTGAAGCACATTTGTTCCTCGACACAGTCCTGTTTCGGAGCTCTAAGGACAATTCCTTCGACTTCATGGCATGGTTTGTGCTCTGACATGCACTGTCAACTGTGGGACCTTATATAGACAGGTGTGTGCCTTTCTAAGTCATGTCCAATCAATTGAATTTACCTCAGGTGGACTCCAATCAAGTTGTAGAGCTAAATTTTGAGTTTCATAGCACTATTTTGTTTTCTTTTCGACTCTGATATTACTTGTTCTGATATGTCTTAATTTCTTAATATTTTTTTTTTGGGGGGGGGGGGATTTGTGTGTTTATTGTTTTTTGTATTGTTAGGTATTCCTGCACTATTGGAGCTGAACACATAAGCATTTCACAGCAAAATATGTGTAGGCGACCAATACAATTTTATTTTATTTTAAATGGCAAAACTTTAGCTAGTTAGTTAGCGATAAATACAGTAGGTCTCTACCTACTACTTGATAGCCTGCTCTCTATGAAACATGACTCTGTGGAGCTAAGGCTAAGTAACACTAGCCCTCCCAGCAGACAGTGACCAGAAACCAGCTATCTACCACCAGACACCAGCTGTCTACCAGCAGACACCAGCTATCTACCACCAGACACCAGCTATCTACCACCAGACACCAGCTATCTACCACCAGACACCAACTAACTACCACCAGACACCAGCTATCTACCACCAGACACCAGCTATCTACCACCAGACACCAGCTATCTACCACCAGACACCAGCTATCTACCACCAGACACCAGCTATCTACCACCAGATAACTATCTGTCTGCATTTAATGCACTGCTTAAATGCACAGGCTGGATCAATAAACAGTTATTTCTCTCTCTCTCTCTCTCTCTCTCTCTCTCTCTCTCTCTCTCTGTTGTGTAGATAAGCAAATGTTATTTTACCCTCTACAAACACATGATATGTTTGTTTTTACAACAGATCAGTTTGGCATATCAGGTGGGTCTGCCAGCCAGACAGCAGGCAGACAGGCAGACCTATCAGACGAAAGACTGATGTGCAGACAGACAGACAGGCAGGCAGACAGACAGACCTAGACAGGGCCTTGGACTTAAAGTAAAGAAGGCTAAAAGCAAACCTCTTGCTATTTCAAAGAGATCTATCACCTTCACATCACATCTCCCAGAGCTGTTAATGTATTTACTTAGCATATCTGGCAAGCTGAGGATCTTTCCTATCAAAACAAAATTAGCCCAGTTCATAAATGGAATTGTATATACTGTATGTTAAAAGCACACACTGACTTCAAATATCCTTTAATTTGTCGATTTACAATGTAAGTAGAGTATATATTTTTTTAAATACTTCAATTATCAAGCCATGTTTTCATTCAAGGGATTCTGTTTTTACATGTACTTTTTGAAAATGAAGGGGAAAACTTGTGTATGCTATGCAAGGACATTACCAGGACCACTACATGATAAAACACAATGTTCTTTTGGTTAGATGGAAATCAACCACTCCAGATGCAAAACAATCCATGCTTTTATTTTAAGCCGATTTAATTTCTCAAGACTCGAACAGAATATAATTACCTTGATAGCATCATTGTCTTAGATTTACCCATGATGCAAAGCCTGCCTTTAATCTTTCTACTATGTGAGATCTTCTCCCCGGGGTGTTAACATGTATTTTAAAAGCTGTGTGTGTGTGTGTGTATAATGTGTGTTTATGCATAATGTGTGTGTGTGTGTATAATGTGTGTGTGCTGCTTCAGTGTTACTGAGGAAGATACAGCGTGACTGACTGTTGCATGCGTTTGACGCTTGCCATGCTCATCTTCTGAAATTTCCTCACAATCGTAGCATTTGGTTTTTAATCTGGACTGGGTTAGCAGATGTGGGGCAGATGCGGGTAGCTGTTGGCATAGTGATGAGGGCATAAATTGGTGTTGGCATTCTGGCTTAAGTTCTGTAGTATACTGTCCTCCTTTGCTGTCTGTCTGTCCATCCGTCTGTCCTCTTCAGGTTTACCTGGTTAGGGCCTGGGTAAATAGCCACATGCCAGGGCTGAGAGAGAGAGAGAGAGAGCTTACTCTGTAGCCCTCAGAGTCTCATTATTCAGCCATGTGTATTCACAAGTCTCTTTCAAGACATTTCTCCTAGCACCACTTTTCCTCCAGATGAGCCCCAAGAGTTCTGACATCTGTCCACAGTGAAGCCAAGAGGAGTAGTATACTCTCTGTTATCCAGTTGTATTCAGGACAGGACAGGTGGATGTCCTGGAATCTGATTTCTCGGGCTATGGAGAGATAGACTGGCAGGGGTAACGTAGGAGGGAGACATATGGTAACTTATGATTAAAAGTCTACCTGGAGATTCTCAAGTGTTTGTGTGTGTAGACTAATCCATGCCAGCCAAGAGGAGGACATCAGTCATGTATGGGGAATTTCCTTTTGTTTAGCATCCTGTTACCGGGCAGATTTACCTGGAACTGTGCAAATCATGTCTCCTTGTTCGCTAACTTCTAACTTGTTTAACAAAAATACATTTTGAAGTTTTCCCCCCAGTATTTACACCTCACATCAAGATACCCATCATAGATGTTCATGGACATGAGAGCCTGCAGGCACACAGGCACGCACGCACAAGCAGACAAGCATGCACACACACACAAGAAGAAATGTATACATTTACATATCACAAGTCAAAGTATTGTAATTTTTCTGGCTAGTTAGCATTAACTAGCGCCATAGCTTGTTCTCCATCTTCTTTTTAAATAGTGAGTCAAAAAATGTTTTATTTCCCTGACTGATTAAATCTAATTTCTCATGCTCTCGCTTGTCTTTGCAGCAGATATATAGTGAGTAATATGTTTTAAATCGCAATACGTATAGAATAGTGAGAATCCTGAGAATCCCAATACATATAGAATAGTGAGAATCATGAGAATCCCAATACATATAGAATAGTGAGAATCATGAGAATCCCAATACATATAGAATAGTGAGAATCATGAGAATCCCAATACATATCGTATCGGCACCTAAGTGTCGCGATAATATCGTATCATGAGGTCCCTGGCAATTCCCAGGCCTAACTGTTAACCTCGGTGCCCCCCCTCCCCCCGCGGATGGTTGAGCTAACGTAGGCTAATGTGATAAGCATGAGGTTGTAAGTAACAAAAACAAATCCCAGAACATAGACATATCTGATATGGGCAGAAAGATTAACAAGAATCTAAGCTCACTGCACTGTCCAATTTTCAGTAGCTATTACAGTGAAATAATACCATGCTATTGTTTGAGGAGAGTGCACAATTATGAACTTGAAAATGTATTAATAAACCAATTAGGCACATTTGGGCAGTCTTGATACCACATTTTGAACAGATATGCAACAGTTCATTGAATCAGTCTAAAATTTGCACATACAATGCTGCCATCTAGTGGCCAAAATCAAAACGGTGCATGGGCTGGAATAATACATTATGGCCTTTCTCTTGCATTTCAAAGATGATGGTACAAAAAAAAAAAAAATGTGTTTTTTTCTTTGTATTATCTTTACCAGATCTAATGTGTTATATTCTCCTACATTAATTTCCCATTTCCACAAACTTCAAAGTGTTTTCTTTCAAATGGTATCAAGAATATGCATATCCTTGCTTCAGGTCCTGAGCGAGAGGCAGTTAGATTTGGGTATGTCATTTTAGGCGAAAATCCTTATCCCGATCTTTATTACATGTTTTAAGTATCCCTACACTTCTGTTATTATGGTGATATTGCTCTGGTATTAGTACGCCTGCGCAGTAGTCTGACTGAAGATGGACCTGGCCTGAGTGTCATGGCAACTATGTACTGTAGTAATACGGTGAAGTAAACGTTGTTAAACTGGAACCTAGTCATTGTGTCATTTTAGGTTAACACTAATACGCACGCACACACACACACACACACACACACACACACACACACACACACACACACACACACACACATATACACACACACACACACCGTTGAAGTCGGAAGTTTACATACACCTTAGCAAAATACATTTAAACTCAGTTTTTAACAATTCCTGACATTTAATCCCAGTAAAAATTCCCTGTCTTAGGTCAGTTAGGATCACCACTTTATTTTAAGTGTGAAATGTCAGAATAATAGTAGAGAGAATGATTTATTTCAGCTTTTATTTCTTTCATCACATTCCCAGTGGGTCAGAAGTTTACATACACTCAATTAGTATTTGGTAGCATTGCCTTTAAATTGTTTAACTTGGGTCAAACGTTTCGGGTAGCCTTCCACAAGCTTCCCACATAAGTTGGGTGAATTTTGGCCCATTCCTCCTGACAGAGCTGGTGTAACTGAGTCAGGTTTGTAGGCCTCCTTGCTCGCACACGCTTTTTCAGTTCTGCCCACAAATTGTCTATAGGAGGTCAGGGCTTTGTGATGGCCACTCCAATACCTTGACTTTGTTGTCCTTAAGCCATTTTGCCACAATTTTGGAAGCATGTTTGGGGTCATTGTCCATTTGGTTGCTTCAATATATCCACATAATTTTCATTCCTCATGATGCCATCTATTTTGTGAAGTGCACCAGTCCCTCCTGCAGCAAAGCACCCCCACAACATGATGCTACCACCCCCGTGTTTCACGGTTGGAATGGTGTTCTTCGGCTTGCAAGCCTCCCCCTTTTTCCTCCAAACATAACGATGGTCAATATGGCCAAACAGTTATATTTTTGTTTCATCAGACCAGAGGACATTTCTCCAAAAAGTACCATCTTTGTCCCCATGTGCAGTTGCAAACCGTAGTCTGGCTTTTTTATGGCGGTTTTGGAGCAGTGGCTTCTTCTTTGCTGAGCGGCCTTTCAGGTTATGTCGATATAGGACTTGTTTTACTGTGGATATAGATACTTTTGTACCTGTTTCCTCCAGCATCTTCACAAGGTCCTTTGCTGTTGTTCTGGGATTGCTTTGCACTTTTCGCACCAAAATACGTTCATCTCTAGGAGACAGAACACGTCTCCTTCCTGAGCGGTATGATGGCTGCGTGGTCCCATGGTGTTTATATTTGCGTACTATTGTTTGTACAGATGAACGTGGTACCTTCAGGCGTTTGGAAATTGCTCCCAAGGATGATTCAGACTTGTGGAGGTCTACAATGTCTTAGCTGATTTCTTTTTGATTTTCCCATGATGTCAAGCAAAGAGGCACTGAGTTTGAAGGTAGGCCTTGAAATACATCCACAGGTACACCTCCAATTAACTCAAATTATATCAGAAGCTTCTAAAGCCATGACATCATTTTCTTTTCCAAACTCTTTTAAGACACAGTCAACTTAGTGTATGTAAACTTCTGACCCACTGGAATTGTGATACAGTGAATTTTAAGTTAAATAATCTGTCTGTAAACAATTGTTGGAAAAATTACTTGTGTCAAGCACAAAGTAGATGTCCTAACCGACTTGCCAAAACTATAGTTTGTTAACAAGAAATTTGTGGAGTGGTTGAAAAACGAGTTTTAATGACTCCAACACAAGTGTATGTAAACTTCCGACATCAACTGTACATCTGGTTATCCCAGTTTCCATCATTTCCCACTTTTTTCCCTGCTCTCCCGTTCACCCCTGCGGCGATGGTTCTTTCTCCACCCATTCCATTCCATCCCAACCCAGACTCTCCTCTCTTCCTATCCCTGCTAAGTGTATGTCAAAGCTTATGGAGCCCCAGCCTAGCTGTGAGTTACTGCTATCCAGCCTCCAGACCCATCCATCAGCCTTTCATTAAAACCCAAATCGCTTTTTCTCTCCCAGCCTCCCTCTCTCTCTCCTTCTTCCCGGCCCAACAAGTGCCACGTCTCACAACATTATTAACCAGAAGCCTGTTATAAAGAGGACTAGTGCTGCTGTCTGTCTGTAGGACTGCTCTGGTTTGAATAAGCCTTTGATTAATGGTTAAATGGTAGATTTAGGAGTGGAGAGGTTCATCGGAAGGGCTGTGTTTCTATTGTAGTTGAAGAAGAGAAAGGGCTGTGTTTATATTGTAGTTGAAGAAGAGAAAGGGCTGTGTGTTTCTATTGTAGTTGAAGAAGAGAAAGGGCTGTGTTTATATTGTAGTTGAAGAAGAGAAAGGGCTGTGTGTTTCTATTGAATGGAGAGAGAGGGAGTGAGACAGGGGAACTTCAGGTGGGAGGAAGTGACAAATCTTAATTAATGTATTTGTCTAAAAATGGGCTAAAATGGCCATTTTCATTATGATTTCATAAAAATAAAAAAAAGTGATACAAATGTAAAAAGCATGTCAAACATCCTTCCTCCCAATGACGTTTTTATGTGAGAATTGCCAGAACAATCTGGGACACCCAAAATATTTTTGGGCTGTCCTGATGTAGAATGGTCCAAGAGTGAGGACCGAGAGAGGAGAGACAGAGGAAGAGAGAAAGGTAGAGAGAGAGAGAAGGAGAGAGAGAGACACGGGTTGCCGGCGCACTGTCAAATTAAGCTCTCCAATGGCCTTTTCCTGTTTCTTTGTGTTGTCGCTATCTGGCTAGCCGTGTTATTCACCAAGCACAATGGGACAGAAAGAGACGTGGCTGCCGCTCCTCCAGCCTCTGTCTTGTAAGTCATTTCAACTACCGTCGGCAGATTGGAGCTGAGGCAGCGCAACTGGAATGTTAAACGGAGCCCTTGCCCCATTCTCTGCAATGGGAAATTAGGTCTCCATTGTGGCTCAATGGCAGAATGAACACGGCAAAATGTAAAGGCCAATACCTCAGCTAAATTGTTATACAACACTCTCTCTGTTAGACTACTCTTGAAACTACCATTCCAAAAGGCTCTGTAGTCATTTATTTCATGATTAAAGCGCTGTAAACTGTAATTGTTTTAGCGTCGGAGTGATTGTGAAGCTGTATGGTTGCTGTAAGCGAATGGGACTGCGTTTATGCTGTTGATAAGCTCCATAAGACTGCACAGTATTGATTTCTGGAACAATGGATTACAGCTCAGAGCCAATTGCTTATCTAGTGCAGTTGTTACTGTATTTAATCCTACTAGCACACTGCTTGGGGTCATTGGGGTCAATAATGCAGGTTTACATTGCTCTTCAAGTGGTCTTAATTCGTACTCTGTCTTAAGCCAATCTTTCTCAGTTTCAAACCATTTTCTATGGCTATGGAGACATCTTTTTTTTCTCCAGTTGGCTAAACTCATTCCATGAAATATGACATATAACCTTTTCCTCTGGTAAATGTAATGGGTACCACAGGACTGTGGCAGCGGGAATGTAGGAGTCACATGTTCACTAACTTTGAGTTTCACTTAGCTAATAACCCCCCAATAGACACACACACACACCCACACAGTGGAGTGCTGACATGACTTTGACAATGAGTTACTATCCATCTGTCACGGCTCCAGCCCAGTCAGGAACCAAACTTTAACTGAAAAATAGATCTGAGGTCAGTACAAAGGTTAATCTGACCAATGAGTATCCTTCAGGCTGCTGTCGTCGGGCAGAACAGTGTGACTGGGAATATACCAGCAGGAATGAACAGAGACGGACTTAATGGGCTTTACTTAGAGAGGTGGAGAGAGGTGGAGAGGTGGTGGAGGAGAGAGGGGATGAGAGGAGAGAGGGGATGAGAGGAGAGAGGAGATGAGGGGAGAGAGAGGATGAGAGGAGAGGAGAGAGGAGATGAGAGGAGAGAGGGGATGAGAGGAGAGATGTGGGGTGAGGTGAGGAGAGAGGAGATGAGAGGAGAGAGCGGATGAGAGGAGAGAGGGGATGAGAGGAGAGATGTGGGGTGTGGAGAGGAGAGGAGAGAGGAGATGAGAGGAGAGAGGGGATGAGAGGAGAGAGGAGATGAGAGGAGAGAGGGGATGAGAGGAGAGAGGGGATGAGAGGAGAGGGGATGAGAGGAGAGAGGAGATGAGAGGAGAACAGAGTAAACAGGAGGTCAAAGGTGGCTGTTCTGTAATTTGTTTCAGTTCTGTTCAGCCCCTCATCTCTGTGTCTGGGTCAGGCTGTGGGTCAGTGTTTCTGGGCCAGGCATCCTGAGGCGAGAGCAGTTCACCTCTGGTCTGTACCGCTGAGCTGAGCCTACTGAGCCTACCATCTGGTTCCAGTCCAAACACATCTACTAGCTAAGCCTCTGTTGCCCCCACATCTCCTCCTGTCTGTGTTTGTGTGTATGTGTGTGATTTGTGTGTTACACCATACCCTTGTGACACACACACACACACACACACACACACACACACACACACACACACACACACACACACACACACACACACACACACACACACACACACACACACACACACACACACACACACACACACACACACATTGTGCGCACCCTGCCATCCCTGCCCGCCTCCCGTCGTTCGCTAACATGAAATGCCAGTTGGATGCTAGCTTCCATCACCATGACACCATCACTCCCACTAGAATTAAGTCCCCTTTTTTTGTTTGTTTGAAATCAACTCTCTGGCAACAGTTTTTTTAATTCCATTTCTCTTTTCCTCCCTTCATTGTAGCAAGTGACAGACTCAGTACATGGGGAGGCATTAAACTGAATACAGGGTCATATTCATTAGTGCACACTGTAGCGAAAGGTTTTGCAGCGGAAAATGAAAACAAGTATTTCTAATTCCGGTTTTCCCTCCCCGTTTCAGTCAGTTTTCTCCCTTTTGGTGCCAAATGAACATGAGCCAGTGCTCAGTTGGAGTTTAACACTGAAATTCCCTCGCTCCGGGATTTTCAGATTAGCGTATTTGTTTTCTGATAAGCCCCGTATTGGTAGGCGGGATATTTCGCGAGGATTTGTGGCTTATGAGCAAGTCAGTGGATATTGCCTTATTTGTGGCTTTCTGCAGATGATCCGTGTGCGCTCGGAGTTCGAATGGAGGGATAAATGAGATAAAAAAAGAGGGCGAAAGCAGAGAGAATGAGAGGGTGTGTGGTGGTGTCGAGGCATGCTGGAGCTAGCTCATCAGTCAGTTAGCTAGCTGACACCTCCTGCAGATCTCACACTGGATGAAGCCCCTGTGTCTTTGTGTGTGTCTCTCTGTGTGTGCATGTGTGTGTACCTGTACCAGTACCTGTGTGTGTGTGCCTGTATCTGTGTGTGTTTGAATCTGTGTGTGCATCCTTACCAGTATGTGTGTGTCTGTGTGCATCTACCCGTGTCTGCCCGCCTGCTTACACCTGCCAAAATACCTGCACAGCGCTCCCTGTGTGAGGGCGCAGACTGGGGCATTTGTTTTCACACTCTCAGTGGGTGTGGGTTTCTTTATCTCGTCGCCCTGTCTTGCTGACTGATGGGTAATATGTAAAATGGAGCGTGTGTTTACCTCACCTGTGGTAGACTCTCTACGCAGGGTGAGCGGATGACTTGATGAGGTCATATAGGCCTAGCTGCCATGACACTGTTCACTCAGGACCCATTCAATCTGCTGGTTCTGGGTCGAGGGTCAGATTGGCTATTCAGTAAAGTGGATTTTCTATTTGTATTCATGCTGTATGCCGTCCAAACTCTTCAGAGGCTTTGAATATTATCAGATTGTTATCAGATTGTTAGAGAAGTGGAAGGTGTTTATTGTTGTAGAGGCATTCTGTTTGATGTGTTTTCTGGATGCTTCATTTTATGGTTTCCTGTTTCTTGGATTCTTGATTTGATGCATTCCAAGTCTCTGGATTTTGTCATTTTCTATGCTGCTTTCTCTCTGATCTGTATTCAACACACACACACACACACACACACACACACACACACACACACACACACACACACACACACACACACACACACATGGTCACGCACACAAACAAACAAACAGCTGATTTAGCTGATCAGTGTAGCAAACAGCCCCAGTAGTGCTTGAGGTCTGGCCCAGAACACAGACCTAAATGCCACGGCTGTCATCTGAGACTGTAACAAGTGGAGCAGAGCTGAGCAGCTTTCTCCCAGGCTCCTGTTGCCCACAGAGCTGTAGCAAAGCCAATGCTAACCGTCTGCAGTCAGGCAATATCCAAAGGCACCCGTGTCAGCTTGGAGTGGGAGTGTGTAAGACCCGGCTGCCAAAACCTAGTCACAGCCATTTGTTACGAATTACTTTTTTATCCCTTTTTTATCCCATTTTGCGTAATTGTTGTTGTTGTTTAGCAGTTGCTGGGATGCCCATTGTTTTCCATGGGTTGAGGAGAAACTGAGGCTTCATTGTGGATCTAAAGATGAGCCGAAGAGACGTTATCTTCTGGATTTGATTCCCTGTGTGAAACACCTCACGTTTAGCCTCTCCCAGTCAAAGGGAACAAAGAGGAAACCAGAGGCTTCGAGGTAACAGTTCCCTCCACTACACCTGCTGCTGGAACTGCCTGGTCTGATGTGTGCTACCGGAATCAAAGTGTGACACCTTGCGCGGCATGTTACAACACTGACACTGCAAATTGCTGCTGTGCAGCCTCGTTAAACATGCATCGCCGTCGACCTGCTCCTTCCGAGCTGTTTCTCTTCACACCTGAGAGCCACTCAGTGTATAGCCACACACACACCCACACACACATAAATGGACACAGAAGCCCACACACACACACACGCACACATAAACCCACATACCCACACACCTCTTCTCAGCTACTGTAGTCTCCTGATATAGCTGTAAGCTCCTTGGCGTGTATGACACGGCTCTGGTGGTGCTGTGTAGGTGTCTGAGGGAACATCAACCCTCCGGAGGCCATTAGCAGACTATGAGTGTGTGAGAGAGAAAGTGTGTGTGTGTTAGGCTTGGGCGATATACCGTTCATACCATTTCGATATACCAACGGTATGATTTTCAATACCGTAACAAAACTATAACTATAAGAAATATAAGATGTTTTCAATATATGATATACAGCTCAGGGCTCCAGCTTTGAATTTGGTTTGCTAATCTTCTAGCTAAGTGGCTAGACATTCCACTCCTTGCCACTCCTTGTCATTGCCAAAGAGACTGGCCTTTCAACCAATGAGCATCTCCACCGTAAATCCAGCTGCATATTGAATGTTGAGATTGCCGAAATGTCAGTCTCTTTGGCAATGACATAGAATTGGCAAGGAGTGGAATTTTCTCTAAAAAGACTGGTTCCCTCCTGGATGAAGATTCCTGTTGCCCAAATTGTCTTGTGCGTCAGTAGCACCCCTTGTGTGCACTTCCGGTAATACCATATACCCCGGTATGGTACAGAAACGGTATGACCGTATGAAAATCTGGATACCGCTCAACCCTAGTGTGTGTGTTTGTGTGTGTTTGTGTAGAGAGACGGATGAATGTGGGTCTTTGTGTGTGTCTGTGTTTGAGTTACACTATAACACCACAGAACAGAAAGCAATTCTCCTAGCTTGTACTTTGAGCAGATATCACAAGGTGCTTTATATCCGTATCAGTGTAACATTTGTAATGTAAACTACAGGTGGAACACATCCTAGATAATACTACCCCTGGGGAATACTTAGCTTGCATCCCATGACAGCATGCTAGATAGAACCAGGTTTAGGCACTAAACAAACGCAGGTAGGAAATTGCCTCTTCTTCCTATGCTCTTGCATCTCTTTGTCTTATCTCTGTCTCCCCATCTCATCATGTCTTTATTTCTCTATCTATCTCTATCTCTGTCTCTCTCTTTTTCTCTCTCTCTCACACTCTTTCTCTCTCTTATTCCCTTTCTTCTCTGGACTTTATTTTCATCCCTTGATTCACCCAATCTCTCTCGTCTCAGGTGTGTGAAGCTTGTCTTTCTACTCTACCTCCCCCTCCCTCTCCTCTACCTCCCTCTCTCTCTCTACCTCCCCCTCTCTCTCTACCTCTCCCTCCCTCTCCTCTACCTCTCTCTCTCTTTACCTCCCCCTCTACCTCCCCCTCTCTCTCTACCTCCCCCTCTATCTCCCCCTCTCTCTCTACCTCCCCCTTCCTCTCCTTATGGAGAGAGAGATGGAGGGCCTCTACCTCCCCCTTCCTCTCCTCTACCTGTGTGTAGGACAGCATGTCCTGGTATGTTTCTGTGGTGTTACAGATAGGTCTCTGGTTGCTGCAGTCCACTGAGACTGGACTGGGACCCTGTAAGACATATTTGTGTGTTATGGTTAGGGGAAAGGTCTCTTGGGGTGATGTTAACAGTACCCCTGAGTTTTGTGTGTGCGCGTGTGCGTGTTTCTGGACGTGTGTGTGTGTACGGGTGTGTGTGTGAATGTAGGTTGTAGAGGGTTGGGATGGTGTACTGGAGCTAACAAGGTCCCTGAGGTAGTATGACACACACACACACACACACACACACATACATACTCCTGTCATGGTTAGGGTATCCAGGGTGTATAGTCCTAACTGTGGTCTCTCTCTCATTCACACTGTTTTAGCCACATAGTCCCACTGGTACACAAAGCGTTAGGTCTAGAATTACACCACACAGGCCTACAGCAATTACCTATATCGCACTTCATTGGCCAAGTGCTCTCTCTCTCTCTCACACACACACACACACACACACACACACACACAGCACTACATCTCAACTCACCCGCTTCTTCGACAAACTATTCCACTGAGAGCATTGTGACTGTGGGGGAAATTGTCTCGTTCTACCGGTTGACTCACTCACACCTACATATGACTGTTACATTGTCTAAGCTGCACACACAATTTGGGCTTAGCGCGTCCTAGGCCCCACGAGCCATGGCGATAATTCCACTCTTATTGAAATTCAGTCTCCGCTGACGTTCAAGGTTATTAGAGGTTGTCCATTTACTGCCTGAGCAGAAATGTAAGGAGAGCGAGGTCCCAACAGCCTAGACGCTCAAGGCCCTGTTCTCAGCTGGTAAGAAAATTATAAAAAGAGGCTCAAGTCAATTTTGTGGTGCATTGAAACATGGTTAACAACAAGGTTTAATGAGATTGAATACACTACAGAGGAGGCTGTTTCATTACGTTTGGTGATACATTGGTTGCCTTCTGTAATTCTTGAGAGGAACCAACGGTGAGTTCTTGTAATCTGCCTGTGGATCAGTTTTCTGTATTAGTTTCTGCTTTCTATCCTCTTTAAATTACTCTCTCTCCTTTTCTCTCCCTCTGTTCATTCTCCTTTCCCTCTTTTTATTTTCTCCTGACCCCCCCTCTCTCCCTCTCTCTCTACCACCCAAAGTTATAAGTCACACTCAGAAGCTCTGCCAGTGGAGGTGGCAGGATGAGCAGCTGGGAAGTCTGTAGCTCAGTTTGGTATCAGTCTAGACCAGTAGCTTTCTTCTGGGAGTAAAAACACTGTTGTTGTTGTTGTGTGTTTGAGAGAGAGAGAGAGAGAGAGAGAGAGAGTAAGAGTGCTTGGACCGTTAACTCAAGTGATATATAAGATCTCTCTCTCTCTCTCTCTCTCTCTATCTCTCTCTCTCTCTCTCTCTCTCTCTCTCTCTCTCTCTCTCTCTCTCTCTCTCTCTCTCTCTCTCTCTCTCTCTCTCTCTACATCTTTATATCTCTCTCTCTCCCTCCTCCCTGCCCGCAGGCCCTCCATAACATGTGATAGTAATCAGTACAGGAGTGTGACTGTGACAGGGAACGCCAGTTAGATGCATCTCTCTCTTAACCCTCACCCTCAGTGTCACTGTGAAACCCAGCCAAGGAGATCACAGGGTCATCTGAGACATGCACACTCCTATAACACACTGTCCCCTCCCTTTGACTTTGTCTTTCTCGCTCATATTCTTCATACTCACATAGATGCACACACACAAACGTGCACACACACACACATTACTAATGATGATCCTCATTGTTTCAATCAGAGGCCAGACAGGCCTGCGGTGAGAGAAGAGATAATTGAGATGACATCAGTGTGTTTACTCAGAACTATTTCCTGCTTTCCTGCTCTGGTCGTAACAAAGACACTGTAACTCACCCAGGACATCCCATCAAGCACGGCTCACTGCCCCTTACAGCCCTACAGCTTTACACAATGGGCTTTAGGATTAGCCCTGATGTGTCTCTCTGTTTGTGTGTGCGTTTGTCCATGTATTTTTGTGTGTGTGTGTCAGTTTGAGCAGAAACTGCTGTGTGGTTGCAGTAACGAGAGGGGCAAACTGAGGTTAACCTCTATAGTTACATTATCATGAGACCTCTCTAAAATCAACATGAGGTTTGAGTAGATTGTCCGAGTCATGCTGCTTCTCTACATGTTGGAAACTGGCAACAAGGCATTGTTGGCAGGTGTAACAACGTAGCAACATGATCCCTTCTGGAATGTTCATGTCAAATAGATTCAATGGAATTAAATGTTGATGTTGGGGATTGTTTTGGTTTTTGTTGTGCAATTTCCAACCGGTCCTCTAAAAATCGCTCAGCGCTCACAGGAAATAGAACTGACGCTCCAAATTCCCTCCATTCATTCTAATCACAATTTAACCAATACCCATCTATTTTTATGACTACCTGGACCTCCTATTTGGTTTTGAAATATTGAAATATTGAAACCAAACCATATGATTTGAATGATTTGGGCTCCTGAGTGGCGCAGCGGTCTAAGGCACTGCATCTCAGTGCTAGAGGTGTCACTTCAGACCCTGGTTCGATTCCAGGCTGTATCACAACCGGCCATGATTGGGAGTCCCGTAGGGTGGCCCAGCATCGTCCGGGTTAGGGTTTGGTTGGGGTAAGCGTCATTGTAAATTAGAATTTGTTCTTAACTGACTTGCCAAGTTAAATAAAAAATAAACTGCAAACTATTTGAATAAACATGAAAAGGTGAACAGAAGAAGTGCTCATCATTTCCAGCTTTAAACACTCTAAATAGGTCAGGAGCCAGACAGGGATCCGAAGAAGGAAGGAACATGAATTATTTATGCTATATTTGCGAGTGCGACACAATAGACTGGTAGGGACATAAAGCGCTCAACATTGAAACCACATTTCTTTCTATTAAATCATTATAGTATATAAATTGTGCATATAGGCTGTGACTTATAATTAAATACAATTGCCTTATTGCAATTACTATTGTTATTTTGCTGCTGGTCTTTAACTATTTGTTACTTTTATTTTTTTATTTTATTTTTTTTCTTAAAACTGCATTGTTGGTTAAGGGCTTGTAAGTAAGCATTTCACTGTAAGGTCTGCACTGGTTGTATTTGGCGCACGTGACAAATAACATTTGATTTGATTCAATTTTTATTAGGCTCAGTCTACAGTGTCCAGTCTTTGGCTTCAGGCTCATGCGATGGTGCCTGGAGAGCAGGCCAGCAGCGGAGAACATTCTCTCCGTGCTGGCAGAGCCACTGGGGATGCTAAGCATCCTTTTGGCCACTCTTGCCAGACTGGGCAGAGATGCAGAGTTGGTTTTGTATTTTCTTCTAGATAGTCCTAAAGTTTTTTAGGCAAAATAACCCTATCAAAACAGAAAGCTCCTTGAAAGTGGGAATATGCCAATTATGGCCTATTGTATAGATAATAGAACAAAAATTAACAATACTTTTAAGGGATCAGATTTTTAGTTTAGAAATACTTTGCTACAATGACACCCTTAGTTATCTACCCACTTCGTTCCTTTTTTTTAGCATGTGCAGGTAGTAAGTACACCCTCATGCTTTCGGGATATGTGTTCCACAATGATTATATAGTTGTGGACACTACATACCAACACTCCGAGCATGCCTGGAGTATGCCAGTGTGTTGCGGGTAGGCTGCACAAAGTAGCAGCAAGCTGCACTGGACAGGGTAAAGGAAAGGGGCACGCAAGATAATAACAAAAAACAGAGACTTCCCACTGACCCTTCCACCACTACATGACCAGTCTGATACAGTGACTCCCAACCGAGGGTACTCTGCCCATCCACAGGGGTACTTGAGAAGACTCATGAGACCATAGGCTTACTGGTAAAATACACCTGAGGGGGTACTTTAGAGGAACTCAAGGCAGAGCAAAATTCAGTTGGTATAGTAACCATGAAAGGTTGGGAACCACTGTGATAGGTGATAGCAATTACATCATTCTCTACGGTAAATTACCAGGTAGTACCATGACAGACAGGCTGGCTGAGATAATATTTCTCTTAATGAGTGTTTTCATAGTTTAGCGAGGCTAGTAAGGCTACCATTGACTCCATCTGGATAATAGTTGAGTTACTGTTTGTTGTTTGCCTACCATAAGTGTAGAGAGCTTAGCTGTTCAGGGTGGTGGATGAGAGGTGTTGAAATATTTGAAATGTTTGTCTCCTCTTTCTCTGTGTCTCTCTGTCTGTCTAGTCTATTTCTTTCTCACATAGTTTAAAACCTTTAGTTGCTGCATTGATTTTCTTGATCTGATTTAGTAGTGGGGTATTCACCGAGTCCACAGAATTCTATTAAATCCACAGAATTCTATTGTACCACAGCAGGAATAAGTGGCAGGAAAATGAAGCCTTGGATTCCATTATGATTTGAATTTCTCCTCTTCATTCTGTTCTCTGACACACAATCCTCCCATTTTACACATACGTTATAGCTTGCATTTTTTTCAACAGGGTATGGTAGTAGGTGCCATGCTCATTGGTTTGTGTTGAGAACTGCAACGCTGATGGGTTTTTCAAGCTCAACAGTTTCCTGTGTGTATCGAGAATGGTCCACAACCCAAAGGACATCCAGCCCACTTGACACAACTGTGGGAAGCATTGGAGTCAACATTGGCCAGCATCCCTATGGAACGCTTTTGACACCTTGTAGAGTCCATGCCCTGACAAACTGAGGCTGTTCTGAGGGCAAAAGGGGGTGGAACTCAATACTAGGAAGGTGTTCTTAATGTTTTGTACACTCAGTGTATCTACATTATATCTGCTCATGCTGAAGGGAGGACCATTTCTTTATGTCTCTCCATATGTCTCATGACCTGATTTAGAAATCACGTTCAATCATTTTTCTCTTCCACTGGGGAAAAAACATACAGTAAGGTAACTAGCAACGGTCCATTGAAGTGTGTGTGTGTGTGTCGTGCATATCTAGTGTGTGTTACTCCGTCGGGATCTCAGTTGAGCAGTATATATATCCAGTGGAGACAGTGTTGTTGAAACGCTACGTTTTGATTGGTCCCGGAGAGAACATATTAAATGATAGCCCGCTTATGGAATCTGGAAATTCCCTCGGCGGTGTTCCCATCTCACTCTGAATACCCATCCAGGGGAATATCATCTTTCCTCAGCTGTGGAAGAGAGATTAATGTGAAGTTTGAACAGTTTAGTCTGTACATTGAATAATGCGTTTTCATTAGGTTGCGCAAGTTGCATAGTACCATTTCCATTTCCCTTTAGCCGAACTTAACAGCAGACTGATACTGTACAGCAGTAAAGATGCTTTACTTTCTCATGACTCCAAAGGCCAAACAGCATTTGAGTTGATCTGACTATTGCTTCTAATGTCAGATGATGACAGAAGACCTTATACTGCACTGTATACCCTGAAATCATGATTCAAACTAGATTTTTTAAATAATGGATGGTCAGTCCTTGTGTCCATAGTTCTGTCTATGAATTTGAGAGTGGTTACATTTCTCCAGCCCCATCCCTCAGCGTCTTACCAAAGCAGTGGTCGGATGTCTGCTTTGCTATTGATTCAATTGCAGATTGCCCCTTCAAATGCTACAGTACATACACACTCTGCTTTATTAATATCCAACAATGTGGTTCCTCAGGGCTGTAGTAGAAGAGAGGTATAGTATCTAGCTAGCCATTGATGATTAACATTAGCTAGTTGGATCCTTTAATTTGAATAGAGCTAACCCATTGTCTGTAATGGTATGAGTCAGGCAATGTTATGAGAGTAAATAAGGACCAAAAGCCTCATTGCCTCTTCCTTTCAGTCTCTATGTGCATCCAACCGTGCTCTCTTCTCATAACATTGGGATCAATGTGCTTGTATCTACACCTCCATTGATTGGAGGATTCCTTCCCCTCAGATGAGTCACTCTCTACCCTCGCTGACACCTATTGGTCTATCGCAACATTCTCCCCTCACAGAGAGGAATTGGAAACTCTATTACCGTTAAAATAAAGATATATTCCACGTTAAGGCTAGGTTGTACATGATTTAATACACACCAGAATACACAATATACACAAGCAACACACAACACACATTATAGACCCAGAAATGGGGGTCCATTTGTGTGTGTGTTTCTGGATGGAATGGTCATTGCTTTCTCTAACGGTCGGGTAGATAGCTAGAGAATGAATGCTACTAATTATGGCACTGGAAACCAGACTGAAGCTGGAGGTCCACAGACAGGGCTGAGTGTGTGATTAAAGAAAGTCTGTGTGTGAGTGAGAGAGAGAGAGAGAGAGAGAGAGAGAGAGAGAGAGAGAGAGAGAGAGAGACATGGTGTGTGTGTGAGTGTGTGTGTGTGTGTTTGTGTGTGTGTGTGTGTGTGTGAAAGCCAGGTGGAAGGGAGCATGGAGGACAGCAAAAAGAGGGGAAGTGGGTAGGATGGGGAGAAGGAGAGGCATAGAGGAGGACAGGAGAGAGGGAGGTGGAGAAAGAGAGGCGTAGAGGAGGACAGGAGAGGAGGAGGAGGTGGAGAAGGAGAGGCGTAGAGGAGGACAGGAGAGGAGGAGGAGGAGGAGGTGGAGAAGGAGAGGCGTAGAGGAGGACTGGAGAGGAGGAGGAGGAGGAGGTGGAGAAGGAGAGGCGTAGAGGAGGACAGGAGAGGGGGAGGAGGTGGAGAAGGAGAGGGGAAGGTTTGTGATGAATTAAAGATGGAACTCTCCAGCATTACTGTTTCTAAAGATTACTCTGTCTGCTAATGCAATGTTAATGAATGCAAATGATGTGGCATCATTTCTCCTGACCGGAGGGGAAGGAGAGAGAGAAGGGAAGAGAGAGAGAGGGGGGGGGGGGCAGAGAGGGGGAGGGAGGGGGTTGTAGACAAGAGGGAGAGACAAAAGAAGGAAGGAGGGCGGAGAGAGAGAGTCCCAGAACCCAGGGGGTATGTTGAGTGGTGCTACACCTGTTGTAGAGAAGCTGATTGACCAGTAGGATATGATTATTCATGAGTCTCTGTCACTAGACTGTCTGCTGTTGTGTAGCTATTACATGCCTGTGTCTGGCTAGGCTAGCTCTGTGGGGGCTGTCCTGATCTCTGCTCTCCTGTCTTGTTCTGGCCTACAACGATTTGAATAGTTACTCACCACCTCTCTCTCTCTTTCTCTCTCAGTAATACTAAAAAGGACATTGGCAAAATAAAAGTATTTGATGCCTACTTCAGTTGTCTTTCTGCTTCAGCTAGTCTCCCAACCGTACAGTCTCAACTAGTCTCTGATGGGCACATGGGTGCCAAGCAGTGTGTGACTCACCTGCTCCTCTCCTGCTACATTTCTCTCCCTTTCCACTCTTACCTCTCTTTCACACCCCCAAGATTTCCCTCGCTCTCCGTGGTGTGATATTGGCCACCGAGGAGTGTTCCCCTCCGGTCGTATTCCCTTTCTTTGCCGTCCCCCCTCCTTCCCTCTCTCCTGGCTATGGTGAGTCAGTCTCTCCTTTAACACGGAAAAGTTCATTTTCACTGACGCGATGAGGTGTGACTGGGTCTCCCTATACAGGGTGTTAAGTGTGTTTGCATGTGTGCGTGCATGTGTGTGCGCATGTGTGATCCCATTCATTTAGCTGTGTCTCCTAGATCAGTCGTGCGAGACGCGTATCCATTAATTTCCTCTGTCAGCTAACGTCAAGATTATTTTTTTGTTCAGATTTCAATTTACATAGATTAACCACACTGTCATAACTATCTATTGAGAAATGAAATGAATGAAAATCTGAAATATACATACTCCCAACTGAAGTTGCTGGGTAAGGTTGGTCAAAATGGGTATGATAGACCTTAAAAATAAAACTAATAGACAGAGAGAGATTTAGCGAGGTGTAAAATCAAATTTTACTTTACTTTACTAAGTACATTTCCTCCATCTGTCGACCTACTGTGGTGACTCGCGTTGTTATCACTGCCTCTATTCTCTTTGTGTAGAAGCAGTATTCCAGCACAATCTCCCCATCTTCCACCACTATACCCCCATAAACTCAATCACTGATCCCAAATCAGCTTAAAGCGTTCACGCTTAGCCACTGGGACGCGGCTCAACTGATCATGGTTTGAAATCCGATAAGCACCTGCAAGAGCCCGGAGTAAGCGCTAACAACATTTCGACCAATCACATTCTATGATTTTAATTTCCCAGAGTGCTGTGTGTTAGTGAATGGCTTCCCCTTGGGCAGCCGAACGGCAAAGATATTGACAGGGGGCCTCCTGCTCCATTTGTTCAGAAACATATTCCCTCTGTAAAAAGTGTCTCTTTTTATTCCAATCCCCAGTGTTGACATTTGATTAAAGGTCCAATGTATCCATTTTTATCTCGATATCAAATCATTTCTGGGTAACAATTAAGTACCGTGATTGTTTTCAATTAAAATTGTCAACATGAAACAAAAATCGCTTCTTAGCAAAGAGCAATTTCTCAAGGAAGAATTTTGCTATGATTGTCTGGGAGTGGTTTGAGTGGGGAAGGAAAACTGAAAATTATCTGTTATTGGTAGAGAGGTTTGGAATTCTCTTTCTTATTGGTCTATTAACTAATTTACCAGATGGTGAAGGCTAAAACTCCATACCACCAAAACAGGTTGAAATTTCAGTCTGGCTTTTCAAACAGCTCTTACACTGAAAGGGCATTATCATTATATTCACAAATTCATAGTATGAAAATAGATATAAAACTAAATGCTTGTGTTCCTAGCTCCAACAGAGCAGTAGTGTTTAACAGTGCAGTAGTATTTAACAGTGCAGTAGTATCTAACAGTGCAGTAGTATCTAACAGTGCAGTAGTATTTAACAGTGCAGTAGTATCTAACAGTGCAGTAGTATCATTGTCACGTCATCATAAATTGTCACGTCATCATAAATTGTCACGTCATCATACTAACAGTGCAGTAGTATTTAACAGTGCAGTAGTATCTAACAGTGCAGTAGTATCTAACAGTGCAGTAGTATTTAACAGTACAGTAGTATCTAACAGTGCAGTAGTATCTAACAGTGCAGTAGTATATAACAGTGCAGTAGTATCTAACAGTGCAGTAGTATCTAACAGTGCAGTAGTATTTAACAGTACAGTAGTATCTAACAGTGCAGTTGTATCTAACAGTGCAGTAGTATATAAAGCAATTCACAACAATACACACAAATTTAAAAGTAAAAGGATGCAATTAAGAAATATATAAATATTAGATTGAGCAATGTCGGAGTGGCATTGACTAGAGTACAGTCGAATAGAATACAGTATAAACATATGAGATGAGTAAAGCAGTATGTAAACATTATTAAAATGACTAGTGGTCCATTATTAAAGTGGCCAGTGATTCCAAGTCTATGTATATAGGGCATCAGCCTCTAAGGTGCAGGGTTGAGTAACCGGGTGGAGGTTTTAAGGGCCAAGCCAAATTTCTTCATCCTCCTGAGGTTGAAGAGGTGCTGTTGCGCCTTCTTCACCACACTGTCTGTGTGGGTGGACCATTTCAGACTGTCAGTGATGTGTACACCGAGGAACTTGAAACTTTCCACCTTCTCCACTGCGGTCCCATCGATGTGGATAGGTGAGAGGTTATTTTCCTGGCACCACTCTCCCAGGGCCCTCAACTCCTTCCTGTAGGCTCTCGTCATTGTTGGTAATCAGTCCTACTACTGTTGTGTCATCTGCAAACTTGATGACTGAGTTAGAGGCGTGCGTGGCCACGCAGTCGTGGGTGAAACGGGAGTACAGGAGGGGGCTGAGCACGCACCCTTGTGGGGCCCTTGTGTTGAGGATCAGCGAAGTAGAGGTGTTGTTTCCGACTTTTACCACCTGGGGGCGGCCCGTCAGGAAGTCCAGGACCCAGTTGTACAGGGCGGGGTTCAGATCCAGAAGCCCCGAGCTTAATGATGAGCTTGGAGGGTACTATGTTGTTGAATGCTGAGCTATAGTCAATAAACAGCATTCTTACATAGGTATTCCTCTTGTCCAGATGGGATAGGGCAGTGTGCCGTGCGATGGCGATTGCATCGTCTGTGGATCTGTGTTTCACTTTTTATTGACTTATCGAAGGCCTTCGACACTGTTGACCATGCCCTGCTGTTGAATAGACTAAAAAAGGTTGGTTTAAGTGTTGATGCATTGGATTGGTTCCAAAAATCTCTTTCTGACAGAACACAGTGTGTAGCTCAGGAGGGTATGAAATCTGAGTTTACAAGGCTTACAAAAGGAGTTCCCCAGGGCTCAATTTTAGGTCTGATCCTTTTTACACTGTATATAAATGATATAGGGAAGACTGTTGACTCTGCAAATCTCCATCTGTATGCTGATGTCACAATTATTTATTCTAGCGCTTTTCAGAACTTACAGTTGGCCTTTGATGTTATTCAAAGGCAGCTTTTCCAATTGAAACTTGTGCTTAATGAAAGGGAAACAAAGTTTATGGTTTTCTCTTCCCTGAAAGCAAACAGATGGAGTCACTTGCAGATTTTAACTATAACAGGTCAGCAAATTGATAGGGTCACCTCCTATAAGTATCTTGGGATTTGGTTAGATGAAAAGTTGGATTTTAAACAGCACATTGATAACTTGACCAAGAAACTGAAGTTGAAATTGGGTTTCTATTTCAAGAACAGATCTTGATTTTCAATGTTAGTCAGAAAAACAAATTTTTTATCAGTGCTTATGGTGATATTGTCTATATGCAGGCCTCAGCAAGTACCTTGAAAACTCTGGACACAGTGTATCATGGTGCTTTAAGATGTATTACAAATGCTAGATCACTGACCCATCACTGTGATCTGTATGCCATGGTGCAATGGACCTCTCTCTCCACCAGGAGGCTAAAGCACTGGTACACTTTTGTGTACAAAGCATTGATGGGACAACTCCCTTTGTATCTCTGTTCTTTACTGACCAGATCAGTCACTCAGCATAGTCTTCGTTCACAGTCGCTGCTGTTCTTGTCTGTTCCTAAGGCTAGAACTGAGATGGGAAAAAATGTTTGCCCATAATGCAACTTCATCTTGGAACATGCTTCAGAAAATTTAAAGTTAGGGTAGTTAGTGTCCTTTCCTGTTTTTAAGACTCTGATCGACAACACTGTTTGTGACAACTGCAGTTGTTTCTAATCTTCAATTGTATCTTTAACTTGTGACACTTTGTCTTTTGTGTGTATTCTGTATTTTTCTGTAATGTTTTATGGACAGGCTGCTATTTCCCTGTTTGCAAAATAGGTTTTTAACCTCAATGGGTTTTACCTGGTTAAATAAAGGTTAAATAAAAAATGTATAATAAATAATTGGTCGATAAGTAAATTGAAGTGGGTCTAGGGTGTCAGGTAAGGCAGAGTTGAAATGATCCTTGGCTAGCCTCTCAAAGCACTTCATGATGACAGAAGTGAGTGCTACGGGGCGATAGTCATTTAGTTCAGTTACCTGTGCTTTATTGGGTACAGGAATAATGGTGGACACCTTGAAGCAAGTGGGGACAGCAGACCGGGATAAGGAGAGCTTAAATATGTCCGTAAACACTCCAGCCAGCTGGTCTGCGCATGCTCTGAGGACGCGGCTAGGGGTGCCATCTTGGCCGGCAGCTTTGCGAGGGTTAACATGCTTACTCACGTCGGCCACGGAGAAGGAGAGCCCACAGTCCTTGGTGGCGGGCCACGTCGGTGGCACTGTGTTATCCTCAAAGCGGGCGAAGAGGTGTTTAGCGTGTCTGGAAGCAAGACGTTGGTGTCCGCGACGTGGCTGGTTTTCCCTTTGTAGTCCGTGATTGTCTGTAGACCTTGCCACATACGTCTGGTGTGTGAGCCGTTGAATTGCGACTCCACATGGTCTCTGTACTGACGTTTTGCCTCTTTTCCTCTTCAAATTGTTTTCAAACCCCATTTAAAATGCCAGGCTCAGTGTCATGCCAAAAAGGCTTAATCTTTATGGAACTCGTTAAAAATCCTACTGAGTTCTCCCTCCTCTCTCTTCCTGTGTTTGTCTATCATCCTCCCCACTCCCTCTTTGTCTCTGGAACATACAGTTGAAGTCGGAAGTTTACATACACTTAGGTTGGAGTCATTAAAACTCATTTTTCAACCACTCCACAAATTTATTTTTAACAAACTATAGTTTTGGCAAGTCGGTTAGGACATCTACTTTGTGCATTTTTCCAATAATTGTTTACAGACAGATTATTTCACTTATAATTCACTGCATCACAATTCCAGTGGGTCAGAAGTTTACATACACTAAGTTGACTGTGCCTTTAAACAGCTTGGAAAATTCCAGAAAATAATGTCATGGCTTTAGAAGTTTCTGATAGGCTAATTGACATAATTTGAGTCAATTGGAGGTGTACCTGTGGATGTATTTCAAGGCCTACCTTCAAACTCAGTGCTTCTTTGCTTGACATCATGGGAAAATCAAAATAAATCAGCCAAGACCTCAAAATTGTAGACCTCCACAAGTCTAGTTCATCCTTGGGAGCAATTTCCAAACGCCTGAAGGTACCACGTTCATCTGTACAAACAATCGTACGCAGTATAAACACCATGGGACCACGCAGCCGTCTTACCGCTCAGGAAGGAGACACGTTCTGTCTCCTAGAGATGAACGTATTTTGGTGCGAAAAGTGCAAATCAATCCCAGAACAACAGCAAAGGACGTTGTGAAGATGCTGGAGGAAACAGGTACAAAAGTATCTATATCCACAGTAAAACATGTCCTATATCGACATAACCTGAAAGGCCGCTCAGCAAGGAAGAAGCCACTGCTGCAAAACCAACATAAAAAAGCCAGACTACGGTTTGCAACTGCACATGGGGACAAAGATCGTACTTTTTGGAGAAATGTCCTCTGGTCTGATGAAACAACAGTAGAACTGTTTGGCCATAATGACCATCGTTATGTTTGGAGGAAAAAGGTGAGGCTTGCAAGCCAAAGAACACCATCCCAACCGTGAAGCACGGGGGTGGCAGCATCATGTTGTGGTGGTGCTTTGCTGCTGGAGGGACTGGTGCACTTCACAAAATAGATGGCATCATGAGGTAGGAAGATGATGTGGATATATTGAAGCAACATCTCAAGACATCAGTCAGGAAGTTAAAGCTTGGTCGCAAATCGGTCTTCCAAATGGACAATGACCCCAAGCATACTTCCAAAGTTGTGGCAAAATATCTTAAGGACAACAAAGTCAAGGTATTGGAGTGGCCATCACAAAGCCCTGACCTCAATCCTATAGAAAATGTGTGGGCAGAACTGAAAAAGCGTGTGCGAGCAAATGGAGGCCTACAAATCTGACTCAGATACACCAGCTCTGTCAGGAGGTATGGGCTAAAATTCTCCCAACTTATTGTGGGAAGCTTGTGGAAGGCTACCTGAAATATTTGACCCATTTAAAGGCAATGCTACCAAATACTAATTTAGTGTATATAAACTTCTGACCCACTGGGAATGTGATGAAAGAAATAAAAGCTGAAATAAATCATTCTCTCTACTATTATTCTGACATTTCACATTCTTAAAATAAAGTGGTGATACTAACTGACCTAAGACAGGGAATCTTTACTAGGATTAAATGTCAGGAATTGTGAAAAACTGAGTTTAAATATATTTGGCTAAGGTGTATGTGAACTTCCGACTTCAACTGTATTTCTTGATCAGGCTCTGAGAATTTGAAGCCGTATTGACCGAGTAAGAGTGAGCCGCCGAGAGCCTCCCTCACCACATGTCATATCGACCCCCTCTGCATACGTCACCCAACCTTCAGGCATGGCCACAAAGGGAGAAAATTACACTGGCAGCCCCTCAGTGTGTCATGTACTGGTTACAATTAACCAGACAACACTCCTCATCCTGTATCTGAACATTGAACAACCCAGATCCCTTTGTTGTGTATCCTGTCCACTTCTGTTTCTTATATTGACTTTCCCTATAGCCTACCTCTCTGTGTAGAAATGGGATCCTGCAGCTCCCTTTGGACAACATGTAATTATGCGTGTCCACTGTGATGTATCATGGGTTCGCGTACTGACGTGTAATTGTGTGAAGAGGGCTGGAGGTATCGATCCCAGACGCAGGGGCCCCATCAATGTTTAATGTAGTCGCAGTCCCCCTCCTCCCTTTCTTTCTCTCGTTTTCTCTCTCTCTCTCTTTCTCCCTCCCTCTGTCTCTCATTAGGTATTGATCCTTTCATTCCAGGCCACAGTTTCGCTTGTGGAAGGCTGCGGTATGACAGAGAGAGCTATTGTATCTGGGGCCGGGGGCCCGGGGCCTAATGGCTGGGGGTTAGTGGTCACCTGATCTATAGCTGCTGATGGGTGACTGTAACAGTGGCTGTAGAATGGACAATCACATGAGGGATTGCCCTGGAGGGAAAAGGCATAGTCCATAGACTCAGTAAAGAAAACAGCATTGACTGAGAAGGCACTTTGCTTTGTTCATACAGTACAATAGCTGTTGGTTCAAAGCCTGGCAAACGTCATAGGTACACTCCTCAGATCAATAAAACTGACCCTGACAATTACACCAACGACGGATAGATGAAATTAAACTCCTTTCTTACAAACACCGTAGCAGTCCCTGTTATACAGAGCAGTGATGGGAACTGGGCTGGACTGCAGCAAAACAATTGATTCACTTTAATTGGTGTGGCTGGCTGTAACACATGATGCATACATTGAACAAAGGACCAGCCATTCAAGAATCATTCTACAATAACGAATCCTCTCTCTGATCCGTTCCATTCGATATGGCGTTCTGGCCTTACGGCTTCTAGCTATAATGATTGTTTGCCTAGGCCTATAACATTTCATTGTTTTTCTATGGATTGATGTGTCTTCACATACTTTACAAATACAATATACTATGAACAACAACAAAACACTAGAATGTAACTGTTTCATTTGGTTCCAGACTTAATTGCCTACAAACAGTTTTTTTTCTTCAATTGAACTCCCCCCTACACATGGCAAAATGTCAACTAAATAGAAACACTGGAATAGCCTCCAAACAGGAGGACAAGAACATTTTGGGTGCAAATGGATGAATGGAGAGCAGGGAGGTGTGGTTGGATGTGGTCAGGTCTAATTGAGAGGTGATTTGGGGGGAGCCGGCTGGAAGAAAATGGGACAAACTGTTTTATGGGCCTTTTCTAGCTTTAAGGAGAGGAGTTAGTGTCGTGTGAAACAATTAGCCCAGCGTGAAACGACCTGGGCCAGGGACAGCTGGCAGTGGCATGGATTGGGGAGGTAGCTCAGGATATTCTAACAGCTCAGTAAAAGCACAAGTCAGTATGACTTATAAAGATTAAATATATGTCAATATGTGACTTAAAAAATGACATCTGAATCAATCCACTCACTTCATGCTGTATTATGTGAGTGGTCATGAAGGTGAGGAATTGAGTGGAGTCTGGGACGTAAGGCCTCACCACATTGGGATGGTTAGCAAGCAAGTGTGCATTCTAGAACCTTTCATGCTACATTGAACATTTCTGTTCAATATTCTCCATTCTCCATTATGATTTCACATTGTCAAACCATGGAGGGATGGACAGTGGACAGGTGCCTGAGCTGTGGCATAGGGAGGGGCGAAGCCCTCTCCTCATCCCATGGGACCTCAGTCTAGCCCCTCTCCTCATCCCATGGGACCTCAGTCTAGCCCCTCTCCTAATGTCCTAATGCCCATTTAGCATCCCTCATTCACTCATCTGTCGCACTGACACTGCTAATGGGGGCTAGCCACATGACACGAGTGGTCCCCCTCGGGTTTTCAACTTCACCCTCTGCCCTACCTCCCTCTGTTTCCAACCCTCATCAGTCTCCCCTGCCTCCTACCACACCCCTTCCTCACTCCTTCCTCTGCCTCACTACCCCCCTCCTCTCCTAACCCCACCCTCTAACCTCTTCAATAGGACAGGAGAAATAGCTGGTCCAATCCCTCTGGGGTTTGACTAAAGCCTCAGTGATTTCCCCTGAGTTAGCCCATGAATGCAGGCCCCATGACAGAGCCTAGTGGCTGGTGCTTAGAACTCCATCACAGTCTAATCAGACAGATGGGCAGACAGACCGACGGGCAGACCGACAGACAGACTGACAGGCAGACAGACAGATGGGCAGAGAGACAGACAGACACAGACAGATAGACAACAGGCAGACAGCAGTGACAGACAAAATTGCAATTTCCTGATGAAACCCCATGTGAACAAGGCTGTCAGCGCTAAAGAACATGGGAGATTGGTCTCGTTGTATGCGTGTGTGTGTCTGTCTGCCCGTTTGCAGGTGTGTGTGTGTGTGCAGGTGTGTGTGCAGGTGTGTGTGTGTGTGTGTGTGTGTGTGTGTGTGTGTGTGTGTGTGTATGACTACAGTAGAACAGCAGAAGCCTTTAGCTGAATATCCACCAGGGCTAATTGGTTTGGTGCTCTGTGGACAGTTTCTGACAGGAAGAGGAGATTGACACTGAAATCACCCTCTACCGTCTTCTGTTCACCCATCAATCACCTATGCTATTTTCACCCTTTTTCCTCAACAGTAGTTAAGAGACAAGTAATACCATATGGTTTAGAATAAAGAATCGAATAAGGTTAGTTGTGGTCAGTACAATAAGTCTGATCCATGTGTGTCCATGTGTGTGTGGCATCTTATTCTACATCTAGGCCTAGACATGCCATCCTGGCATATCCTCACCTAGATGCCTTCCTGGCATATCCTCACCCTTCTTTTATCTATCTAGACACGCCTAGACACACCTTCCTGGCATATCCTCACCCTTCTTTTATCTATCTAGACACACCTAGACACGCCTTCCTGGCATATCCTCACCCTTCTTTTATCTATCTAGACACACCTAGACATGCCTTGGCAGTTGGCACAAGATATACCAAGGTGAAATAATCTCTGGCTGACTTCCAAGAAGACGAACCGTCTGCTGGCAGAGTATAAACTATCTGTTATATTATATCATATGAATCTATCATTACCCAGCTGAAGAGGCTGTCTGGTCACAGTGCTCATCAATCTGTAGCTCTTCGGGGGAGGAGGAAGGGGGGGGGGGGT
>QNTS01001904.1:88176-99137 GCA_003317085.1 Hucho hucho
TGTGAGAGGTGGGGTCTGGGATACAGTCACTGTGAGATGTGGGGTCTGGGATACAGTCGGTGTGAGAGGTGGGGTCTGGGATACAGTCGTTGTGAGAGGTGGGGTCTGGGATACAGTCGCTGTGAGAGGTGGGGTCTGGGATACAGTCGCTGTGAGAGGGAAAAGGGGGAGAGATGGGTGGAAGATGGGCTGGGAGGAAGTGAAATTGGGTAGAATAAAGGGATGATTAGGTGAAATGGAGGTGAAAGCCCTTCTCCTGGCCTATGACAGCTGTGTGTGTAGGGAGGGATGAGCTAATTGGTGTCTCATGGGGTGTGTCTTTGTGGGTGTGCACGTGTGCATGTGTGAGATATTATTAGGGCTGGTCAAATTGATGGCTGTCCCTGTCTGAGCCTGGTCAGCCGCTGATGTGCTCTCAGCATGGTCTTAAAGAGGAGAGAGCCTGGCTGACCATCTGCTGTCCAGACACAAACACACCTCCATTATTCATACATACACGAACGCACACACAGAGGGCAGGGTGGACTGCCAGTGGAAGGGGTACATGGAGCACAGGTTGGGGGGTGATGGGGATGAAGGAGAAAAAAGTGAGGGTGAGGGAGGGAGGGGCGGACTGGACATCTGGTATTTCTGGCCTCAAGGAAAAGATTGTCTGGTCTCGGGGCCTCAAGGAAGAAAATGGGCCTGGGTGTTAGAAATGCCAGGACTGATTACTGGGTCCAGTCCACCCCTGGAGGGAGGGAGAGCGAGAGAGAGAGAGAGACAGAGAGAGTGGGGGGAAGGAAAGAGACAGAAAGAGAGAGAGAAAGAGAGAAAGAGAGAGAGGAATAGAGAGAGGAAGAGAGGTGAACTGTGACCCTGTAGTCTGAAGCTGGCTGTGCTTCAGTGGCCATGTGAGAAGAGCACCTTAACCTCAGTGTGACGCAAACACACACACACACACACACACACACACACACACACACACACACACACACACACACACACACACAGTGGAGGAAATAGTTTGAGTTTGTCTGGAAGACTGGGTTGTATTTGCTCTGAACATATATCATAATTTACACTCAACATGATGACAGGACAGGACAGGGATGACAGGACAGGGAGGACAGGACAGGGATGACAGGACAGGACTGGGAGGACAGGACAGGGAGGACAGGAAAGTACAGGGATGACAGGACAGGGAGGACAGGACATGACAGGGATGACAGGACAGGGAGGACAGGGAATCACACGGCCCAGAGACAGGTGGGTGTTTCTGTGTGTCCGTGCCGTGTGTGTGTCCGTGTGTGAGTTTCCTGCGTGTGTGTGTGTCTGTGTGTGTGTGTGCGTTCCATGTGTGTGTGCAACACTTCCGAAGTTAGCCAACTGTGGAATATGGAATATCGCATAATTCAGCATAGAAGATTTTTCCTCTCTCTCTCTCTCTCTCTCTCTCTCTCTCTCTCTCTCTCTCTCTCTCTCTCTCTCTCTCTCTCTTGGTCTGTAACACTCCTCTCTCTTCTCTGTGTCAATAACACTCCCCTCTCTCTCTGTCTATAACACTCCTCTCTCTCTCTGTCTATAACACTCTTCTCTCTCTCTCTCTCTATAACACTCCTCTCTCTCTCTGTCTATAACAGTGCTGCTGTAGGCCCTCCTTGGTTGGTGACAGAAGCACCAGATCATCAGCAAACAGTAGACATTTGACTTCAGATTCTAGTAGGGTGAGGCCGGGTGCTGCAGACTTTTCTAGTGCCCTCACCAATTCGTTGATATAAATGTTGAAGAGGGTGGGGCTTAAGCTGCATCCCTGTCTCACCCCACGTCCCTGTGGGAAGAAATGTGTGTGTTTTTTGCCTATTTTAACCGCACACTTGTTATTTGTGCACATGGATTTTATAATGTCGTATGTTTTTCCCCCAACACCACTTTTCATCAATTTGTATAGCAGACCCTCATGCCAAATTGAGTCAATTTTTTTTTTTTTTATCAACAAAGCATGAGAAGACGTTGCCTTTGTCTTGGTTTATTTGTTTGTCAATTAGGGTGTGCAGGGTGAATACATGGTCTGTCGTACGGTAATTTGTACGAGTCTGCTGTTAATGATAGTGCAGAGGATTTTCCCAAGGTTGCTGTTGACGCATATCCCACGGTAGTTATTGGGGTCAAATTTGTCTCCACTTTTGTGGATTGTGGTGATCAGTCCTTGGTTCCAAATATTGGGGAAGATGCCAGAGATAAGGATGATGTTAAAGAGTTTTAGTATAGCCAATTGGAATTTGTTGTCTGTATATTTGATAATTTCATTGAGGATTCCATCAACACCACAAGCCTTTTGGGGTTGGAGGGTTTTTATTTTGTCCTGTAGTTCATTCAAGGTAATTGGAGAATCCAATGGGTTCTGGTAGTCTTTAATAGTTGATTCTAAGACTTGTATTTGATCATGTATATGTTTTTGCTGTTTGTTCTTTGTTACAGAGCCCAAAAGATTTGTTAGGGCTGCGTACTGGTGGTACAGAAGTCAGGCGCAGGAGAGCAACTTAGTACAAAAACGAGGTTGTTTTAATAAGACCAAATAAACGGTACAAAACATGGGCACAAAATGGGCACAAAATACCCGTAGCGCACCAGTAACATGACGTGCAACAAACTAACAATACAAACAATTCCGGACAAGGACATGTGGGAAACAGAGGGTTAAATACACAACATGTAATGAATGGAATTGAAACCAGGTGTGTGGGAAGACAATACAAAACAAATGGAAAAATGAAAAATGGATCGATGATGGCTAGAAGACCGGTGACGCCGACCGCCGAACGCCGCCCGAACAAGGAGAGGCACCGTCTTCGGCGAAAGTCGTGACAAGATTGGAGAAGTGGTTTACCCATACATCTCCATTTTGGATAGATAATTCTTCGTGTTGTTGTTTGTTTAGTGTTTTCCAATTTTCCTAGAAGTGGTTAGAGTCTATGATTCACCATAGTGAAGGCGTAGACTCACGTTTTCCGGGTCTCTATGTTTTTGGTTGGACAGGTTTCTGAATTTCTTTCTTCGATTTTTGCATTCTTCATCAAACCATTTGTCATTGTTGTTCATTTTCTTCGGTTTTCTATTTGAGATTTTTAGATTTGATAGGGAAGCTGAGAGGTCAAATATACTGTTTAGGTTTCTACTGCCAAGTTGACACCTTCACTATTACAGTGGAATGTTTTGTCCAGGAAATGGTCTAAAAGGGATTGAATTTGTTTTTGCCTAATAGTTTTTTGGTAGGTTTCCACACTACATTCATTTTTATATTACTCAGTTCCTTTGGCTTTGATGCCTCATGATTGAGTATTGCTCTGTTCAAGTAGACTGTGATTTTGCTGTGATCTGATAGTGGTGTCAGTGGGCTGACTGTGAACGCTCTGAGAGACTCTGGGTCGAGGTCAGTGATAAAGTAGTCTACAGTACTACTGCCAAGAGATGAGCTATAGGTGTACCTACCATAGGAGTCCCCTCAATGCCTACCATTGACTATGTACATACCCAGCGTGCGACAGAGCTGCAGGGGTTGTGACCCATTTTTGTTGGTTATGTTGTCATGTCACCTCCAGGCAGGTGTTTGTCCCCCTGTGTGCTGAGGGTGTCAGGTTCTTATCCGGTTCTGGCATTTAGGTCGCCACAGACTAGTACATGTCCCTCGCCTGGAAATTATTGATTTCCCCCTCCAGGATGGAGAATCTGTCTTCATCGAAGTATGGGGATTGTAGTGGGGGGATATAGGTAGCACACAGGAGGAAATTTTTCTCTGTTAACATCATTTCCTTTTGAATTCCTAGCCAAATGTAAAATGTTCCTGTTTTGATTAATTTAATGGAGTTAGGTCTGCTCTATACCAAATTAGCATACCCCCTGAGTCCCTTCCCTGTTTCACACCTGGTAGTTTGGTGGATGGGACTACCAGCTCTCTGTAACCTAGAGGGCAACCAGTGGGTCCGTCTCCTCTATACCAGGTTTCTTGTAGAATGACAATGTCTATATTTCCGATTTCTTTGATGAAGTCCAGGCTCCTGCTCTTTAGGCCAAAGACAGATGACCTCAGGCCTTGGGTATTCCAGGATGAGATAGTGAAGGCTTTGTGTTTCATAAAGTGTCCAATGTTGTTGGTCGTGTGGTTTGGCCTCAGGCCAGTAAGTGTGAGCAGAGCCTGCTGAGCATCTGGTACATGCCATTGGCTTGGGCTAGTGTAAGATTGGGGGTTGGGCCTGTTTGCCCGCTCACGGCCTGGGCGTATGTGTGACTTCCATGTTGAGGGCCTCTTTGCGGGGGTGGGGTGCATGGGGTGGGCAGGAGGGGCATAGGTCTGATCTGAGGGGGCCTAAATGGGGTGTGGGCATGGTTGACTCAGGGTGGTTGACAGCAGGGGGTGCTCAGAGGGGGTGAGATCCCCTGGGCTTGGGGTTCTTCATTTGTCTGTCTTGCTGTGTTGTCGACGTGGTCAGGGTCTGGGGTGGACTGTTCTGCTGTGGTGTTGAGTCTTTTGTTGGGAGCTGAGGTGAGCTGTTCTGCTGGCTTCTCTGCGGGGGTGGCCACCTCTCTAATGGGTTGTTCTCTGTCACACGCCATCCCCCTCAACCTCTCCTCCAGCACTCTGATCCTCTCCTATAGTGCTCTGTTCTTCTCCTGCTCTTGCTTTTTATATTGTTGAAGTCTCACCACAGTCCAGAGTGCAGACGAGCAACCCCAAGCGGGGTCTCTCCACCTCCAGCTCTCCGGGTCTAGTTAAGGGGGTTTTGTTGTGCTGGATTGTTGTCTGGGTCTGTGCTGACTGGAGTGTAATCACCTGCTGTTCCAGCTCCACCTGCCTTATCTCCAGCTAGGTGAATGTATCCTTCATTTCAATGAGGGGGTAGTACTCTGTGCTGGGAGGTTGACTTTCCGCTTGGGGTTGCTCGTCTGTGGGGTTATATAATGAAGAGGTCTGGTCTGACCCGCTCGGGGTGGGGGTATCTTTCTCAAGGGAGAGCTTCTCCTGCTGGGATAATTCTTTGATTAGGTGAAAGTCCAGCTGAAACTGTTTGCGGTTGCCATGTACCAATATTGTTCCAGACTTATAGAGATTTATATTAGCTGACTCAGAGTCCTCGTTGTCTAGTATCCACCCATCGGTAAGACCCCAGAGGGGTAGTGTGTTAATATAGCACTGTGCCATGCCAGGGGATGGTCTGTGTATAATTGTCAGCAAAATGTGTCTCTTGATTTTGCATAAAGAGCTTCATTTTGTGATCTTTTCTTGCCTTATCATTCTTTACATACACAGGGTAGTGTATTTGAATGACCTCTGAACAGCGGGAGACAGCTTCTAAGGCCTCTCCATTTGGTTGGAGTAGACTGTTCCACTCTCCTGCCGTTGTTGGGCTAAAGGACTTTGACACCTCTCACTTGACACATCAGTGCTAATTGAAGTTGTATCAAGCTTGGTAGCCTTAATTTAGCATTCAGTCCTTATAAAGTAATGTAATGTATTTTTCTTCTTGGCTTTTGGAAATAAAATAGGTTCCAGGTTGGATGGTGTTTTCAGGTTTCTGTTGTTTTCCCAGAGCATTTGCTGTATAGTGTTGGAATAATAATCTTTCGTAGTTGTGAGCCTTCCAGGTGATTCTGTAATTCCGTCCAAAATCAGGTTGTAGGTTTGGAGCATCCTGTATATGTTCCTGACAAAACATCAAGTTTATCTAACTCTAAATCTATCTTTTTTAAAGAACATGCTGAAAAATGCAGGAGCTCATCTGATCATGACCTCTCTCTCTACCCCTCCCCCCTCTCTCTCTCTCTCTCTCTCTCTCTGTCTATAACACTCCTCTCTCTCTCTGTCTACAACACTCCTCTCTCTCTCTCTCTATAACACTCCTCTCTCTCTCTGTCTATAACACTCATCTCTCTCTCTCTGTCTATAACACTCCTCTCTCTCTCTGTCTATAACACTCCTCTCTCTCTCTCTCTCTGTCTTTAATACTCCTCTCTCTCTCTGTCTATAACACTCCTCTCTCTGTCTATAACACTCCTCTCTCTCTCTCTGTCTTTAATACTCCTCTCTCTCTCTGTCTATAACACTCCTCTCACTCTGTCTATAACAGTCCTCTCGTTTTCTCTTATTAAATGATCTGTCAGGAAGAGAACACACTGAGAAAAGCTGACTCAATTCTTGATTTCCATCTTTTAAAAATCCTCACTAACTTGTCCTGCCCGTTCTTTAGTCAATGCATGTATGTATAATAGAAGAATAGAGAGATGGAACATGGGCACATTTAAAAGACAGTAGAGAATCCACCCTTCTCTTCTTTCTTCACTGACTGGCATTACAGAATGGTGAGCGGCATTAAAAGGAGAGAGTTGTGTGTGTGTGTGTTTGTGGTTGTGTCCTCCAACTCAGGTCAGCCTGATTCTCAAACTACCTCCTATTCCAGCAGACCTGTGAAGTCAGCTGTAATTGCAGTCCATTTCTCCCCTTGACTCTCTGCTCTCCTGTGGCGTGTCCTTCTTTGCCTTTCGCTCTCCCTCTCTTTCTCTTTTCTGGGTCCACTTTTCTCCTGTCTTTCCATCTTTAGCTCTTTCTGTCTCTCTCTGTCTCTCCCTCCCTCAGTCTCTTTGTGTGTGTGAGTGTGATGTAGATCATGGGACTGTCAGAGGTCAAATCAAAGTTAATTGTACACGTACACAGATGTGCAAGTGTTATAGCAGTTGCAGCGAAAATGCTTGTTACTAGCTCCAACAGTGTAGAAGATATAGAGCCCACACAGTCATAATCTCCACCACATACCTTTATTAGTAGGATCTTTGTCAGTTTATTTCACAGGTAGTGTACCACACCCGTATTGATAGATGTAAGACAAGCATCAATTAGGGCGGTCTATACATATTTAAGTTGAAAGGGGCACACAAAAACAATCGTATATATATCCACTTCTCGAATATTGTAACGATGTGCGCTGAGAGCCGGGAAGCAAGTTCAGGGAGTGAGTGATTTAATCAATAAACGAAACATAAAACAAGAAACACGAACAACGCACAGACATGAAACAATGACGCCTGGGGAAGGAACCAAAGGGAGTGACATTGTAACGGTTTTGACTTGAGGTTATAGTTTATAGGGGTGCCAGGTAGGTTGTGCCTACCAGAGAAAATATTGGTTTCTCCTTTTGGTTTGGGAGGGAATGAGTCCCATCTGGTCCGTCAAGTCTACACCAATACAAAGGACTCATGTAAAAGTCAGGATGAACATACACTTTTCATAAACCCTTAAAACATTGGAAATAACTTCAAAACAATGGTATTCTTTTGCGTGGGTTGTATTACCAACATAAATGATCACACAAACATAATTATATAACAAAGAATGAGCTCTGGATCCTCCAGAAAAGTCCTGTACCTCAGGTCTAAAAGAGTCCAGCCCGGTAAAGGAGTTCAGGGAACTCAAGTGACCTTAGTCACGCAATGTTTGTCCATTCATAAAAGTGTAGCGTAAACCCGGTATCAATCATACAATCAAAATAACAATTATTTCACCACAACCATAAAGCGTATCAAATCTTAATAAGTCCTCAATTACAACTGACCACATAAATCATCACGGTATACATCACACCAAAACAAATGAAATACCGTATACAAAAAAGTGATAGTCAGTCGGTCAGTCAGTTAGACAATCCAATCCGCCAACAGATCTTCAGCGGAGAAAGGCCACGAAGAACAACGGAGATGGGTAGTCCAACGGACGCAAAGAGTGGATCCGATCCGGGGTAAACTTGCTATTAGGCTACAAAAGTACACTTTAAGGCAACAAACAAACGGAATAGAGAAGCTTCGTAACTGAGTGTTGAACACATCCTCATTCGCAGCTCCATCACAACCCCACTTTTGCGCAGCTGATGCTGGCTATTTAATTGGGAATTAAAGGGGAAGCGCTCTATGGGAAGGAAAAGCACTGAGACGGTTCAGACAATTTCAGGGCCGTCACAACATACATAGGGAAGGTAATCAGGGAAGTGATGGAGTCCAGGTGAGTCTGACGACGCGCAGGTGCGTGTAACGATGGTGACAGGTGTGCGCCATAACGAGCAGCCTGGTGACCTAGAGGATCAGGAGCGGACCGGTCACCCTCTGCTGATGCGTGGGATCCTGTCGCCGGCTGGGACACGGGAACCTGACAGACTGGCTGAGGCAGGGGAGCCTGGCAATCCGGCTGAGGCATGAGAGCCTGACGAGCCGGCGGAGACAGGGGAGCCTGGCGATCTATCTGAGGCATACGGGCCTGTAGCGGCTCCCGGACCCGACGTCATTCCCATCGAAACTAAAAAAGGGCTCAGATGGGCGGGATGGAAATATGATCCAAAGTGAAACATGATCCAAAGTGCTAATTTAAGGTAGCGCTGATGGGGATATTTAATACCACCCAAAGCAGGTTTTAGCGGTAACACAGTTGGTTATGGCATGAATTTAGACAGCAGCAACGCAGCCTATCCAGTTGTGAAGCACACTGCCCATATGACTATGGAACAAGAGTAGCCTGATGTGCTTTTGTTGCCTGTATACTTTGTATTTAGAACCATAAAAAACTCATGTTTTTTCCCCATTTCGTTTTATTTTATTAAAACAAAGCATAGCATCCCCTCCTCTCAATTAAGCCTTTTTTTGTCTACCCAATGCAATCGCGAAGTAGTCAAGACTGTCTATAAAGGGTTTGGTTACTGAGACAGCTTGTAAATAAATATTAATCACCAAAGCTTTATTCAAATATCAATTTTGAGAGGAGTAAAACAGTGAGCTTTGTATCTATGCATTGTAGTAGGTCCACATTATTTTAGCATGCAGGTCCCATTTTGGACATGCGTTAAACCCCTCCATGATGTAGGCTACATGTCCATGCTTATCATGAATTGAGAAATGAGTACCTCTGTGAATATCTGTGAACCTAGTACAGTTGAAGTCCGAAGTTTACATACACCTTAGCCAAATCCTAGTAAAATTTCCCTGTCTTAGGTCAGTTAGGATCACCACTTTATTTTAACACTGTGAAATGTCAGAATAATAGTAGTTATTTCTTTCATCACATTCCCAGTGGGTCAGAAGTTTACATACTCTCAATTAGTATTTGGTAGCATTGCCTTTAAATTGTTTAACTTTTGTCAAACGTTTCAGGTAGCCTTCTACAAGCTTCCCACAATAAGTTGGGTGAATTTTGGCCTATTCCTCCTGGCAGAGTCAGGTTTGTAGGCCTCCTTGCTCGCACACGCTTTTTCAGTTCTGCCCACAAATTTTCTATAGGATTGAGGTCAGGGCTTTGTGCTGGCCACTCCAATACCTCGACTTTGTTGTCCTTAAGCCATTTTGCTACAATTTTGGAAGTATGCTTGCGGTCATTGTCCATTTGGAAGACCCATTTGCGACTAAGCTTTAACTTCCTGACTGATGTCTTGAGATGTTGCTTCAATATATCCACATAATTTTCCTGCCTCATGATGCCATCTATTTTGTGAAGTGCACCAGTCCCTCCTGCAGTAAAGCACCCCCACAACATGATGCTGGCACCCCCGTGCTTCACGGTTGGAATGGTGTTCTCCGGCTTGCAAGCGTCCCCCTTTTTCCTCCAAACATAAAGATGGTCATTATGACCAAACAGTTCTATTTTTGTTTCATCAGACCAGAGGACATTTCTCCAAAAAGTACGATCTTTATCCCCATGTGCAATTGCAAACCGTAGTCTGGCTTTTTTATGGCGGTTTTGGAGCAGTGGCTTCTTCCTTGCTGAGCAGCCTTTCAGGTAATGTTAATATAGGACTTGTTTTACTGTGGATATAGATACTTTTGTACCTGTTTCTTCCAGCATCTTCATAAGGTCCTTTGCTATTGTTCTGGGGTTGATTTGCACTTTTCTCACCAAAGTACGTTCATCTCTAGGTGACAGAACGCGTCTCTTTCCTGAGCGGTATGATGGCTGCGTGGTCCCATTGTGTTTCTGTTTGCGTACTATTGTTTGTACATATAAATGTGGTACCTTCAGGCTTTAGGGAAATTGCTAAAAAAAAAAATCTGAGGTCTTGGCTGATTTCTTTGGATTTTCTCATGATGTCAAGCAAAGAGGCACTGAGTTTGAAGGTAGGCCTTGAAATACATCCACAGGTACACCTCCAATTGACTCAAATTATGTCAATTAGCCTATCAGAAGCTTCTAAAGCATGCCATAATTTTCTGGAATTTTTCAAGCTGTTTAAAGGCACAGTCAACTTAGTGTATGTAAACTTCTGACCGACTGGAATTGTGATACAGTGAATTATAAGTTAAATAATCTGTCTGTAAACAATTGTTGGAAAAATTACTTGTGTTATGCCAAAACTATAGTTTGTTAACTACGTAGGAAGCAGTGGGGCGCTCCCGACACTACCCGGAGAAATGTAAGGCGCCAAATTCAAAATCCAAAAGTTGAATTATTAAACATTCATCAATATACAAGTGTTGCATAGTCATCAAATGCTCTGATTCTTGGCAATATCACAGCGTTGTCAGATTTCAAAAAGGCTTTACGGCGAAAGCACAACATTTGATTGTTTGAGGGTAGCACCTCTAATATTTATGCATTAGCATAAATCCATAACCCAACACGGGTCTCACAAAACGCATAAAATCACTAATATAAAATCGCTTACCTTTGATGAACTTCTGCTGAGGGCTTCCCAAGTGTCCAACGAAGACAATCCATGCTTCTTTGGTTAGAAAAAGTCATTTATTATATCCATAAATCTCCGTTTGGTTGGCGCGTTATGATCATAAAATCCACCGTTGAGTCGCCCATTGAACCGTGAAGAGAACACGTTCAAATTATACCTATACACTTTCTACAAACAAATCAAACATCATTTTTAATGTATCCTTAGGTATCCTTTTGGGTATATTTGCTGTAATATTTCAACCGGACGATAACGTGAACGATAGGAAAG
>QNTS01001904.1:105376-129315 GCA_003317085.1 Hucho hucho
CACACACACACACACACACACACACACACACACACACACACACACACACACACACACACACACACACACACACACACACACACACACACACACACACACAGTAGCCTAATCATAAGATAAAGGATGTATCCTATACACTTTCCTTGTCCAATGTTCAGTTATCAGGAATACAAAAATAGGCTCATAAAAAGGAACATCCTAAGACTGTTGTATAAAATGTAGTCTCTCTCTCTCTCTCTCTCTCTCTCTCTCTCTCTCTCTCTCTCTCTCTCTCTCTCTCTCTCTCTCTCAATTCAATTCAATTTGCTTTATTGGCATGACATAACAATGTATTTATTGCCAAGGATTTACAGTATTAACATAGTTAAAATAATAATAATCAATATTGTCAACGGGACAACAATAACAACAATAACCAAGGGTCAAAATAACCATACATTGAATAATAACAATTACAATGGCATAGAGGACATGTGCAGGTTGGTTGGTCTATCAGACACTGTCCCTCATCTTATGTCAGGCAGCAATGTAGTGCGTTGCCAACCCACAGGTCTCTGCGTCCTCCCCCAACAGGACGGGTAGCCAACTCTCATCAGAGAGGTCTTTGAAACCTTGAATAAAGGCTTCAAATTTGGGGAAATTACACTCTCTAATTGTTCTAAATTTTTTACATTTTGTCAAGAAATGCAGCTCTGTCTCAGGTTCACAGCCTTTCCTCTACAGGGAGCCAGGTTTTCCTGTGTCTATCTTTCTCAATGGCAAGGCTGTGCTCTCTGAGCCTGTACTTTGTCAAGGTTTTTCTAAGGTTTTGATCAGTAACCATAGTCAAATAGTTAGCCATGGTGTACTGTCGATTAGAAAACACTGCATTTTGCTTTGTCCTTGTGTTCCCCAACAAGTAATGTAGTTTTGTTTTGACTGTGTTGTAATTTGTTTTATTCTGATTGATTGGATGTTCTGGTCCCGAGGCTTCAGTGTGTTAGTAGAACAGGTTTGTGAACTCAGCCCCAGGACCAGCTGGATGAGGGGACACTTTTCTTTGCTCAGCTCTTGGCATTGCAGGGCTTCATCATGATATGAGAGGGTCACTGTATTTTAGGTGTTTCCAAAACTTAATTGCTCTTTGAGTTTTTATTATTAGTGGATATTGGCCTAATTCTGCCCTGCATGCATTGTTTGTAGTTTTCCTCTGCATGCAGGGTTTTAATGGGGTGTTTGTTCCATTGGGTGAAATATTGTTTTGCAAGTGGACCCCACATCCCACTGCCATAAAGTGCAATGTGTGCAATGACACATTCAATTAGTTTTAGCCAAATTTTAGAATGCCCTGCGTGCTTTCTCTCTCAGCTCATTCACTGCCTCATTAAGGTGTCCAGTTGAGATTATTTTTTAACCTAAGAAACTGTAGTGTGTGCAGTACTATATATATTTTGCAGCAATTAATTCCCTGAGATCTGGATCTTCTCTGGAAAATCATTATTTTAGTATTTTTTGGATATACTGCCAGGGCCCAGGTCTGGCAGTACTGCTCTAGCATGCCCAGGCTCTGCTGTTGGCCATGTGCTGTGGGTGACAGCAGGCATAGGTCATCTGCGAAGAACAGGCATTTAACATAAGAATTGTGGAGACTAAAACCAGGGGCTGAGGATTTTTCTAGAATAGTGGCCAATTCGTTGATGTAAATATTGAAGAGTGCAGGGCTCAGATTGCGACCCTGGCAAAGGCCCCGCCCCTGGTTAAAGAATTGAGTTATTTTCTTGCCAATTTTGATGCTGCACATATTGGCAGAATATATTAATTTAATTAGGTAATGTTTTACCCCCTACACCACTTTCAATAACTTTGTAGAACAATCCTGTATGCCAAATAGAATCAAATGCTTTTTGGATGTCGATAAAGCAAGTGTACATTTTGGTATTATTTTGGTGGACATCTATCAGGGTGTGTAGGGTGTAAATATGATCGGTTGTGGGATGTTTTGGTATACAGTTGAAGTCGTAAGTTTACAAACACTTAGGTTGGAGTCATTAAAACTCGTTTTTCAACCACTCCACAAATTTCTTGTTAACAAACTATAGTTTTGGCAAGTCGGTTAGGACATCTACTTTGTGCATGACACAAGTAATTTTTCCAACAATTGTTTAAAGACAGATTATTTCACTTATAATTCACTGTATCACAATTCCAGTGGGTCAGAAGTTTACATACACTAAGTTGACTGTGCATTTAAACAGCTTGGAAAATTCCAGAAAATTATGTCATGGCTTTAGAAGCTTCTGATAGGCTAATTGACATAATTTGAGTCAATTGGAGGTGTACCTGTGGATGTATTTCAAAGCCTACCTTCAAACTCAGTGCCTCTTTGCTTGACATCATGGGAAAATCAAAAGAAATCAGCCGACCTCAGAAAAAAGATTGTAGACCTCCACAAGTCTGGTTCATCCTTGGGAGCAATTTCCAAACGCCTGAAGGTACCACGTTCATCTGTACAAACAATAGTACCCAAGTATAAACACCATGGGACCACACAGCCGTCATACCGCTCAGGAAGGAGACGCGTTCTGTCTCCTAGAGATGCACGTGCTTTGGTGCGAAAAGTGCAAATCAATCCCAGAACAACAGCAAAGGACCTTGTGAAGATGCTGGAGGAAACAGGTACAAAAGTATCTATATCCACAGTAAAACGAGTCCTATATCGACATAACCTGAAAAGCTGTTCAGCAAGGAAGAAGCCACTGCTCCAAAACCACCATGAAAAAGCCATACTGTTGTTTGCAACTGCACATGGGGACAAAGATTGTACTTTTTTGAGAAATGTCCTCTGGATGGATGAAACAAAAATAGAACTGTTTGGCCATAATGACCATTGTTATGATTGGAGGAAAAGGGGGAGGCTTGCAAGCCGAAGAACACCATCCCAACCGTGAAGCACAGGGGTGGTAGCATCATGTTGTGGGGGTGCTTTGCTGCAGGAGGGACTGGTGCACTTCACAAAATAGATGGCATCATGAGAATGGAAAATTATGTGGATATATTGAAGCAACATCTCAAGACATCAGTCAGGAAGTTAAAGCTTGGTTGCAATGAAGTCTTCCAAATGGACAATGACCCCAAGCATACTTCCAAAGTTGTGGCAAAATGGCTTAAGGACAACAAAGTCAAGGTATTGGAGTGACAGGGAATTTTTACTAGGATTAAATGTCAGGATTGTGAAAAACTGAGTTTAAATGTATTTGGCTAAGGTGTATGTAAACTTCCGACTTCAACTGTATGTCACACTTGTATTGCTAATTCCTAGATTTTTTCGTTTTTTCCAATTTTGTCTGAAGTTGTTTGTGTTGATGGGCTGCTCAATTAGTGTCAGCTGCTTGCTGTTGTACTGTGTTTTTTGGTTCTGAGTGTACGTTTATAGTATAGGTCGACCGATTAATTGGCATGGACGATTATTTTGGGCCGATTTCAAGTTTTCATAACAATCGGTAAATGGCTTTGTTGGACGCCGATTATGGCCCATTACATTGCAATCCACGAGGAGACTGCGTGGCAGGCTGACCACCTGTTACGCGAGTGCAGCATCAAAAGGACCTTTTGTCTGCAAGGAGCCAAGGTAAGTTGCTAGCTAGCATTAAACTTATCTTCTAAAAAACTATGAATCTTAACATAATCACTAGTTAACTACACATGGTTGATATTACTAGGTTAACTAGCTTGTCCTGCGTTGCATATAATCAATGCGGTGGCTATTAATTTATCTTTCTTAAAATCAATACACAGAAGTATATTTTTTGAAACCTGCATATTTAGTTACCATAAATTCTTGTTAGCAGGCAATATTAACTAGGGAAATTGTGTAAATTATCTTGCGTTCATTGCAAGCAGAGTCCATCCTAAGCCAGGATTCAGACACGGCAAGGACATCAGGGTTGGCGGAGTGTGCTAAAGCAGTGAGTAAAACAAACTTAGGGAGGAGGCTTCTGATGTTAACATGCATGAAACCAAGGCTTTTACGGTTACAGAAGTCAACAAAAGAGAGTGCCTTGGGACACACAGGGCCTAGGTTTACCTCCACATCACCCGAGGAACAGAGGAGGAGCAGGATGAGGGTACGGCTAAAGGCTATCAGAACAGGTCGTCTAGTGTGTTGGGAACAGAGAATAAAAGGAGCAGATTTCTGGGCGTGGTAGAATAGATTCAGGGTATAATGTGCAGACAGGGGTATGGTGGGGTGAGAGTACAGTGGAGGTAGGCCCAGGCACCGAGTGATGATGAGAGTGGTTGCATCTCTGGAGGTGCTGGTAATACTGGGTGAGGTCACCACATGTGTGGGAGGTGGGACAAAGGAGGAATCTGAGGCATGTAGAGTGGGCCTAGGGGCTCCACTGTAAACTAAAACACTGATAACTATCCTAAACAACAGTAAACAGGGCATATTGACACTTGAGAGAGACATAAAGCAAGGCATAAAGCAAACACAGGTGTTGATTGGGAGAGCTAGCTAGGACAACAACGGGTAAGACCGCAACAGCTAGTCAGCTAAGACAACAACAACAGGTAAACTGGCGATGAATGGGCAGAGGGTTGGTTAGCAACACACAGGGCCTGAGTACGCGGCTGGGGCCGACAGATAAATAAAAAATAATAAACAGAATGGAGTACCGTGATTAATGAATAGTCCTGCAGGCATCAGCTATGTAGCTGAGTGATCATAGGGTCCAGTGAACAGCAATAGATGGGGCAGGGAAGCCGCGAGGTAGTCGTTACTACGCCGGCACGCAGGAGACACAGCGTTTAAAGTTAAGAGTTATAGTTAGCAGGCCGGGGTTGGTAGAACCATCTGCTCCGACGTCCGACGGAGGCCGGTTGCAGGCACAGCGGATGGAGTAATCGTCGGCAGACCAGTCGAGGTGGTACGACGGGGCGTCGTGTCGAGAGGGATCCAAGCCAGATGGCGAGAGAGGTATTGTTGTTGCTAGCCGGGAGATGCGCCTGGCTCGCGGCTAACTGGAGCTATCTCCGGGGCAGGGGCGTTAGCCACTATAGCCACTCAGTCGGTAGCAGCGATGAATCCGGTGCCAGGGTCGAGAGCTCACGGCAAGGAACCGGTGGAGTAGTGGGTTCTAGCCGTGTTTGGGAGGAGGCCGGGAGGCGGGCCTGGCTCAGGGCTGGGACACGCAGTGGCAGCTAGCTAGCTGTGGAGATCAGGTGTAGTGGTCCAGGGTTTACGGCAGGGATCCGGCGTTGTAGTGGAGAAACAGTCCGATGGTGGCAGGCTGGCGAATATTATCCGGGCTAAAAAAGGCTGGTGTCTGTGCAGTAGGTAAAGGCTGCTAGCAGTGGCTAACAGTGACTGAATAGCTAGTAGCTGGTTAGCTAGCTAGCTTCCGATGGAATTCAGTCTAAAAAGGTCCAAAAAAATTGCGGTTCCGTAACACATTGGGTGAGGCAGGTTACCAGAAGGTATATTTAATATAAAAAATGGAAAAGAGATAGAAAATAAATTTGAAATATATACAAAAAAGACGAAAAATACACGAGGGGACGAACATAAACACGTCTGCACTGCTACGCCATCTTGGCCATCTTGGGCTTATATTTAGCCAATATTGATCAGAGTTACCTTGTCATATGGATATCTACACAGTTATCAAATTGTCAAGGTGATGTAAGCCTACACGAAACACAGACCTTATTTGAAGTGAATCTAAAAAATATCCTGTGGAATAAATGAATGAAGGAACCTCTTTTCCTATTTTGCTGGAGGGTGTCATGGGAATTATGACTCACACTTTGGTAGTCAATTCTTGCCATACCCATTATTAAAATAAGATTTCCTGCATATAGAAATTACAGCTTTTGTTTTCAACATTCATCACTGGTAACTTAAACTTAAACATTTTTATTATTCAAACAGTTGAGAGTATTTGTGTCTCCTAAGCAGACTCTTCTGTATCCTTGTCACTTCAGAGAGCTGTGTGTGTACGATTATATTAATTTTACAGATGGCAGAGAAAAGCAGAGCACCAGTGTGGGACTATTACATTTAATTGGCACCAGGGAAAGCAAGGTGTCTTATTTGTGATAACTGTCATAATTACAAATATATATATAAAAATCGGCCAATTAATCGGTATTAATCTGTATCGGTATCGGCGTTGAAAAATCATAATCGGTCGACCTCTAGTTTATAGAGTTTTAAAGTCTCACAGTAATTAAGGCGGAATTCACCATTATTTGGGTGTCTGTGCTTTTGGTTTGATAGTGTTCTAAGTTTTTTCCTCATAATTTGACAATCTGCATCAAACCAGTTGTCATCTGTGGTCTTTTTTGGTTAGTTGTTTTTGATCAATTTCAGTTGTTCTTCTTTTGCCTGAATATATTGTAGATGTTTTTTACTGATAGATTGATGACTTCTTTACCGTGAGTGTATGTGGTATCCAATAAGTTATCTAAGAGTGTTTGGATGTTTTGGTTATTGGTTGCTTTCTGGTATTCTTCTGTGCTGTTTTGGGCCCATCTGTATGCATTTCTGATGTTGTCTCTGCCTCTATTCACAGAGCTGTGTTTCTGTGATGGCACAATTACCTCTCTGTAGCCTGTGGGACAGTGAGTGATTTTTTTTAACTCCAGTGCTAAACTCTTCGGTCCAAAGGTTGATGAGTTTAGGCCCTGAATGTTCCACATGCTAACTGATAGCGATTTCATGTTGCAAAAAGAAAGAATAGCACAGTCAAAAATACAGTAACTACTAACTACTAAGTTGTTCAGAGTGAGATAAACAGGATAACAGCAAACATTTGTTATATTTTTTCCCCCTTCTTCCTATTCATTCCTATTCAAGTAAACTTTTAGCACAATAGCTGTGTGTGTGTGAGTGTGTGTGTTTAGTGCAGTTTAGTGCAGTTTAGTGAAAGATGTATTGGAGGAGCTGTTTAATCTCAATCAATCCTACAGAGTTCTCCTGTCCTCTGAGGAACTCCGCGTAGCTGCGCTGGTCCTGCTGTTGGGCCCTATGGAGGGGAGGAGGGCCAGGTCTGGGCCGGGGGGCTGCCTCTGATCTGGTAGAGGTGGTGGTCTGGTGTGGGGTAGTAGGCTGCGCCGATGGAGGTGGTGATGCTCTGGTGTTGGGTGGGGCTTGTGGGGTGCGCTGTGGGGTGGTGAGGAGCTGCAGCTTCTCACTAGGAGCCTCAAGAGTCGGTTTTCTATGCTGCAGAACCCTCTTGATGACAGACAACTCCTTTGCCATCTCCTCCTTTACCTGCACTAGCTCTCTCCTCATGGTGGCCTTCACCTCCTCAAGCACTGTGGGAAGGCTCCCTCTCAGCTCCTGGACAGAGTTCTTCAGTTGGTTCCTGCACTGGTTGATCTGGTCCTGTAGAAGCTCTGTGTCTGGAGGTGGTGTAGCTGGGGGGCTGCTCCTTTAGCTCAGTAACCATTACCTCTAACAGAGCCAGCCTGTCTCTCAGCAGGCTGATGGTGGTGTGGTCATGGACCTGTTGCGTGGATCTGGGCCTGGGCTTCTGCTGTTGGAGTGCCTGAGGTGAGGGGAGAGGTCGGGGTGCTTTCCTTTTTGGTTTCCGCTAACTTCCCTAGGGTGGGGAAGTCCTGCACGAAAGAGCTGAGTGCAGCCTCACTGCCCTGGACCATGACAGTGCCGTTCTTGTACACGTTTACCGCAGAAACCTGTTTTCCTGGTCCTTTTCGCTGTCCTCAAAAATGTGTATTTGCCTTCCCTTACAGATGCCATTCTTTGTTGTATAGCTGAAATGCCTGGTTACAGCTGTATGCAGTAGTGTGGTCTGTGTAAAGGTTTGTAACAGTCCTGTTGTGTGAGCATTTGCCAAACAACATTTCCGGATTCTCCCTCTGAATTCTGTGTTTAAAATGTATTATTTCCTTCTCTGATTTGATTTCTGCTGGAAATTCAGAAAAGGTGGGTGGGGTCTCTCAGTCTCTGCTGCTGCTGGTGCTTGTAGCGCTGCCTCAGTGGCCATGTTGCTAAGGTTACCACCAGTAAACAGGTTTAATTTAGCTAGCTAGCACTATTAAGATTTCTATTTTAACTCACACTCTGTCAATTTATATATTTTTTGCTAATTTAATATTGTTAATCTCACTCTTAACAACCAGAAAGATATTACAAGTCAGAAGCATGACTCTCTCTCTCTCTCTCTCTCTCTCTCTCTCTCTCTCTCTCTCTCTCTCTCTCTCTCTCTCTCTCTCTCTCTCATCCACCCACACGTTTTTACCCTGCAGAAATTAGATTAGATTAAAGTCCTTGGGGAAAGGTGGTCACAAGCACACGAGGGAGACAGGAATCCCATGTGGGAACAGATATGGATACAACACTGTGCCTGAATCATATTTGGGATTGAAATATACACAACGCTGTCACTGCATCCAAAGGGGGACTGAATATGAAGCAGAACCATCCCTAAATCCAATGGGTGACAAATATAAACGTAACACCATCACTGGATCCAATGGGGGACATAAAATAACTTAGCACCCACCATTACTGAATCCAATGGGGGACCAATATAAATGCAACACCTTCACTCAATCCAACAGGGGAATGAATATGAAGTAGAACCATCCCTGAATCCAATGGGTGACAAATATAAACGTAACACCATCACTGGATCCAATGGGGCACATAAAATAACTTAGCACCCACATTTACTGAATCCAAGGGGTGACCAATATAAATGCAACACCTTCACTGAATCCAATGGGGGACAAACATAAACAGAGCACCTTCATTGAAGCCATTTGGGTTTTTAATAAACTCAAGAACGCCATTGAAATCTCATGGGGAACAGTTTTAGTTGGCCATAGCGGTGCATTATCTATCGAGTAATACTGTCCTCCTACTCTTCCAAGGAGAAGTCTGACTCATTAGAATCATTATATCTCTTCAGTCAGTGGCTACTGCTCTGCTCTTTTTTTTGTGTGTTATTGACTGTACATTTGTACATGTGTAACTCTGTTGTTGTTTTTGTCACACTGCTTTGCTTTATCTTGGCCAGGTCGCAGTTGTAAATGAGAACTTGTTCTCAACTGGCCTACTTGGTTAAATAAAGGTGAAATAAAATAAAATAAATAAAACTTAGAAAAAAGGGTTCAAAAAGGGTTCTTTGGCTGTCCCCATAAGATAACCTTTTTGCTTCCTAGTAGATCCATTTTGGGTTCTAGGTAGAACCCTTTTGGGTTCCATGTAGAACTCTCCGTGGAAAGGGTTCTACATGTAACCCAAAATGGTTCTACCTTGAACTTAAAGGGTTCTACTTGCAACCAAAAAGGGTTCTTCAAAGGTTATTTTATGGGGAAAGCCGAAGAACACTTTCAGGTTCTAGATAGCACCTTTTTTCTAAGAGTGTATACCACTGAGCCATTTACTTTGTTAGTATTCTTATCTTTTATTATTTATTTTGTTGTTGCATTGTCGAGGAGGAACCTGCAAGTAGACATTTTGTTAGAATATGTCCAGATGTGGGATCTTAATTTGAGCCAGTTTACTACAGCAGGAAAATTATCCTGCAGCAACAGGAAATGGGAATTATTAAGTGGATTATAATTAATGCACATTTTTGTAGGGGTTGATACATTTTTTGTTAGGGCAAATCAAGTCTGAAGTTTCAAAGTGGACATTACAAACTTTTAAAAACTCATACACTACAAGTTTGCATTTCTCAGCAATAAAAGAGTGATTAAGATATGATCCTACATCTGTATACCATGTGTATCCTTTACATACCACCCTTGAAACTCTCCCATTCCCCTCTCTCTGAGGTTTCCGTACTGTTTTATCAGCGTTTGAAGGTAACGGCAGGATATCGATGTGATGAATGGTCTTTATGAGGGTGTTGTATTGATGGCCTGATGGCAGCACTGCAGTCGTGGGCAGAGGAATGCTCGGCTGAATATATTAGACTTCCCCTCCCCTCTCTCTCTCTCTCTCTCTCTCTCTCTCTCTCTCTCTCTCTGTCTCAGCCTGTCTGTCTTTTTCTCTCTCTTGTTCTCTCTCTTTTAGCCTCTGTCTCTCTCAGACCCCTTGAATTTTTCCACATTTTGTTACGTTACAGCCTTATTCTAAAATTGATTAAATTGTGTTTTCCCCTCATCAATCTACACACAATACCGTGTAATAACAAAGCAAAAACTGTTTTCTATAAATTTTAGCAAATTTATAAAAGATATCAAACTTAAATATTACATTTACATAAGTATTCAGAACCTTTACTCAGTACTTTGTTGAAGCACCTTTGGCAGCGATTGCAGCCTTGAGTCTTCTTGGGTATGACGCTACAAGCATGGCACACCTGTATTTGGGGAGTTTCTCCCATTCTCCTCTGCAGATCCTCTCAAGCTCTGTCAGGTTGGATGGGGAGCGTCGCTGCACAACTATTTTCGGGTCTCTCCAGAGATGTTCGATCGGGTTCAATTTCGGGCTCTGGCTGGGCCACTCAAGGACATTCAGAGACTTGTCCCGAAGCCACTACTGCGCTGTCTTGACTGTGTGCTTTTGGTCGTTGTCTTGTTGGAAGGTGAACCTTCGCTCCAGAGCGCTCTGGAGCAGGTTTTCCTCAAGGATATATCTGTTCTTTGCTCCATTCATCTTTGCCCAGTCTCTGCTTCTGAAAAAGATCCCCAAACCATGATGCTGCCACCGTCATGCTTCACCATTGGGATGGTGCCAGGTTTCCTCCAGGCGTGACGATTGGCATTCAGGCCAAAGATTTCAATCTTGGTTTCATCAGACCAGAGAGTCTTGTTTCTCATGGTCTGAGAGTCCTTTAGGTGCCTGTTGGCAAACTCCAAGCGGTCTGTCATGTTCCTTTTACTGAGGAGTGGCTTCCATCTGGCCACTCTACCAAAAATGCCTGACTGGTGGAGTGCTGCAGAGATGGTTGTCCTTCTGGTAAGTTCTCCCATCTCCACAGAGGAACTCTGGAGCTCTGTCAGAGTGACCATCAGGTTCTTGGTCACCTCCCTGATTAAGGGCTTTCATCGATCATCTCATTGATGATCAATGGAAACAGGATGCACCTGAGCTCAATTTCGAGTCTCATACCTGTTTTCATTTCGTCTTTATGGGTTATTGTGTGTAGATTGATGTGGATTTTTTTTTAATAATATCAATTTAAGAATAACGTAAAATGTGGAAAAGGGGAAGGGGTCTGAATACTTCCCGAATGCACTGTATATTTCTGTCTCTGTCTCTATCTCCCTTCCTTCCTTCCTTCCTTCCTCCTTCCTTCCTTCCCTCTCTCATCGTCTTTTTTCCCCTCTCTCCCACCTTCTTTTCCTCCTGCGTTATGCTACGCTAGCAACTCTACACCAGGTCATTAACACCAACATTAAGTGCTCAGTGAATCCACAGCCTCTCCATCTCCTCTTTGCCTCTCTGCTTCCCACCCATAAAAACACAGCTACCATAATGACACTGCCACACTTTACAATCAGGGACAAGGGAAACAGGAGATCAATCTCCAATATGAAGGGCAACGAAGCAAAGCTATTAGGGATGAGTACCAAAGCAAATGGGTTTGTATGTTTTCTATTTCTTCGTCTTGATAGAAAATGAAGCTCTGAATGTGTCTCTGTTGATATGGGAGCATAGTCTGATGCAACCCCCTGGTGTCATGATTAACAGGCTAAGTGTTCAATTGAAGAGAAAGCACTATGGTGGACTAGTAGTGAGAAAAGAGGGATGAAGATGGAGAGGGAAAGAAAGAGGGATGGAGAGAGAAACAGAGTGATAGCGAATTGTTATATTATATTTATTTGGCAACAGTGGTACCCATTCTTTGTCAAGAAAGCTTATTCAAATGTAATTTATTTGGTAGAGTGAACCAATAGGGAAGGGATGTAGATAATGACAAAGAGAAACAGACAGAAAAGGTTTAGAAAGATAGAGGGAAACAGACAGAGAGAGAGGGATAGAGAGAGGAATATAGAGAGGAATATAGAGAGGGATAGAGAGAGGAATGTAGAGAGGGATAGAGAGAGGGATAGAGAGAGGGATAGAGAGAGGAATATAGAGAGGAATATAGAGAGGAATGTAGAGGGGGATAGAGAGAGGGATAGAGAGAGGGATAGAGAGAGGAATATAGAGAGGGATAGAGAGAGGAATATAGAGGGATAAAGAGAGGGATAGAGAGAGGAATGTAGAAAGGATTATGGAGAGGGATAGAGAGAGGGATGGAGAGCGGGATATAGAGAGGGATAGAGAGAGGAATATAGAGAGGATTATAGAGAGGAATATAGAGAGGGATAGAGAGAGGGCTAGAGAGAGGGATAGAGAGCGAAAGTAGGAGAAACCAAACTGTCCACTCCTCCTCATCACACCCTGTTTATCTTGACTCTAACATCCATAATACATTCCAGCAACATACGTCTGTGCTCAGGCCATAACGCATGTACTAAATATAAACAGCGTAGGACCTGAGATGTTATTTAACAGACTGGGCCTAGGGCCAGGGGAAATGGATGCAGAGACTAGAGAATTCCATTATCACCAAGTTGACAGGTGATGATTCCTTTTCTATTTGCCTCCACTCTGAGGTCAGAGGTGATGCCATGGTGGAGTGCAGTGGGTGGAGAAGATTACATATCAAATTATATGATCTAACAGTCATAATAGAAAGAGAGGATAGAGGAAACATACAGTAGGCTTTGATATTGAAGTGTTTACTATTAGTAGACCAGCCAACCTGGAAAATGTGATTGGATTTGCTATTGCTTGTTACAGGGAGTCATCCAGGTTTGATCAAACAATGCTAGGGTGGATGTCATCCTAGATGGCCATTTTCAAGGGGTCAAATGTAAAATCTGGTGAAAATATGTGTTCTACTATATCATTTTACATTGAAGCCTGTACATCTTGGTGAAATTGTTCTGCGGAGAGATACTGTATGTGTTCAATGGAAATAGGAAATGTACATTGAATAAAGAGAAGGATGCAGCATCTGACCTCTCTCTTGACATTCTGGTGGCACAGTTAAGATGCTTAACACTGGATGCCCATGTAAATAATTAAGTTTTGTCTCTCTAGAGCCACATACTGTACATGCAGAACATATAGCACTAAACACCTTGGTAACAAAGGACTACACAGTGGATCAATATGGTGCCTCTGACTCATCCAATAGTACACATTACAGACCTGTAAATTCTGTGTGTGAGTGTGTGTGAGTCTACACATTCTTTCCTTGGATGTCCATGTCTTTTATCTCTTTTTTAAATGATGCTAGACTTGATATTGCTCTCTTTTTAACGATTTCAACTTTGAACAAAATCGTTTTTCCTCTGTTGTGGCTGTATGGAGGGCAGAGTTCATCTTCTTTTCCTAAGTACTGATCGATTGCTGGGGAGGGTAAAGGTCAGATACAGACCAAGGAGGAGAGATACACATGCAGGAAACAGGAAGTGACTGAGGGCCAAATACACTATTATAAACCGCACACTCCGAGAGAGAGTGAGTGCCAAGTCAGTGCCTAGTCAAGCCTAGGTTTGCAAAGCTACCGGTAATTTACCAACGTTACCAGAATCTTCAGTAATTTTGGTGATTAACAGAAAATAAATGGCAATCTATCGTAACATTGGTAATTTATACTTGGTTCACTGTGAAAAATAAATAATTAATATATAAAGTATTAATTTATTATATCCGTGTCCACATTGTGTATGAATATCTAGTAGATAGACCATATGGTTAAAGTGAAAGTAGCCTAATTAATGAAAAAAGCATCTAATCAACAATGTCATTATTTTCAATTAACTCTGCAACTCTTCCAACTATTGACTTTTTTCACAACTGTCACTAGTTTCATGCCAAAACATGAACAACAAATATATAAAATTGTGTACAAAAAATAGATAAAGGATATTTCATGCTAAATCCCTCATATTGAATTCCATTGGTATTCAATAAGTTGAGGGTTTATACACTGAACAAAAATAAGATTTTACTGAGTTAAATTTCATATAAGGAAATCAATCAATTGAAATAAATTCATTAGGCTCTAATCTATGGATTTCACATGACTGAGAATACAGATATGCATCTGTTGGTCACAGATACCTTAAAAGAAGTGCAGAGTTAAGAACCCAACGAACAGAGTTGGCTCTCTGCTTTTATAGAAAGTACAACCTCTTTGTCTTCGTGGCAGTTTAGCATATCTGTGGAAAAAGGGGCGGAACATAGTACAAAAGGCGATTGGTTTGTCTGTGCAGATTAAGATAACCCGAGGTTGATAGCACAAGGGCTGTCACAGTTCACACTATAATGTGGTCCTTCCTGCAAGTTTCCATACAACTGACTTCCTGCAGATAGTAAAACCACGGGATGTCTCACATGCTGTGGTTGCACCCAAACGGATCTTAGCTATACGCCCAGTCTCATGACTAAGTCACACAAAGAAAAGTTAGGTTAGAAGAAAATACTAACATAACAAGAGACAATTCTCTAAGTAGTAAAACAAGGGATAGCATGACTCATTTAGTAAGTTTACCCCCACAAACCCAAAAGGGTACTACCTGGAACCAAAAAGGGTTCATCAAATGGTTATCTTATGGGGAAGTGAAGTGACTAGCAGACCTGCAGGAAATGACACTTGCACCTTTGCATTTGTCTCTTTGGAAAGTCTTTTCAACGTCCTTGGAGCATTTTTATAAATGTGAGCAGCGGACCCGTAAATACTGTACCACTTCACTCTGATACTGAAGATTTGCTGAGAGGTACTAGGCCTACCTACTGTAAAACTGTAGAGATGTATAACAAATACAATGCAATGGTAAATCTAAGAGCTACAGTGAGGGAAAAAAGTATTTGATCCCCTGCTGATTTTGTATATTTGCCCACTGACAAAGAAATGATCAGTCTATAATTTTAATGGTAGGTTTATTTGAACAGTGAGAGACAGAATAACAGCAAAAAAATCCAGAGAAACGCATGTGAAAAATGTTATAAATGGAATTGCATTTTAATGAGGAAAATAAGTATTTGACCCCCTCTCAATCAGAAAGATTTCTGGCTCCCAGGTGTCTTTTATACAGGCAACGAGCTGAGATTAGGAGCACACACTTAAAGGGAGTGCTCCTAATCTCAGTTTGTTACCTGTATAAAAGACACCTGTCCACAGAAGCAATCAATCAATCAGATTCCAAACTCTCCACCATAGCCAAGACCAAAAAGCTCTCCAAGGATATCAGCGACAAGATTCTAGACCTACACAAGGCTGGAATGGGCTACAAGACCATCGCCAAGCAGCTTGGTGAGAAGGTGACAACAGTTGGTGCGATTATTCTCAAATGGAAGAAACACAAAAGAACTGTCAATCTCCCTCTGCCTGAGGCTCCATGCAAGATCTCACCTCGTGGAGTTGCAATGATCATGAGAACGGTGAGGAATCAGCCCAGAACTACACGGGAGGATCTTGTCAATGATCTCAAGGCATCTGGGACCATAGTCACCAAGAAAACAATTGGTAAGACACTACGCCGTGAAGGACTGAAATCCTGCAGCGCCCGCATTGTCCCCCTGCTCAAGAAAGCACATATACATGCCCGTCTGAAGTTTGCCAATGAACATCTGAATGATTCAGAGGACATCTGGGTGAAAGTGTTGTGGTCAGATGAGACCAAAATGGAGCTCTTTGGCATCAACTCAACTCGCCGTGTTTGGAGGAGGAGGAATGCTGCCTATGACCCCAAGGAAACCATCCCCACTGTCAAACATGGAGGTGGAAACATTATGCTTTGNCACCGCATCAAAGGGACGATGGACGGGCCATGTACCATCAAATCTTGGGTGAGAACCATTGAAAATGGGTCGTGGATGGGTATTCCAGCATGACAATGACCCAAAACACACGGCCAAGGCAACAAAGGAGTGGCTCAAGAAGAATCACATTAAGGTCCTGGTATGGCCTAGCCAGAATCTGTGGAGGGAGCTGAAGGTTCGAGTTGCCAAACGTCAGCCTCGAAACCTTAATGACTTGGAGAAGATCTGCAAAGAGGAGTGGGACAAAATCCCTCCTGAGATGTGTGCAAACCTGGTGGCCAACTACAAGAAACGTCTGACCTCTGTGATTGCCAACAAGGGTTTTGCCACCAAGTACTAAGTCATGTTTTGCAGAGGGGTCAAATACTTATTTCCCTAATTAAAATGCAAATCAATTTATAACATTTTTCACATCCGTTTTTCTGGATTTTTTTGTTGTAATTCTGTCTCTCACTGTTCAAATAAACCTACCATTAAAATTATAGACTGATCATTTCTTTGTCAGTGGGCAAACGTACAAAATCAGCAGGGGATCAAATACTTTTTTCCCTCACTGTATAGCTTCGGGGGTGTGTCAGGAATATTTGTTCTATTTTCACAACCGTTATTATGATTGTAGTGGCGTTCGGCAAGGCCGAGGATTTTCACTTCCAGGAAAGTGAAGAAAGTTTTTAAGCCTATTTGGAAAGGTTGTTACAAAATGTTGAAGCTAATGGGCTCAAGTACGAGGATGATAAATTGAAAGCCATTTTTCTGACAATTGTTGGCAGAAAGACTCACAATTTGTTAATGGACTTATGTCCGCCACAGAAACCAAGTGAAAAACATTGAAAAGTCACTACATACCAAGGACACATTTTATTGCTGAATGATGCAAGTTTCATGCAAAGAGTCAACTTGAGGAAGAGTTGATTAGTGAGCCACATGTAAATTCGGTCCATTACTTGAAGAGTCATTATGTGATAGATTTGTGTGCGGTGTCAAAAGTGCAGAGCTGAGAGACCATTTACTAAACGTAGCTCACACAAAATACTTGCATTAGCACTGGTTGTGGATATGGGATTTTCTTTTGAAGTTACAAAGTAATACAGCAGTTTTCACAAAATACTTTTAAAGCAAATGCAGTTGAGAAGAAAAGTGTTTCCAAGAAAACGGAGGCAACAGGTAAACCACGTTACCATTGCGCGGGAAAAGGGCACAAGCCAGATGAGTGCCGCTACAAAGATTTTGAGTGTCGGGAGTGAAAGAAGAAAGGACATATAGCCAGGGCATGCCGCTCGCGTCAGGTGGGAAACAATGACATGAAGCAAGCGAAATGGAATAAGCACCTGGATGCTAATTAGGGAGAGGCCTCCTTATTACGACTACAGGAAGTCGAGAGGAGCAACGATGATCAGCACTAGGGCAACGCACACCAGCAAGAGAGAGGACAAGCACGTCATTGCAACAGAAATGAGCATTGTATCGCACTCAAGCGCCAGAGTGATGAGCATAACATCTCAAATGAGAGTGAGACATCAGCCATTTTCACCACTGACTATAAGTTGGGTAACGTAAAAGGAACTGAACTGTTTACATTAGATACAGGTAAAGACATTACTAAACCGTAGTATGTGTATACGGGTAGATGAACTGTTTACATTAGATACAGGTAAAGACATTACTAAACCGTACTATGTGTATGCGGGTAGATTAACTGTTTACATTAGATACAGGTGAAGACATTACTAAACCATACTATGTGTATATAAGGGTAAATGATGTGAGACTCAAAATGGAAGTTGATACAGGTGCAGCCGTTTCTGTGATATCAGAGGTACAACCAAAGATTTGTCACAGGCAAACCAGTCAGAACAACTAGAAGAGAGGTCTGAACACTATCGCACCATGAATACTCATAAGGGCTTGTTTAAGGTCAACAGGCTTCCTTATGGTGTTGCCTGTGCGCCAGCTATTTTTCAGAAAATCCTACAAGGTATAGATGGAGTAATCTGCTATCTTGATGAGATACTTATCACAGGGCGTGACACAGAAGAGCACATGATGAATCTTGAAGAAGTGCTAAAAAGACAAAGTCTGCAATCTGAAGGTTAAAAGAGAAATGTTATTTCTTCCAGAACAGCGTAGCCTATCTAGGTCATGTGATAGATGCAGAGGGGATACACCCCATGAAACAGAAAACTGAAGCTATTGAGAAGGCTCCCATTCCTACAAACACCACTGAGCTCAGGTCTTTTTTTTCGTTACTTAACTATTATGGCAAATTCATTCAAAATCTGTCTACCATAGTTAAGCCTATGACCGCTCTACTGCAGAAAGATGTAAAATGGGAATGGTCCCAGAAAAGCCAAAGTGCTTTGGAGGAAGCTAAGAGACATCTACTTACTAGCCAGGTGTTAGTTCACTACAACCCGGAGCTACGGCTCATACAAGCCTGTGATGTTTCACCGGTAGGTGAAGGTGCAGGGATTTCTCACTAAATGAAGGATGGTTCTGAGAAACCAATAGCATTTTCCTCCAGGATGCTTACTAAAACAGAAAGGAACTATTCTCAAATAGAAAAAGAAGCACTAGGACTGGTGTTTGGAGTTATGAAATTTCATGAGTATCTGTATGGTAGGAAATGTACCTTGCCTCTTCTTAAGATTCTTGGCCCTAAGACAGGTGTCCCAACACAAGCAGCAGCTTGAATGCAGTGATGGTCTTTGATTTTAGCAGCTCACATATACAGTTGAAGTCAGACGTTTACATACACCTTAGCTAAATACATTTAAACTCAGTTTTTCACAATTCCTGACATTTAATCCCAGTAGAAATTCACTGTTTTAGGTCAGTTAGGATCCCCACTTTATTTTAAGAATGTGAAATGTCAGAATAATAGTAGAGAGAATGATTTCTTTCAGCTTTTATTACTTTCATCACACTCCCAGTGGGTCAGAAGTTTACATACACTCAATTAGTATTTGGTAGCATTGCCTTTATTGTGTTTAACTTGGGTCAAATGTTTCAGGGAGCCTTCCACAAGCTTCCCACAATAAGTTGGGTGAATTTTGGCCCATTCCTCCTGACAGAGCTGTTGTAACTGAGTCAGGTTTGTAGGCCTCCTTGCTCGCACACGCTTTTTCAGTTCTGCCCACATATTTTCTATGGGATTGAGGTCAGGGCTTTGTGATGGCCACTACAATACCTTGACTTTGTTGTCCTTAAGCCATTTTGCCACAACTTTGGAAGTATGCTTGGGGTCATTGTCCATTTGGAAGACCCATTTGCGACCAAGCTTTAACTTCCTGACTGATGTCTTGAGATGTTGCTTCAATATATCCTCATGATGCCATCAATTTTGTGAAGTGCACCAGTCCCTCCTGCAGCAAAGCACCCCCACAACATGATGCTGCCACCCCGTGCTTCACGGTTGGGATGGTGTTCTTCGGGCTTGCAAGCCTCCCCCTTTTTCCTCCAAACATAACGATGGTCATTATGGCCAAACAGTTATATTTTTGTTTCATCAGACCAGAGGACATTTCTCTAAAAAGTACAATCTTTGTCCCCATGTGCAGTTGCAAACCGTAGTCTGGCTTTTTTATGGCGGTTTCCTTGCTGAGCAGCCTTTCAGGTTATGTCTATATAGGACTTGTTTTACTGTGGATATATATAATTTTGAACCTGTTTCCTCCAACATCTTCACAAGGTCCTTTGCTGTTGTTCTGGGATTGATTTGCACTTTTCGCACCAAAGTACGTTCATCTCTAGGAGACAGAACGCGTCTCCTTCCTGAGCGGTATGGCAGCTGCGTGGTCCCATGGTGTTTATACTTGCGTATTATTGTTTGTATAGATGAACGTGGTGCCTTCAGGCGTTTGGAAATTGCTCCCAAGAATGAGCCAGACTTGTGGAGGTCTACAATGTTTTTTTCTGAGGTCTTGGCTGATTTCTTTTGATTTTCCCATGATGTCAAGCAAAGAGGCACTGAGTTTGAAGGTAGGCCTTGAAAAACATCCACAGGTACACCTCCAATTGACTCAAATTATGTCAATTAGCCTATCAGAAGCTTCTGATGCCATGACATAATTTTCGGGAATTCTCCAAGCTGTTTAAAGGCACAGTCAACTTAGTGTATGTAAACTTCTGACCCACTGGAATTGTGATACAGTGAATTATAAGTGAAATAATCTGTCTGTAAACAGTTGTTGGAAAAATTACTTGTGTCATGCACAAAGTAGATGTCCTACCCGACTTGCCAAAACTATAGTTTGTTAACAAGACATTTGTGGAGTGGTTGAAAAACGAGTTTTAATGACTCCAACCTAAGTGTATGTAAACTTCTGCCTTCAACTGTATGAGATACCATACAAATTGTCAGAGGAGCATGGCAATGCAGATGTGTAATTTATAGATGACTTGCCAGTCACTGCTAAGGATATAGTACTCGAAACTGAGAAAAATCCAGTATTGAAAATGGTTAAGCAGTATGTAATGTCAGGTTGGCCAAACCATGTACCAGACAAAGTTTTAAACCTTATGTCAAAAGAAAGAACTTACCATTGAGGATGACTGTATATTCTTTGGGGTTGCAAGGTGGTGATTCCACAAAGCCTGCAAGCAGACTATTGGCAGAACTACATGAGAGTCATTGGGGTGTAGTCAAGATGAAATCCTTAGCTAGAACTCTTCTCTGGTGGCCTACACTTGATGAAAATATTGAAACTGAAGTAAGTCTTTGTGACATATGTAAGCAGCAGCGTAGCATGCCTGCAAAAGTGCCAGTACATACATGGAAATGGGCATCAGGTCCATGGGAGAGACTACATTTAGACTTTGCAGAATACCAAAAGCAAATGTTTTTGGTTGTTATGGATGCTTATGCTAGATGGCCAGAAATTGTACACATGCAAAGTACTACTTCAGCTAAAACTGTTGAAGGGTCACAAGTCAACAGTGACAATCCACAGAAGGTCAGATCCTTCTCCGTTGATCAAGAGGTCTTGGTAAAGAATTACAGGGGAGGGGAAAATGGTTGAATGGTGTGATGACTAAGGTTCCGGGTCCTGTCACATACATGGTTAATGTTGAGGTGAACTGTGTGAAAAGACATGTGAATCAGATGTTGAACATCAAGCCAAGGAGACAAGGTGATGCACTTGCAGAGGGAGATGGTTCTCTTTATGTAGGAGGATCTTGGGACTATGATGATGATTACATTGATATGGACAATGCGATCAATGTGCCTCAGAGCACAGCTGCTGAAGCAGTTGATATGCCTCAACCACAGGCTCAGAATGTTGTTATTAGACCCCGTCCTGTCCGTAACAAAACGCCCACCACAGTGGATGGACTTGTAAAAGGACTGTTTTGAAGAAGAAAAAAAAAGATGTGAACAAAGAAATGTGTAACAACTTGTTTTGAAGAATCCTGTTACCTGTAAAAGGAAATGTTAAAACGCTGTAAAAGGGTTATGTACACAGGAGTAAAAAATAAATAAAAAATAATTATACATTGTCAAAGGTAAAATAAGGTTCTCAAAACTAGTTGACATTACAGGGGAGGAGCTGTAGTGTTTGAGAGTTAAACAGCATGTTAATATACACACCTGGTTAAAATGGTTAATGCACATATGTATCTGATTAGATGAGCATAGTTTTATTGGCAGGCCCTCATTGGTTGTTGGCCAAGGTATTCAATTGTGTTCCTTTTGAGCAGGTGCAGATGGACTCAGCTTGGAACCAGCTATGTTGTATCTGCTGTCATGTTGGAAATAAACCTGTTCTTGATGTTAATGCTTTATCCTGTGGAGTTTCTCTTTACACTAACTAAAAAGAACCTGCTTCCTTTAACCGGGGATGCAACAATGATAGCAATAGCTTCCGGTGGCTCAAAAGGGTTGGATTTTGATGAATGAACAAGGTGTACAGTAGGTGTAACGAGGGCTTGACCACCCACTGGCCAATCAAGGCGTTCCATGGCTTAATACTGCATGCGTTTGTCTCATGTTCTGTAGGTTATTGATGGTCTTTGCGTTGTCATCAACTCCAATTCAGCTGGGGGCACGGGATGTTCTTGTCCTAGTCCATTGTGGATTGATACTACAGTTTATGAAATAGCATAGGCTACAGTAACGAGTCATAGCAACACAAAAAAAAAATGTTGAAATTGGCTTCAACAAGTATAGGCCTTTACGCATCAAACTTGTTCTCAAATAAAAAAATTATAGGCTCCCATAAATTGTATTGTATGTGTGAGGCACGTTCAAATAAGCAAGATATAGCCTAGGCCTACTGTTGATATGGAGTTATACTGAAAATGTTTAATCGTTTATGTATGGTGGAGCGAGTCTTTGGTAATCAGATGAAAGGCGCTCTTTGGAAATGGGAATGGATAAAAGCAGAATGGAATAGCACTGCAGGTAGGCCTATGTGATTTGTGAATAATGCAAAAGCATGTTGGCAAAAGCCTCATGACTAGACCAGTATAAGGATAAGGAAGACACCAGATGCATTGCTGTTGAAACAGCTGTCATTGTAGGGTAAGGGTAGCCTACAAAGGACTTGTTTTGTATTCAAACTGGTTCCCAATTAGACACGCACTTCAGGGTGAGTGCGGGGAGCCGGCACAGGACATACCGGACTGGGAAGGCGCACTGGAAGCCTGGTGCGTGGAGCCGGCACAGGTTGCACCGGACTGGTGACACGCACTTCAGGGCGAGTGCAGGGAGCCGGCACAGGACATACCGGACTGGGAAGGCGCACCAGAGGCCTGGTGCGTGGAGCCGGCACAGGTTGCACCGGACTGGTGACACGCACTTCAGGGCGAGTGCGAAGAGCTGGCGCAGGACATACCAGGTTGGGAAGGTGCACTGGAGGCCTGTTGCGTGGAGCCGGTGCAGGTTGCACCGGACTGGTGACACGCTCTTCAGGGCGAGTGCGGGAAGCCGGCACAGTACGTACCGGGCTGGACAGACGCTCCTCTAGGCCCCTGCACTGCAGCATATTCCTCGCCAACACCTCTCTCCGATATTCTTCCCTAAACTCCTCATACGTCTCCCATTCAGGCTCTGGCTCTCTCCTCTGCTCGGCCAACAGCTCCATGTGCCCCCCCCAAAGAAAATCTTGGGCTTGACCTTGGGCTCCTTTTTGCCGCGGACCCCGGCGTCGTCGCTGTCCCTCATTTCTCCTCGGCGACTCCCACCAAGGAAGGGTCTCGCATCCACCCATGACTTCTTCCCAAGTCCAACTCTCCTTCGGCGCCTTCGTTGCACGCTGCTTGGTCCTGGACTGGTGGGTTATTCTGTCACGATCGTTCTCAATAATGGACCAAGGCGCAGCGTGCATGACGTTCCACATCTTTTAATACACAGTGGAACATACAACAAAACAATAAAGACGCAACGAAATCGGACACTAAGTAGCGCTCACACGGCACATACAAAAACAATAACCCACAAACACAGGTGGGAAAAGGACTACACTAAGTATGATCCCCAATTAGAGGTAACGACAATCAGCTGCCTCTAATTGGGAACCATACACAAAAACAACATAGAAATGAAACACCTAGAAACAAAACCCCCCTAGTCACGTCCTGACCTAAATCACCATAGAGAACCTAGAGGGCTCTCTATGGCCAGGACGTGATACAAACGAAACAGAAAACAAACAATTGTTGCAGTAATTTTTTTTACATATTTCGAAATACGTGTGTCACCGGAATTATGTAATCTCTCGTTCAATGATGGGCATATACAGCAGCCTGCATGGAGGGTTTTTTACGGACATCCAAAATAATAACAGGAGCTGGCTAAAATAATGTAATAGTTTACATAGATAAAAAAGGGATGTCCGCTCACTGTTTTGCTGCTGCAAAACTTGATGTTTTGCTAAAGTTTGATGATTAAGATTTATTTCAAGGGTAGCTGAAGGCTGGGACTAAAAACAAACAAACAAACAATAACTCAAGTAAAATATACTGTCCATGAAATGTATGTAGTGTGTAGTGTATGTAAACTGGAAATGGAAGCCTAAGTATTTTTGTATATTTGTTTACTCAAATTAGGGGAGGGGTGCTAGGGTTAGGGGACCATAATAAAGAAGGAAAATACAGTGAGGGAAAAAAGTATTTGATCCCCTGCTGATTTTGTACGTTTGCCCACTGACAAAGAAAT
>QNTS01001904.1:133495-146249 GCA_003317085.1 Hucho hucho
GGTATTCCCCAGCCTGCCTCCCGGGTCCCTTCCCGTTCAGGATCTCCTCCCATGTCTAGGACTCCAGATAGGCACGCTGCTTGGTCTCTTGGTGGTGGGAAGTTCTGTCACGATCTTCAGGGACGGACCAAGGCGCAGCGTGCCGGGTTGAGTTAAACATGTTTATTTGTAAACTCACTCAAAACAAAACAACAAACGAAGATCATAAGGTGTAGCACCAACAGCACATACACATTAACAGAGTCAACGTCCCACAAGGAAAGGAGGAAAAAAGGGCTACTAAAGTATGGCTCCCAATCAGAGACAACGATGGACAGCTGTCCCTGATTGAGAGCCCTACCCGGCCAACAACAAAGAAATTTAAAAACTAGAACCTAGAATGCCCACCCCAAATCACACCCTGACCAAACCAAAAAGAGACATAAACAGGCTCATACAGGTCAGGGCGTGACACAGCTAAAGTTAAATTAACAAAATAAATCTAAACAAGATAAATCCCACACAGACTGAGTAAGATCCAATACATGCACAATAGCAATACACATGAACACGTGGTGATGTAAGCTAACATTTCAACACCATCTGGTGTGGCTATAGGTACTGTATTTCCAGTGGCAAACCGTGACTATTGGAGCTAGGCCCTCAGTTGCAAAAAACGATCTGACATCATACATATAGATAGAGAACTCGGATGCCTGTGTATACAGAGCATGACTTGAGACCTTTCTTTTGCAGACCTATGTAGGAGAAGCAATTATTTGATGACAGAGTCAACCGGTCCTAAGCCACGCCTCGGCTGTGGCTCACAGAAGCAGCACTCGTACACAACGGTGGCAAATATCGATAGCAGGAACCACATTAGAAGAAAATACAGTTGCGTCATTTCAAAGAAACATTTTCCAAAACAGTCACTCAGATAGTGGCGGAATAAATTCATCCACACAACTACTCACATTGTTTCAAGACCACGGACAGTATATGCTATCAGAGAGAAAAAAGTTACGCTATATTCGATGTTCTATCTCCATGCAACAGTAAACAAACACGAAATGTCATGAACCCAGTTCTTCCAATTGCAACGTCATTACCTTTGTTTTTACCGCACAACTAGTGATCTAAAGTTGAAATAATATTTTACACATTGTATTCAAAATGATATGAATGAGATAGCAACAAAAAGCAAGCTGTAGATGAAAACAGAAAGTCCTCTCACCATTATGATTATCATTTTAAAAAAGTCCATTCTCCTGTCCTTCTTTATGAAATGGGCAATGGCAGGTTCATATAGCTTGTCTTTTGATTTTAAATCCAAGTTATTTTTCGATTGAGATCAAAGCCTGTCCAGTGGTGTTCCTGGAATATGTTTGATCCTTTTTAGTGCAGCAATGTTCTTCCTACTGATGCAGTGGACACTGGAATTGTCAAAACTAGACAGGTAAGCAGATACAATTGGTGCATACTATCAATTAGTCTCTTCTGCTAGAGAACGTGGAGCAGAGCAGCCGGGCTCTTACCCTCGAAGTCAGACATTGAGTACATTCTGTTTTAAGCCGCGGCAAATCAAAATTAGGGCCATAGCTTTCCTCGAGACTTGAGAACGCAGCATTTGGAAAGTTTGGCATTTCCCTATATATTGGGAACTTTTGTGGGTCAAGGAGAGAAAGGAACATGAGCCTTTCATGGTCATTGAACCTGTTTCTTAGCTGAGTGATAATGTTGTCGATGATCGCACTGTGTAGCTGTTGGTACTGCCTGCATATGTGTCCTGCGCCCCCTTGGAACTCCGGTCTCACTCACAGTGTCCTTGTAGATGGAATGATGTTTTCCTTTTTCCCTCTCTGTGGTGTTGCAGAAGTCGTCCACCCAAACTCCATGTTCTGCAATTTTCCAAACAGCGCGTCAGAGTATACAAATATGGAGTAGAACGCGGATAGCAGAAAGCAGAACTTGAAGCTTGTCAGGTGCATCATGTATCCATCTGCGCTGTGAACGGTGTCTTCATCAGAGTCATCGTGATGGTCCGCTATGTATTCAAAGAGTTCAATGAGTTCCGCCTTTTTTTCATACACAGTGCAAACTAAGCGTGAGGAGAAGTTCCATCGTGTTGGCGCCACTCTGGGTAGTCTTCGCTGGAATATTTCATCCAGTAGTTTTGTTCGTTTGACAGATCTTGACAAAAACGCTGCTAGGCCACCAAGGCGAGAGAAAAAAATTGTGCATTCTTTTAGTTTACCAGCACCTTGTGACATTAAGAGTGTGCGCATGGCAATGAATGAACAGAGCTTTCTTTCACTTTGGCTTGTACTCCGTTTATACCAGAGGCCATGACTGCGGCCCCATCATAACACTGTGCCACAACTTTGGCTGTACATTCACACTCCTCTAAAAAGCTGATGATTTGGGCAGCAACCGCTTCTGCCCGTTTATCCTCAGTTACATCCTCAAATTTGAAAAACCTTTCCTTCACACCACCATCCGTAGTGTAATGCAACACATAAGACATTTGGGCTACATTGCTGATGTCTGTCGTCTCGTCAACCATGATTGTTACAGAGAGGGTTTTCTTCAATTCTTCCTTCATGACATCTGTCATTACATTTGCGACCGCGTGTATCAGGTCATTTTGGATTTTGTTGGAAGTGCCTGTGGACCAGGTAGCCGTAGCCAAATGGCAGTTTAACGTGCTGTCATACTCAGCCAAGAAATCCAGTATTCCAAGTCGTTTCCCTTATTAGCTGATTCTTTACCCTCATAATGTCCTCTGAATGGTAATTCTTCCTTGCCTAAAAACACAACCGTAAGAATAAGGCGCTTTAGAATCTCCCTGTTGTGCCTGACTTTATCATTGTGAGCAAGTGTCTCATTGAGACGCTACTCTTTAAGAAGAAGATCTACTCTTGTTTCCCCAAATGTTTTTAAACTCACTGTAGCTCGCAGGTGTGAAGTTGAGTTTTGGTGTCGAAGTGCTGAGTTTGTCAAACAGGCTAAATCTTTGAAACCAGCTGTCCAGGTTGAGCTATTATCGGTGCTGAAGAGTAGGCAAATCCAACAGTAAAGCTTTTTTGTCAGCTCACAGCTGGTTATCCATGGATAGCGCTCATAATTATTAACTTTGAAAACTCTTTCCTTGTTGCACCAAATCAGGCAGTGCAGGAGTTGGTCTCCCGGTCTGTACAAGATTTAACTTTTCATTAAAAGTTAGTCTTGAGAAGGGCGATGCTAACAATTTAGCCACCACATCGTCCTCGATTACTCTCTCTGCAGTTGCCATCGCCATTGTTACATACACTCACTGCAAAAAGCTAGCCAGATAGCTAGGCTCAAGTGTGAGAAAACAAGATAAGTATACTTAGGCCATCCTTGAGGCATCATACAATTGTCCCACCTATTACAAGACAATTTGTGATTGGTTGATTCTACTGTCATTCCAAAATGCTGCTCTAATTGAAGTCAATGTCAATGACGTTGGCTGGTGCCTTCTATTCAAAGCCTGAGGGCCTAGCCAATGAGTGATGAGCCCAGCTAGAATATTTCTACCAAGAAACTACCAAAGAAAAATTCTGATTGGATATTGTTTTCTCTTGGATATTAACCCTTCTTTTTCCAACACAAAGTGAAGAAATTCAATAGGGAGATCATTACAATTAAGACAAAAAAAGATTAAATCAATGAAAACAAAATTACAAATTATAATATATAAAATATATACAGATTTGTATCTATGCTTAGGCCCTCTCTGAGGGAGTAGAGAAGCCTGGACGGTTCCCCACTGGGTATTTCTCACATTTTGCACAATATCTCTCCAAACACTTGCTATGTTTGAAGTAAAGGCCTTCACAGGCTCAGGATGTCCTGAGCTGACAGTAATACATTGCTGTATCTTTATCTGATGCTGTGTTAGACATAACCACTGGTAGACAAGGAACTGACTTTCAAAAACTCTAACCACCAGTTTTATCACGGCTCAGGCTAAGACCCAGATGCAGACACAGGAGGCGGATAATACATGAGGTAATGGGAGGCACCTGGTGGGGATGGAGACAATCACAAGACAGGTGAAACAGATCAGGGTGTGACTATTTGTGAACACAAATAGAAAGGAACTTTACATTTCTGCATATTTCTTTGAAGCTTCTTATCAAATGTCTTAATGATTTACTTGCTCATATCAAAAAGTCATCCCACAAGTGTAATTCAGGGACCACATCTACTACATACACATGCATTAATATAACACTGTTATGATGAGCGGCACATGAAAAGTCATGCCATATCAATCAACTCAGGAGAGTGCTCAGCACAATCCTCCTCCCCGTATGCTCGATCACCACTGCCATTATCAGGTTGTTTTTCCGACCAGTAGGCTGTGGTCAGTGGGGTAACGTCCACCCATTTCCAGGTCCCCTCACTGTCTTTGTCAGTCAGGCCAATCCAGACCCTCTTGTTCAGTTTAGTGAGAAATGTCTGCTTTGCTGTTTATGATCATCAATTTAGCCACCACATCGTCCTCGATTACTCTCTCTGCAGTTGCCATCGCCATTGTTACATACACTCACTGCAAAAAGCTAGCCAGGCTCATTTTTGTACCTTTATTTCACCAGGAAAGTCAGTTAAGAACAAATTCTTATTTTCAATGACGGCCTAGGAACAGTGGGTTAACTGCCTTGTTCAGGGGCAGAGCGACAGATTTTTACCTTGTCAGCTTGGGGATTTGATCTTGCAACCTTTCTGTTACTAGTCCAACACTCTAACCACTAGGCTACCTGCAGTGCTCTCATTCAAGGATTTGACCTCAGAAGAGATGTAATACCAACTAGACTGAAACAGGGTCCAGCCTTCAGGCCCAGTTTGTTTTAAGGCAGAAAATCTCTTCAGAAGCTTGTTGTAACTGGTCTGAAGCTGGTCTCTCTCCATGGTCATGGTGTTGTAGCCAGTCTATAGCTGGTCTCTCTCCATGGTCTGTAACTGGTCTTTCATCTTAGCCAGTTTGCTGTGACTTTCGCTTCCTTTAGTCAGGTTGCTGGCTTTACAATCCTCAAACCCACTGATGACGTTCTTGTGGTGGAGACCCAAGCCTACGATCCCATCCAGAGCTGATGCAGTGTGTCTGGGGCTGCTGTGTGTTCTCCTACTGGATGGGATCGTAGGCCTGAGTTATCAGTACTTTAGGGGTTAGCACCTGTTCTGCCCCTTAGAAGTGGCATCCTCCTTGGTCTTGTCTCTTGAGAGAATATGGCATCTTCATAGATATTCTCATCTTTGCTTGCCCAGTCTATATTTGCACATTTGTCCTCTGACATCTCCATGATCTACCAGTGTCTCAAATGCTACTATCTGCTACAGAATATGTGTCACGGATCCCTCTGGAACTTTCATTGCGCACACCTGGCCCCTATTCCCACTGATTGTATTTGTATAAATGTGCCCTTTGTTCACCATGGTGCTGTCGATTATTGTTACAATGTCCGTTGGTGCGTGTGAGTACCTGTGCTGTGTGTTTTGGCTTTCGTGCCATTGTGGATTGCGCAGATGATATCGGGCCTTGTCCCGTGTGATAATCATTGTGCGTTTGTGTATTTATTCAAGGTACTCCTCGCTCTTTTGTTTTGGGTTTCAACCCTGTGTTTTTGTTGTTTGGTCTTGTTTGGTCTTCGTCCCCGTGCCTTTACCAGGCACACCGTAATTTGTGCATTTCTGCGTCTGTCTCCCGAATCCATTATGCCAACGTGACAGTATGTTCCAGTTGTGTCATGTGTAAGGAACGTTTTATAGGTGTCTTACCAAAAATAGGTTTCTGATTGGCTGCTGATTAGATTTGAAAATAAGGCAGCAACCAGATTCCTATGTGTGTGTTGTCATTTCCCCTCTCTACCTGTAGCCGTTTTAGACAAAGCTACTGGTATACAGGGAACTGTCATTTCAGGAAGTCTGTTGAGTCTGTTGAGAACTAGTCATGCCTTTAGTAATACTCTAGATGTGACATAGGGCTTTTATGTCGAACGTATTTATTGACATTTTTCATTATGCGACAAAGACAACAATTGACAAGACACATCAATCAGTAGTCGAGATAATTCAATCAGATAACAACAACAAATTAACAAAAAACAAGCAACCGGAAAAAGCGCAACAAATACTTCTCCGGGATGCCCGTGAAGCAGACCAAACAGACCAGAGGCTTGGGAAGTCAAGGGGAGGTGCAGTCCGGTGCGACAGGTGCAGTCTGGCGCGACACAACTTTTGAACCTGATGATGCGTTTATGCGCATGAGCTTAGCTAGCTAACATCACCATGACATCACCTACAAGTGTGATCTAGGATTTATATTAGAGAAGCAGTTCCTGGACCTCTTAGTATACTCTCTTTGGTTATAGGCTTTGGGTTTTACTCTCTTTGGTTATAGGCTTTGGGTTTCTGAATCAAGGTCATTAATCAGCTGTGGATCTCCTGAAAGTTTGGATCTGTAGTACTGTATGTGTGGGAATTAACAAGGACATCCACCTTTTCTAAAATAGCTAAGGCAGTTGTTGTAGTTGCTCAGTGTACTGTCTCTTTCACCTTTCATGGCGTTGTAGTTGTTCTGTAGCTGGTCTCTCTCTGTCATCAGTTTCTTGTTGCTGGTCTGTAACTCTGCTCTCTCTTTAGTCAGGGTGTTGTAACTGGTCTGTAGCTTATCTCTCTCTTTAGTCAGGGTGTTGTAACTGGTCTGTAGCTTATCTCTCTCTTTAGCCAGGGTGTTGTAACTGGTCTGTAACTCTTCTCTCTCTTTAGCCAGGGTGTTGTAACTGGTCTGTAGCTCATCTCTCTCTTTAGCCAGGGTGTTGTAACTGGTCTGTAACTCTTCTCTTTCTTTAGCCAGGGTGTTGTAACTGGTCTGTAGCTTATCTCTCTCTTTAGCCAGGGTGTTGTAACTGGTCTGTAGCTCATCTCTCTCTTTAGTCAGGGTGTTGTAAATGGTCTGTAACTCATCTCTCTTTTTAGCCAGGGTGTTGTAACTGGTCTGTAGCTCATCTCTCTCTTTAGCCAGGGTGTTGTAACTGGTCTGTAACTCTTCTCTCTCTTTAGCCAGGGTGTTGTAACTGGTCTGTAACTCTTCTCAGTTTTAAGAAAAATAAGTGTTAAGTAAAAAATGGACAAGTAAAAAATTTAAATAACAAATAATTAAAGAGCAGCAGTAAAATAACAGTAGCAAGGCTATATATACAGGTGGTACCGGTACAGAGTCAGTATGCGGGGGCACAGGTTAGTTGAGGTAATTGAGGTAATATGTACATGTAGGTAGAGTTAAAGTGACTATGCATAGATAATAAACAGAGAGTAGCAGCAGCAAAAAAGAGGGGGAGGGGGGACAATGCAAATAGTCTGGGTAGCCATTTGATTAGCTGTTCAGGAGTCTTATGGCTTTGGGGTAGAAGCTGTTAACCTCTTACGGATCCGATCCCGTGAGCGGGTTCGTTTTCGGAGCAAACAAAGCGCGGCAAATTCAAAATAAAAATTCTTAATATTTAACATTAATGGATATACAAGTGTTGCATATGGTTGCAAAGATTAGAGTCTTGTTAATATCACAGCGTTGTCAGATTTCAAAAAGGCTTTACGGCGAAAGCACAACATTTGATTGTTTGAGGATAGCACCTCACATATTTTCCACATTAGCATAAATTCATATCCAGCGCGGGTCTCACAAAACCCTAAAATAAATCGCTTACCTTTTGAAGAACTTCTGTTGAGGGCATCCCAAGTGTCCAAACAAGAGAATCCATGGTTCTTTTGTTAGAAAAAGTCATTTATTATATCCATAAATCTCCGTTTGGTTGGCGCGTTATGTTCAGATAGTCCACCAAGCATTTCCAGTCTACTCGCCCGTTGTACAGTGAAGAGAACGCGTTCAAATCATACCTAGCAACTTTGCCCAAACAAATCAAACATCATTTATAATTTATCCTTAGGCATCCATTTATCTATATTGGCTATTATATTTAACTCGGATAATAACCTACACGATAGAAAAGGTAAACACCGAGCTGCCCGCTCCCGGGTATCTCGTGCACTAGACAGAAAGGATATCCTGGTATGTCATACAAAATCGTCTTCCTTTCGGCTCTCTTCCATTATAAACGCTCCAAAACACTGTCCAGAGACTGGTGACATCTAGTGGAAGCCATAGGTACTGCAACCTGAGTCCTATTTCTCTGAGAATTATTTTATCAGCCATTCAAAGTCAGGAAAGGTCAAAAGAAAAATAATTTCCGGACAGAAATTTCTCGTGTTTTCGCCTGCTATATCAGTTCTGTTATACTCACAGACATTATCTTAACAGTTTTAGAAACCTCAGAGTGTTTCCTATCCAATAGTACTAATTATGTGCATATCCTAGTTTCTTACTAGGATATTTTACTTTGGGCACGTCAGACAGGCGAAAATTCGGAAAATGGGACCCTAGCCCTAAGAAGTTAAGAAGCCTTTTGGACCTAGACTTGGCACTCCGGTACCGCTTTCTGTACGGTAGCAGAGATAACAGTCTATGACTAGGGTGTCTGGAGTCTTTGACAATACCAGGCAGTGATGCAATCAGTCAGGATGCTCTCGATGGTGCAGCTGTATAAGCAAATTGCAAATTGAGGTGGGTCTAGGGTTTCTGGGATAATGGTGTTGTTGTGAGCCATGACCAGGCTTTCAAAGCACTTCATGGCTACAGATGTGTGTGCTACGGGTTGGTAGTAATTTAGGCAGGTTACCTTAGTGTTCTTGGGCACAGGGACTATGGTGGTCTGCTTGAAACATGTTGGTATTACAGACTCAGTCAGGGACAGGTTGAAAATGTCAGTGAAGACACGTGGCAGTTGGTCAGCGCATGCTCGGAGTACACGTCCTGGTAATCCGTCTGGCCCTGCGGCCTTGTGAATGTTGACCTGTTTTAAAGGTCTTACTCACATCGGCTATGGAGAGCGTGATCACACAGTTGCCTGGAACAGCTGATGCTCTCATGCATGCTTCAGTGTTGCTTGCCTCGAGGCGAGCATAGAAGCAATTTCGCTCGTCTGGTAGGCTCGTATCACTGGGCAGCATGCGGCTGTGCTTCCCTTTGTAGTCTGTAATAGTTTGCAAGCCCTGCCACATCCGTCGGAGCCGGTGAGGTACGATTCAATCACTCCATTCTGTTACTGACCATTACTGTAACTAAGAAGTATTACCTGTACTAGTACTGTATACTGTACTGTATGTGTTGGTAGATGGGGAACTGTCATTTCAGCAAGTTAAGTCCAAATTAAGTGCCCCTGACACCAGTTTGTGAACACAGATGGTAAGGATAGATAAAAAGATATATATGTATATAAATCTTTGGAAACCATATTCCTAAACTGTATGTGTGCTATCGTTGTATCTCTCTATCTAATGCTGTTTTAGACATAACCACTGGTAGACAGAGAACTGTCATTTCTGGAAGTCAGTTGACATATCCTTGCCACAAGTTTGTCTTCAAAATTCAGAGTTAATTTCCCTTCAGCTACTTCAAATGCCCTGATAGTTTACTTGCTCAATATAAACTTCATACTACTTTTTCATACTTTTTGCAAGGCAGGAAACTGTGAATTTAAATATCAAATATTGGTTAAGAAATGTGTTAACATAAACATTTGAGGTGATACTATCTGAGCGTCCTTCTCTCTTGGCATTGCAGTGTCAAACACTATTGGTTACTGTGTTTGTGACTTTTCAAGATACTGTATATTTCTAACCAAATACCCCTGTCTCTGGTCTCTTCTCTGTCTCACAGTGGGAGGAGGTGAGCGGCTACGACGAGAACCTCAACACCATCAGGACCTATCAGGTGTGCAACGTGTTTGAGCCCAGCCAGAACAACTGGCTCCTCACCACCTTCATTGACCGACGTGGAGCTCAGAGGATCTACGTGGAGATGCGCTTCACTGTGCGTGACTGCAGCTCCATCCCCAACGTTCCCGGCTCCTGTAAGGAGACCTTCAACCTCTACTACTACGAGACGGACTCGGTCATCGCCACCAAGGGAACTGCCTTCTGGATGGAAGCCCCTTACTTAAAGGTGGACACCATCGCGGCCGATGAAAGCTTCTCCCAGGTGGACTTCGGCGGACGATTGATGAAGGTCAACACAGAGGTTCGGAGCTTTGGCCCGCTGTCGAAGAACGGGTTCTACCTGGCGTTTCAGGACTATGGTGCCTGCATGTCATTGCTCTCGGTCAGAGTGTTTTATAAGAAGTGTCCCAGTGTGGTGCAGAACTTCGCCATCTTCCCAGAGACCATGACGGGGGCGGAGAGCACTTCCCTGGTCATCGCTAGAGGGATCTGCATCCCGAATTCGGAGGAGGTGGACGTGCCAATAAAGCTGTACTGCAATGGAGATGGGGAGTGGATGGTTCCTATCGGGAGCTGCACCTGCAAAGCTGGGTTCGAGACAGATAACGGGAATGTCTGCCGAGGTAAGGAAACAACAAGGGAGTGTTCCCAAGATCTGAAATGGGTGGCAGTTAGGCTAACGGTAACGAGCATTGGGCCAGTAACCGAAAGGTTGTTGGTTTGAATCACAGAGCTGACTATTTGCAAAAATCTGTCATTGTGCCCTTGAGCAAGGCACTTAACCATAATTGCTTCTGTAAATTGTTCTGGATTAGAGCATCTGCTAAATAAAATGTATAAATTAAGTAAATGATTTCTCCCTGACCACATGACCAGAGAAATATGCCTGGCCCTAAACTCATAAATGTTTTTATTTTAAGGTCTTTCTTTTGTAATGTCCATCCCCATTCCCACAACCCAATGAAAAGTCCTGGGAACCTTGAAAGAACCAGATTTGGTTTGCTGCGGAATCAATATCACTGGATTTATTCTGAACGGCCAGCTGTTCCTGGTTTGGGAATTAGATTTGTGTTGAACCTCAGGCCCAGACTTGGGAGTTGTAAATAAATCATTGTCTTTCATATTTTACCGCTTCAACATGACTGAAGACTCGCAGTAGATTAAATCACACAGGCTCTGTGGGAATTTATCTATTTTAGATGCAGTAGGTACATAAGAAGACATCAGAGCATTATCTTTATTGTAACAGCACACAGCCAATTTCATAGTTCTCTTCTTTGACACCGCTTTGTGTGGCATACAGTATTGATTGTGTTTCATGCATTTTGCAGATCGTGGTGCACTGTAATTCTCCTTTGATCAGAGAAGCATGATAGAGAGGCGCATTATCATTCATTCCTAATCTGCTGAGACGGTGAGGGCTGCTGTCCTAGAGATGATGAGTGATGTACAGTATCATTCTATGAATATGTAAAACCACGTGTTTTATTTTACAGGCTACTGTTTGTAAAGCAAGGCTTGGTAGAGGAAGAAATGTGTCTGTGTTGCCCAAAACAAGTATATAGTAGTTGTAGTTTGAAGTGAGCTACTGTAGGGCAACTTATTTTTCTCATGATGACTCTCTCTCTCTCTCTCTCTCTCTCTCTCTCTCTCTCTCANACACAAACACACACATCAAGTATAATATGTGCTCAAGGTCTCTAATGATAATATGGTGTGCTCATCCTTCCCAGCACGATGCTATATTTGGTCCCTCTGGAGGTGTGAGTGAGAATGTGTGGAGCGGAGATAAGATTGATTGACGCACATCTGATACGATCAATAAATAGATTTAAATAGAAGCTGTGTGTGTGTGTGTGTGTGTGTTTGTGTGTTTCCCGGTCTACTGTACTTTGCTTTCCCCTGCTACTTGGCCAAGGAAACCAATGACTTTGAGGGGCATAAAGTCATTAAAACTTGCTCCTAACAACTGATACTGGATCAGATATGTCTGCATTCCACTAATAATCAAGGTTATGGTTCAGGATAGCATAATCTGATCCTAGATCAGTGGTGAAGGGCAACTTCTACCTCCAGCATTTTGCTAATTTTTCAACTGCCCTTAGATCAGATCCAACCCCAGGCAAGGTCCCTCTTATCAATACAGATGCTGTGATTATGAACTGTGCTGAGAATGGCTGTGGAGTCACACAGTTCCACTCTCTGAATAGAACAGCTGAAAACTGAAAAGAACAGCTCCACCCACAGAGTTAGTCTGACAACGTAGTGCTGAGTCATGACGAAGCCTGTCAAAACAACTATTCAAAAACAGGGTTCAGATCAACAGTGAATGAATATGGCTTTTAAACGTAAGAGTAGGGTGGATAGAAGTGTGTTCAATACACACACCGCAAACACACATCATTCTCTATCTCTCCATCATCCCCCCATTCCTTATAAAGCATCTCTTTCCTCTTCCATTTCAGTCTATGTTTCTGCTATATCCTATTTTATTACCATATTAAAATAAATGATATCTGGCCCTGATCTAAAGATGGAGATACAGACACCGAGATGTCTAAAGCTCCTCTATCAGTTTCTCTTAACAGACAGAGATGTCTAAAGCTCCTCTATCAGTTTCTCTTAACAGACAGAGATGTCTAAAGCTCCTCTATCAGTTTCTCCTAACATACAGATATGCAATGGTTGAGAATAACAACACAGGCCATCTGTATTAGTATTGAGCTACCCACAGAGTAAATCCTATTGGTTTGGACAGATATACTGTACTGTATATCTCTGCTATATCTCTACTGTATTTACCTCCAATCCGAGAGTAATTGGAGCGTAGGTGCCGCGTTGTTTTTGGAGGAGGTATGTTGCCCTGGTTGTTTGTAGAGGGTTTCTTCGCACACCCTCGCACACACGCTCGCACACA
>QNTS01001904.1:162982-174487 GCA_003317085.1 Hucho hucho
TGACCAAATACTTATTTTCCACCATAATTTGCAAATAAATTCATTAAAAATCCTACAATGTGATTTTCTGGATTTTTTTTCCTCATTTTGTCTGTCATAGTTGAAGTGTACCTATGATGAAAATTACAGGCCTCTCTCATCTTTTTAAGTGAGAGAACTTGCACAATTGGTGGCTGACTAAATACTTTTTTTCCCCACTGTATATCCTGATCTAACTTTGGTGCAGGTTATGTTGTTCTTCACATTACTGGCACTGGTAAACACACACTATATCAAATTAAATCTAAGTTTATTGATCACATGGACAGGATACAGAAGGTCTAAACGGTACAGTGAAATGGTTACTTGCATAGTAGCAATATCAAAAACAGGAAGTGTCCAAATAAAAATATTTTATAATTATGAGATGAAGTTTACCCGACACACTTGTCTAAATTGATGGGTCATGTGAAAGAAATGCTATAACCACCCCCTAGCCACATCTAGCTAAGTGGATGGGGTCACAATTGTCTAGACATGTACACATGTTCATGAAATACAATAGATGGCAGTAATCACATCCAGACACAACTGGCTAACTTTTTAAAATATTTTTTATTTATTTATTGTATATCCAAAACATACAATATACTTGCAGTGAAGCCGCTCAACAACCACATCACAACAGTCATCCAACAGACTCCCATTCAGAGCGACACACAGAAGCATCCAGGGTCAATGCCCTGCTCAAGGGCACGTTGACAGATCTCCCACCAGGCCAAAAAATGTGAACCCGAACCCTCCAAGATCCCCCCACAGTTCCCCAATAGCTGTCCCTCAACCATTCGAGACCCCTCCCACAGTCCCCCCCCAGAAGAAAAATAAAAAATACAATTCATTCCATTCCCCACTCCCAAGAACCCCCCAATGCACCAACAACCAAGAGAATGATCTAAAGAGAAAAAAGGAAAAGACAAAAAAAACAGCAAACAACAATGAAAAAAATATTTAAACAAAGGACATCAAGGACAACTAAAATCATAACAGCAATGCCAACTGTATGTTTGTTGCATGTCTGGCACTATTACATGTATGTGTATGTTCTTGTATGTGTTTGTTTAACCTCTTACGGAGCAGTGGGGCGCTAGCTCTGACTCTTGGCAATATCACAGTGTTGTCAGATTTCAAAAAGGCTTTACGGCGAAAGCACAACATTTGATTGTTTGAGGGTAGCACCTCTAATATTTATGCATTAGCATAAATCCATAACCCAACCCGGGTCTCACAAAACGCATAAAATCGCTAATATAAAATCGATTACCTTAGATGAACTTCTGCTGAGGGCTTCCCAAGTGTCCAACGAAGACAATCCATGCTTCTTTGGTTAGAAAAAGTCATTTATTACATCCATAAATCTCAGTTTGGTTGGCGCGTTATGTTCATAAAATCCACCGTCGAGTCGCCCATAGAACCGTGAAGAGAACGCGTTGAAATTATACCTATCATATTTCTACAAACAAATCAAACATAATTTTAATGTTTCCTTAGGTATTCTTTTATGTATATTTACTATAATATTTCAACCGGATTGTAGCCTGAACGATAAGAAAGGAAAAAACTGTGGAGCGCGCACTCGGTTGCGCGCCTGCAAAAGCTAGTTGACATCTGAGCTCCCTGGACCATATTCTCTCCCTATCCGTTCTGGTCAGGGCTAACGTTTCCTGGTTTTGTATAGAGACTGTTGACATCTAGTGGAAGCCATAGGTACTGAAATCTCAGAGCTGCTTGCCTTTGAAATAAATAGGGAGACTGTCAAACAGAGCCAATGTGACAAAAAACAGTAATTCCGGATGGATTTTTCTCGGGTTTTCGCCTGCTATATCTGTTCTGTTACACTCACGGACATTATGTTAACACTTTTAGAAACTTCAGAGTGTTTCCTATCCAATAATACTAATTATGTGCATATCCTATTTTCTGGGCCTGAGTGGGAGGCATTTTACTTTGGGCATGCCAGACTCTCCAAAACCGTCACCTCGGGAGCCGCCATGGATCATGGGCACCGCCATGGATCACGTGCTGCAGACGATGGACCTCCACCAGCTCCACTACAGCAGGCCCCACTGTCCACCCCTCCTTCACCCGGTCCCAGCGGGATTCGGCTCGCGCTCCCGAGGGAGTATGATGGGACGGCTGCCGGATGCCAGGGGTTCCTACTCCAGCTGGAACTCTACCTGGCGACCGTCCACCCGGCTCTTTCGGGACGTGAGAGCGTGTCCGCCCTCGTCTCCTGCCCCTCAGGCAAAGCCCTGGAGTGTGCCAACGCCGTATGGAGTGAAGGAGATTTGGCGTTGGACCATTACGCAGAGTCTGTTCCATCTGAGGCAGGGGACGAGGAGCGCGCAGGATTTCGCTTTGGACTTCCGGACCCTGGCCGCCAGCGCGGGATGGAACGACAGGGCCCTGATCGATCACTACCGGTGCAGTCTGCGTGAGGACATTCGTCGGAAGTTGGCCTGCCGAGACACCACCTTCACGTGGACCTGTCCATCCGACTGGACAACCTGCTTGCTACCCGCGGACGTCCGGATCGGGGCTTGTCAGTTCCAGCACCTCCGATCCGACGCCCATGGAGCTGGGAGGTGCTGCGCTTAGGGAGACCGGAGGAGGGGCCATTCCCTGCACCATCTGTGGCCGCAGAGGCCAACTGCTGGTCGGTGCTGGGGGGTGGTTCCTCAGGGAGTCGGGCAGCAGGCAGGGCACTGTCGTGTCACCCCAGGTGAGTCGGCACCAGGCTCACCCAGAGCCCCCTGCTCACATGTATGTGTTTATTAAATTTCCTGAGTTTCCCCGCATTCCCAGCATAAGGCGCTCGTAGATTCAGGCGCAGCTGGGAATTTTATTGACCGTTCATTTGCCCATAGTTTAGGGATCCCCATTGTTCCTGTTGATATGCTCTTCCCTGTGCACGCCCTATATAGTCGACCATTAGGGTCAGGGCTGATTAGGGAGGCCACCGCTCCACTAGGCATGGTTACGCAGGAGGGTCACAGGGAGAGAATCAGTCTCTTCCTTATTGATTCTCCTGCATTTCCCGTGGTGCTGGGCCTACCCTGGTTGGCCTGTCATGACCCGCACTATTTCGTGGAGGCAACAGAGGGCTCTCAAGGGGTGGTCATGAGAGTGCTCAGGGAGGTGTGTAGGGGTTTCCATCGGTGCAAATACGGTGGAAAGTCCAGACCAGGTCTCCACCGTGCGCATCCCCTCAGAATATGCCGATTTGGCTCTCGCCTTCTGTAAGAAGACGGCGACTAAATTACCACCCTATTGAGTCACGTGTATCCTCTGTCCCAGGAGGAGACGGCGGCTGTGGAAACATATGTCTCCGAATCCCTGGGGCAGGGATACATTCAGCCCTCAACTTCACCTGCCTCTTCGAGTTTATTTTTTGTGAAGAAGAAGGATGGAGGTCTGCACCCGTGTATTGACTATCGGGGTATCAATCAGATCACTGTGAGGTACAGCTACCCTCTGCCTCTCATAGCCAGTGCGATCGAGTCAATGCACGGGGCGCGCTTCTTCACAAAATTGGATCTCAGGAGCACTTATAACCGGGTGCGTATCCGGGAGGGGAACGAGTGGAAGATGGCATTTAGTACCACCTCAGGGCACTATGAGTACCTCGTCATGCCGTACGGGTTGATGAATGCTCCATCAGTCTTCCAGGCCTTTGTTGACAAGATTTTCCAGGACCTGCACAGGCAGGGTGTAGTGGTGTATATCGATGACATTCTGATATACTCCGCTACACGCGCCGAGCATGTGTCCCTGGTGCGCAGGGTGCTTGGTCGACTGTTGGAGCATGACCTGTATGTCAAGGCTGAGAAATGTCTGTTCTTCCAACAGTCCGTCTCCTTCCTAGGGTACCACATTTCCACGTCAGGGGTGGAGATGGAGAGTGACCGCAATTCAGCCGTGCGTAATTGGCCGACTCCCACCACCGTAAAGGAAGTGCAGCGGTTCCTAGGGTTTGCCAACTACTACCGGAGGTTTATCCGGGGCTTTGGTCAAGTAGCGGCTCCCATTACCTCACTGCTGAAGGGGGGACCGGTGCGACTGCAGTGGTCGGCTGAGGCGGACAGGGCTTTTGGTCACCTGAAGGCTCTGTTTAACTCGGCTCCCGTGCTGGCTCATCCGGATCCCTCTTTGGCGTTCATAGTGGAGATGGAGGCGTCCGAGGCTGGGATAGGAGCTGTGCTCTCTCAGCGCTCGGGTACGCCACCGAAGCTATGATGTGGGGGACCGGGAGCTGTTGGCTGTCGTCAAGGCTCTGAAGGCGTGGAGACATTGGCTTGAGGGGGCTAAACACCATTTTCTCATCTGGACTGACCACCGCAATTTGGAGTACATCCGGGCGGCGAAGAGACTGAACCCTCGCCAGGCAAGGTGGGCCATGTTCTTTACCCATTTTGTTTTCACCCTGTCCTACCGACCAGGTTCCCAGAACGCTAAGGCAGACGCACTGTCCCGGATGTATGACACAGAGGAGCGGTCCATGGATCACACTCCCATACTTCCTGACTGATCTTCCTCCCTCACAGGGCAACACCACGATCCTGGTCGTTGTGGATCGGTTTTCTAAGTCCTGCCAGTCTCCTCCCTTTGCCCGGTCTCCCTACGGCCCTACAGACTGCGGAGGCCCTGTTCACACACGTCTTCCGGCACTACGGGGTGCCTGAGGACATAGTCTCTGATCGGGGTCCCCTGTTCACGTCCAGGGTCTGGAGGGCGTTCATGGAACCGCAGTGTGGCCCCGGTGTTCGTACCGGGGGACCGGGTCTGGCTCTCGACCCGAAACCTGCCCCTCCGCCTGCCCTTCCGGAAGCTGGGTCCGCGGTTTGTGGGGCCATTCAAAGTTCTGAGGAGACTGAACGAGGTTTGTTACAGGTTACAGCTTCCCCCAGATTACCGCATTAATCCCTCGTTCCATGTGTCTCTCCTCAGGCCGTTGGTGGCTGGTCCACTCCAGGAGTCTGAGGTGCGGGAGGTTCCTCCGCCCCCTCTGGACATCGAGGGGTTCCCGGCGTATGCTGTTCGAGCCATCCTGGACTCGAGGCGCTGGAGGAGGGGCTTTCAGTACCTCGTGGAGTGGGAGGGGTACGGTCTGGAGGAGAGATGCTGGGTGCCGGTGGAGGACATTCTGGACTTTTTGTTGCTGCGGGAGTTCCACCGTCTCCATCCGGATCGCCCTGCGCCTCGTCCTCCGGGTCGTCCCTGAGGTCGGTGGGCACTGTCACGACTTCCGCCGAAGTCGGTCCCTCTCCTTGTTCGTTTGGCGGTCGACGTCACCGGTTTTCTAGCCATCGCCGATCCACTTTTCATTTTCCATTGGTTTTGCCTTGTTTTACACACCTGGTTTCAATCCCACAATTACTTGTTCATTATTTAACCCTCTGTTCCCCCATGTTTGTTTGTGAGTGTTTGTATGTTAATACGGTCCGTTATTTGTGGGCTCGATATTTTTGTATTTTGTGATATTTTGAGTAAATACTCATATCTGCTGTCCTGCGCCTGACTCCTATACACTAGCTACACACAGGATCTATTACACTTGTCTCCAATTCCACATCCCAACCCTCAGCTTCCCTCAGCCCATCCCATCTATTTCTGTTGGCCACCCACTTTGGGTTTCTACTCAAAACATATCTTTCAACTATGCTGTGATGTTTAACGTACAATTTCTATCTATATAATCAAATAGAATCCACATATTGCGAGTTGAAGATAAATACTTTTACTAAGAGTATTAGTATATTAGCAATTGACTGACTCCAGATCTCTTAACAGTATTATTTCTAGGGTCAATTTTAGGTCAATGCTATGTATTTTCAACGATTCCTGAACCTGAGACCAGAAACAGGCTACCTGAGGGCAATGCCAAAATAAATGGTATATTGATTCTGTATCCTCACAACAAAATCTGCAGAGCTTCGATGATTTTATACCCCAAATATTCAAAATTTTGTTGGTGGCAAGAATTCTATATAATAAGTTTAGCTGAAAAGCACGAAGTCTTGAATCTTGCGTTGTTTTATATATCAACTCATACACCCTGTACCATGGAATCGTTACATCAAAAATCTCTTCCCAACTACATTATTTTGTAATCTGTATGGCACAGTTGAATGAAAATGAAACTGGTATGCTTTCCTATTTATGCTATTTTTATTCCTCCGCCAGTTTTGATCCTTTATATTGGGCAGACAGACCAGTTCCCTACCTCCTCCCGCTGCCAACTGCCTCCTAAATTTTTTGGGTAATTCTGTAATCAATTGGTTCTACTCTTGGATTGAGCAGACCTTCCCGTACAATTCTGATAACTCCATGAAGGACATAACTCTACCATTCCCATTTACAATATAATTTAAGAACAAAATACCCTTTTCAAACATCTTTCCCATAAATACAGATATTTTATCAACCAGCACATTTGAGTTCAGCCATAATATTTGTTGTAATATTTGTTCTATCTTTTCAGGGGGATGAAATTGAAATTGTAGCCAGCTCTGCAATGCTTGTTTGAAAAAGAGAGATACTTGCACAAAGGCAATAAAGCCTGATTCAGGAAACTAGGCGTATGTCGCAAGTCACGACTTCACAGGAGAGCTGTTTGAATGTAAAAAACATTTTTTTATCAAAATGCATTTTTTGGCAGAAATGCCTTCTCGAACATGTGAACTTCCATGTGCCTTAATATCAAACGTATATGTAAATACGAATAACATTGTTAAATTATGAGCCTATTTGGTTTAGCCACAGAAAAAGTGAGCAACCTTCCCGCTAGCCATGATTGGCTGAGATAATGAGTGGGCTGGACATGCCGAGAGATGAGTTTGGATTGGTCTGCCATTTAGCATGCGTCTGTCTATTGGAGCTGGTCGGTATGTCTAGGTAATCGTGTCAAACGCGGCTTTAAAAAAATATCAATTGTGTAGTAAAACTGCATAAACCTAATGTCAAGTTAAAGTGTACTGTTAGCTAGCTAACATTAGCTGGCTGGCTCGCTAGCTAACGTTATGTGTATGCTCTCCACTTTATGGAGGACCGAATTTTGAAATCAGTGGAATTCGAGTATGATAGCTAAGGAAATTGAGAAAACACCAGTCTGGATTACAACGTGCATGACACCCGACAGGAGACGCGTCCAACCATGATGTATACTGGTAAGATAGTCTAGCTAGCTACATTTTCAGATATTACACGTTTCTAATTTTGACAAAGTGGTTTCATTTCAAGTGTACTGTTAGCTAGCTAACGTTAGCTGGCTGGATCGCTAGCTGGGTCGCTAGCTAACGTTGATCTTATTCTTCGTATCTCAGACACATTTGCTTGACTAGCAATAGCCATATAACCTGGTTGGTTAGCTACCTGCAGATTCATGCAGGGTAGTAACGTCATGAGTTGTGATTATGTTCCATTGTTTAGCTAGCTAGCTAGCTACATGTCTTAACAAAAGACTTCACTTTGACAAAGTATTTTCATTTTAAAGGAGTGTACTGTTAGCTAGCCTGCTAACGTTAGCTGGCTGGCTCGCTAACTAACGTTATGTCATGCGTTGGGATTTATTGTTTACCTAGCTAGCTATCTAGCTACATTTCTTAACAAGAGACTCTCGTCTTAATGTGCCAGAGTGCAGAATAACTGATGAATTTTCAACACCCGTTGAATATGTCCGGTGTCAGTAAACGTCGACAACAAAGCATAATTAAATTATTGCCAGCAGCACTGTTACAGTCACCAAAGCTCTGGATAACATAAAAAGGGCCTAACCAGCTCTGCTAGGGGAAGTAAAATGGTCAGTGTGGGGTGTTCTCTCATTATGTGTCTGGAAGTAGCTAGCCAATGTTAGCCAGTTAGCTTGGGTGCTTGACTGTCGTTGTGAGGTCAGAGCTTTCAAACATCCCTACTTATTGAACGCGAAACGCTCTGAATTAACGAATGGACAATCTGACAGCACAGTTGCAGTCACCAACGCTCTGGATAACATACTGTAACAGCCTAACCAACTTTACTCGGGCGAGTAATGTTCAGTGAGCTGTTTTCTCTCTCTTAGATGTCTGGAAGTAGCTGGCAATTTAGTACAGAACGCTCGGATCAACCCTCAAAGAGATGGGTGGGGCTAAGGCTTAAGAGGGTGTGAACAATGCTGATTGGGTGTAGACAAAGAAGGTCTCTCCTACAGTTGTACCAAAACATTGAAAGACGGTTTTCTCAAAAGTGAGTTTACAAGCTTTCAAAGCAGAATTACTTTCCCATTGTTTCCTCAAATGCAGTGTATGATATACCATTTTGTATCTCTGAGTCTCTACTTTTATCCAATGTAAAAAAAAGAATTTCAAATGTTGCTCCAAGACCAAATCCAGGTAGTGAGTCACATATCTTTCAAAAACAGCGCGGTAGAAAGGACTATCAACACATACTGAGCAGCTCACATTATAGACAGAAGCATGCTACATGGCAGACCAATCCAAAATCATCTCCCGTCATGTCCAGCCCATCCATTATCTCGGCCAATCATTGCTAGCGGGAAGGTTCCTGGCTTTTTTCCGTGGCTAAACCAACTAGGCTCGTAATTTAACAATTGTATTTATATTTACGGATGGAATACAAGTTTGTTATTAAGGAATATGAAAGTTCATAATTTCCTGAATTTCCAGAAGGCGTTTCTGCCACATAAATGTTTACGTTCAAATGCCTCTCCTGTGAAGTAGTGACGTGCGACATTAGTGATGTTTCCTGAAACGAGTCACACCTGTGACCGACGGCTCGATTCGGTCTTATGTAGCAAAAATTTAAATTGTGTTTTTTACATTGGATAAAAGTAGAGACTCGGAGCTAGAAAATTGTATATCATACACTATAGTCGAGGAACAATGGGAAATTAATCCTGCTTTAAAAGTTGGTAAACTTGTAACCCCACTTTTGAGAAAATGGCCCTTGAGTGTTTTGGTACACAGAGTTCTTCTTTGTCTACACCCATTCATCATCATTCACATTCATCATTCACATTCATTTAGGCCCAAGCCCATCTCTGTAAGGATTCACACGTGAGGCAATGTGCTAAACAGTGAGTATGTTAGTGTACAGACAACGAAATCAAGACTAAAGGCTGGTTTATTCTATGTCTATTGACATGTCTGTATACAGTTGTCACAGTGACATCATGAACATTCTATTGTCGTCCGATATCAAACTTGTCATTGTCGTCATCAAAAAGTATAACACAAATACGACAGGCTGCATAACATCAGCAGTCTGGTGGTCCAAAATAGCATAACTGGTGTATTTTTACACCAATAGACCCATCTGTTGAAAAATGAATTTAGTATGTGTTAATCTAGCAAACCAGGCAACTAAAAGCAACTTTCATTATTTCATTATTACAGGAAAATAAACAAGGTCATTATTAACAAGTTAATGGTGAGCTAATTACAGAAATAAGTGTGATGAAATAAAAGCATTTACAACTTTAGAACGCTGTCTCTTTGGCCTAACATTATATCCTAATTTGACTTTAGTGCAGGTCATGTTGCTCTTCACATTACCGTCTCTGGTAAACACACATTATATCAAATGAAATCAAAGTTTACTTGTCACATGCACAGGATACAGACAGTGTAAACGGTACAGTGAATTGGTTACTTGCATTGGGGAGTGTTTTGTTTAGACATGTAGCTAGCTTGATAGCTAAACAATGAACCATAATCCCAACTCATAAAGTTACTTCCCTGCATGAATCTACAGGTAGCTAAAGCTAACCAACTAGCTAGATTCAATGTTAGCTAGCTAGCTAACATTAGGCTATAACTAGCCATTTAAGTGGCTCTGAGATATGAATAATATTACTACACAGATCATACACGTAATGCTAGCGAGCCAGCCAGCCAGCTAAAGTTAGCAAGCTAGCCAACAGTACGCTTTAACTTGCAATGAAAACAGCATTCTGACAAAATTAGAAATGTATAATATCTGAAAATGTTGCTAGCTAGACTCTTACCTGTATACATGGATGAACGCTTCTCCCTCTCTGTCACGGATGCCATGGTTGCCCTTAGTTTGAAGTTGTAATCCGGAGACAGATGTTTTATACAACAGCCTTCTGTGTTCTCTTTTCGACTTCCTCCAAATTTGCAATCAAATGCCTGAATTGTCTCCATCTCCTTATCTATCATACTCTGCTTCCACTGGGCATCCCACTGATTTCAAAACTCGGTCCTCCAGAAAGTGGAGAGCTTTAGCAACACTTTTGAAGTTATTTGCGATATCTTTCAAAAAAGACGCTTTAGAAAGGATTACCTACACATGCTAAGCAGCTCATAAAATAAGTGAATTTGTGTTTAAATGTCAATGCCCCTGTGTTTTTAAATCATATTTGTTAAAAGTTGTATGAATTTAAGGTAAATCCAGACAAACTTGGCATACAAGTTTGTTAATAAGGCACATGAAAGTTCACATGTTCCAGAAGGCATTTCTGCCCAAAAAGCATTTTGATTAAAAAAAATGTTATGTTCAAATTCCTCTCCTGTGAAGTAGTGACGCGCGACATACACCTAGTTTCCTGAAACTAGTCACATTTGGATAAACAAAACACAGAGTGAGAATCAAGCCCTCCCCCCACAGACACTCAGTGTCTGATTTTGAACACCCTTTTCTGTGTTGCTGCACATGTACTTTCACACTGCGTGCTCTCTCTCTGTATCTCTCTCTGTGTGTACAGTATGCTTTTATCAGGGGTCTCTGCTCTCAGCCAGGCCACCTTTAATCCCAATTATAAAGCCTTCTGACTCTTCCTGTACTCTCCCCATTACTGGGCTACAGAAAGGCCATGGCGACACGGAAAAATGGGAGAGCGGGAGAAAGAGAGAGAAAGGACGGAAGAGAGAATGAAAGAAGAGAGAAAGACTGAAAGAGACAAAAGGCCCTCAATAGGCTGAATAGAGGAAGCGCAGAGGGCAGCAGTGTGTCCCAAACAAAGCGAGAGAATAGAGTCCCAGACAGAGTCTGAGGCCACACATTATAATGACCCCCCCCCACACACACACATGCACACACAGCTCACTAATGCCGGGTCAGTCTCTAATGATGCACACATGAATCCTGCACCTCCACACTGATACAATAAAGAGAAACCACATATGGAGTTGTTGTCATACTCTATGGATAGACAGATCATCTTCGTTTTCTTTCACTCTCTCACTCTCCTTTTCTCTGTCATGTTTCCCCTCTTCTTTTCTGACCACCTAACCTCCATGTATTCATCTCAATACGGTTACCTTTTCACTCTACCTCTCCTTCTTTCACTTCTACTCACCTCATCCAACTTTCTCAAGACTCCACATAATTCATGAACCTTGCGGAAGCCAAAACTTGACCCCCACTTAGTTAGACCCGTTTCCCATACATACCCAGACCCTACTCTAGCGCTGTCTCCCTGTCTAACTGAACCAAGATTTTGACCAGTCCATC
>QNTS01001904.1:181385-203279 GCA_003317085.1 Hucho hucho
CCCCTGTGCGCCTTCAGAGCCCGGCACGTCCTGTCCCTGCTCCACGCAACAGGCCCCCTGTACGCCTTCAGAGCCCGGCACGTCCTGTCCCTGCTCCACGCATCAGGCCTCCTGTGCGCCTTCAGAGCCCGGCACGTCCTGTTCCTGCTCCACGCACCAGAGTTCCAGTGAGCATCATGAGTCCAGTACGGCCAGTTCCTGCTCCACGCACCAGAGTTCCAGTGAGCATCATGAGTCCAGTACGGCCAGTTTTGCTCCACGCACCAGAGTTCCAGTGAGCATCATGAGTCCAGTACGCCCAGTTCCTGCCCCACGAACCAGAGTTCCAGGGAGCATCATGAGTCCGGTACGGCCGGTTTCTGCTTACTGCACCAAGGCCACTGGGAACGTCACGAATCAAGTACTATCTGTTCTGGCTAATGGTCCAGGGTGCGTGAACTCGAGCCAGCACGGCCGGCACCGGAGCCCCCACCTGGGACAAAAGGACCCACCCGAAGACCCCCCCCACGGACTGTTGGCGCGGTCGGAGTCCGCGCATTTGGGGGGGGGTACTGTAACGTCCAGGCCTGAGTGTACAGGCTGGAGTGTTTAGTTTTGTCTTGGTGTAGGGTTTCTTTTGTTCTATGGTGTGTATTTCTATGTTGGGGTAATGGTTCCAAATTAGAGGCAGCTGAGTCTCGTTACCTCTAATTGGGAACCATATATATGTTTGGGGTTTGCACTTAAGTTTTGTGGGTTATTGATGAATGTTATGGTTATCGTGTTTAGGTTCATGCCATCGTGTTTAGGTTCATGCCATCGTGTTTAGGTTCATGCCATCGTGTTTAGGTTCATGCCATCGTGTTTAGGTTCAGGCCATCGTGTTTAGGTTTATGTCAGTGTCCAGTTTAGGATTTAGCGTTTGTGTTCACGTCATCGTTTATTGTTTTGTTCATGTCACGTTCGCTAATAAAGTATGTATTCTGGATACTTCGCTGCGCATTGGTCTGTCCAAGGAGATAATCGTGACAACTCCAGGGATAGTTAGATCAGTGGATAATGGTATCTTATTAATATCAGATTGTATTACTCCAGTGTGAAGGCTCTTGTAATGCAGGTTTTTTCGGAATCAAGCGCAGGAAACAGAGAATATACAAAACTTCTTTAATAGAAGGAAACAAACTACTAAACCAGTAGTATAGCCACTGCTCACGATACAAACGGAGCCACAACGTACAGGAAATAATCACGGACAAAACCCAGGGGGGAACAGAGGGATTAAATAAGGACACATGCAATTTGGGAAATGGGAACCAGGTGTGAATGAGACAGGATAAACAGAAAATGAGAAATGGATCGGTGGTGGCTAGAACTCCGGTGACGTCGACCGCCAGTAGCCGCCCGAACTAGGAGAGGGACCGACTTCAGCGGAAGTCCTGACATCCAGGGATAGTTAGATCAGTGGATAATGATATCTTATTAATATCAGATTGTATTATTCCAGGGATAGTTAGATCAGTGGATAATGATATCTTATTAATATCAGATTGTATTATTCCAGGGATAGTTAGATCAGTGGATAATGATATCTTATTAATATCAGATTGTATTATTCCAGGGATAGTTAGATCAGTGGATAATGATATCTTATTAATATCAGATCGTATTATTCCAGGGATAGTTAGATCAGTGGAGAATTATATCTTATTAATATCTGATTGTATTATTCCAGGGATAGTTAGATCAGTGGATAATGATATCTTATTAATATCAGATCGTATTATTCCAGGGATAGTTAGATCAGTGGAGAATTATATCTTATTAATATCTGATTGTATTATTCCAGGGATAGTTAGATCAGTGGAGAATGATGTCTTATTCATTTAGGTCCTAGATGGCCATTTGACACACACACACACACACACATACACACAGACAGGCACACCTTAACCTTGATCTGTTCAGTTTATATTTAACTGGCTGAGCCTACTGATGTCCTGTCACACGACTCACACTTGCAAACATGATTTAGAGTACCTCTCTGTGTGTGTGTGTTTCTCACCCACTGTTTGACATACAATACGCTAGCAAATCTTGTATCACTCCCCTTCTCCTCCTCTTCTCCCTCTCCTCATCCTCAACTCTTCCCTATTTCCCCTGTCTTCCCCCTCTCCCATGTTCTACCCACCATCGGTATAGCAGAGCAACAATAGATGTATTAGGGTAATGCAGACTGCTTCTCTGACCCTCCCAGTCAATATGCTGCTCAATAGCCCAATGCTTTCTGAAAGGCTAGCGCCCCCTGAGAACGCCAACATGTCCACTTAAAGGCCACCCAAACCACACACACCCTTTAAACCCCTTTCTGGCCCCTCTCTCCTCTGGCCCCTTTCACCTCCCGACCGTCCTCCTAGCCCTCCTTCAACCCCCGACTCCCACCCCTCCTAGCTCTAATCTTAAAATGGAAAGGAAAAACGTTTTGAATGTGAGTGATTTGACAGGGGAAAATCTGCTTGACAATAGAGGCTGTCTGGGGCTGAGGCTGGCCTTTTCCTTCTCTCTACACCTCCACTCCTCCCCTCATTCTCCTGCCCTCCATGTGGAGCACCCAGGCTGAGGGCTAATTGTGGCGTGGAGAGGGGGAACACTGCCGTAAGATGAGAGAGGAAGGAGAGGAGGAGGCGGAGAGGAAAAGGAGGGAAGGAGGGGAAGTGGCTTACACATTATTTTACATTTGTTACAACCTTTTCTGTAGTGTATTAGCCTATAATAACTACATGGTAATTATAGTATTGCATATTACAGTGAATAGCAATATTGGTACATTCCGGTTGCATCATGGGAATGCACATGTCAATTCATTGTTATTAAACTTGATGCTAAACAGCATGGCTGTGTCTTTTTTTCGTTAGTATAGCACATTTTCCATCTAGCTGTGAGACATACAGAGAGTGTTTGTTGATAATTCATGTATTTCCAATCAGAATCCAGGATAGTGGGGCTACTAGAGCATATACTGTATGTGTGTCTTTCTGATATTGGAGCCTGTCACGTTTGCTCCCGCTCCTCCTCTGGTGCTCGAGGTCACCAGGCTGCCCATCATTACGCACACCTGTCACCATCATTACGCGCACCAGCGCTTCATCGGACTCACCTGGACTCCATCACGTCATTGGTTGCTTACCCTATATCTATCTCTTTCATTCCCGTGTCTGCATTGATGTTGTTTTGTTTCTCTTGTCCAGACGCTGTTCTTGTTTACTTTCATGTGTATTTATTATTAAATCCTCACCCTGTACTTGCTTCCCATCTCCCAGTGTCTGTGGTTACGGAACCGTTACAGAGCCATGGAGCAATACACTTTCCAGCAACGTTTACCATGTGTACAAGTGAAGCTTTAAACTGAAAGTGGTTGCCCCAGTAACTAATGCTGGGGTCAAATGAGATTACGCTCCTGATCTCAGCTTGCACTCCTTGATCTGCGGGATTGTAGGTTAGCAGTGTGTGTGTGTGTGTGTGTGTGTGTGTGTGTGTGTGTGTGTGTGTGTGTGCGTGCGTGCGTGCGTGCGTGCGTGCGTGCGTGCGTGCAATAGAGTTTGTGTAGGTGTGTGCGGGTTTTCGTGTGTGTGGTTGTATGTGTGTGCGCTATCAAGTGTTTGTGTGTCTGTGTGTGTTTGTGTTTGTGTTTGTGCGGCATTACCTGGGAGCATTAATGTGATTAGTAATGTGGTTGTCCTGACCCCGTCCTGGTGGTACCATGCAGGCTCTAAGCTCCTGTGCAGTAAAGCCGCACACACACAGACACACACACATACACAAACTGCCCCATAACACCTTAATTCAGTGTGAAAGCAATTGGCTCTGGGACCTTGGATCAATAGCCCCAGTCAGGAGAGCCAGGGCAGCTAGCCAGGGAGAACATCTCTGGCCCGGCCCAGCTATAATAAATTTAGACCCACCATCGATTCAGTGATGGAAATACAAAGAACAGACCCACTCAACCATACAGGTATTTTAGTGTGTGTTTGCATGTGTAAAAGAGTGAGAGAAAGTGTGCGTGGGGAAGGGTGCTATGTGTGTGTGTTTGTGTGTGAGTGTGTGTGTGGAGCAGTGTTGACCGTTGTGTGTGTGTGTGTGTGTGTGTGTGCATGAATGCGTGCGTGTGCATGTGTTGGTGTGTTTGTGATATGATTTATTTTGGAGCCATCTGTGGTAAAGTGGGAATGGCATTTAATCTAGCACCGCTGAGACGGAGCCAAGGAAAAATCTCAAATATGTCCTGGTCGGGGGAAAGTGTGTGCAGGTCTTTATAATATGTGTGTGTGACGTGTTTATGTCAGGGTGTGTGTGGTTGTGTTTATGTGTGCTTATACGTTTTAATGTGCACACAAGTGTATGTGCCTGCTGTTTTTCAGGATGTGTGTGTGTATGTGTGTTAGGACTGTGACAGTCATGGAATTTTGGATGACGGTAATTGGCCAGACAAATGACCGTAGTCTCCGTAATAACCGTTAAAATACCCCAAAATACAATAAAATAATAATATCATATTTTTGTACTACATTTTCTCTGCCATAGAAATAGAATGAACAGAATGGGCGTCCCATTCAAGTCAATGATGGCAAAATGGGTGGACTGGTGCCATTGCGAGTGTACCCATACAGTAGGATCTTAATTTGATCATGCTTTTGTTGCTGAGAATTATTTTACTGCAAAGCAGGAAATGCAAACTTGTGGTGTATTTGAGTTTTATAAAGGCCTTTATAATTTCCACTTTGAAATTTCAGACTTAATTTGCCCTAACAAAAAATGTATCAATCCCTACAAAAATGTTAAATTTATTATAATCCACATAATAATTAATTTCCTGTTCCTTCAGGATTTCAGTGCTGTAGCAAACTGGATCAAATTAAGATTCCACATCTGTAGGCGCAAAGCAGGAAGTTAAAGCAGGAAGCGATTGCATCACATTACCAGGCAGCCATTGCGAGTGTACGTATGAGTTTACCAGTGAAATTGCCTGGGTTAGAGGTTCCAAGCCCATTCTATTCATTCTATTTCTATATGTGATGCGGCTTTATTGTGGGGGGTGTTGCCTAGGCAACCGCAGACTCATTTGCTGCAACACATTGCTTGCTTCACCAAGGCGCAACAGAGTTTTGTCAAGAAGTTAAGAGTCTATGTTACCGCACAAACGGAATCAACCACACGAATGCCCTGCCGTCCCGTCTTCAGTCGTTTTTTTAATGGTTATGACGGTTATTTATTTTTCATGACGGTCTTCATCCATAACCGTCGATTACACGGTTATATGGTGTGTGTGTGTGTGTGTCTGTATGTCCATGCATTGATGCATTGGCCCATATGTTTGTTTGTGTTCTGTTTCTATAGTGTGAAAGTATGGTCACACTTCATTTGGATAGTCCCAAAAAGATGATCTCCCGATAGTCATACTATCAACATACTACGTTATATGTTGATAAACAACTGTTTGCTAAGGATACAGTTACATGCTGACTAGACCAGGCTCTGCGTCCGCATGTTGATTTTGTCCATTCACACCAGACGCGATCAGGACACGCAGGTTGAAATTTCAAAACCAACTCTGAACCTACTATATTAATTTGGGGACAGGTCGAAACACATGAAACATACATGCACATTTATCTGGCTGAAATGATTGAATAACATGTATGTGTAAATGCATTTTGCAATGCTCGCGCACACAACACGGCCGGTGTGGTCAGCATGTTAGGGTTAGGGTATGGGTTAAGTTTAGGGTTAGGATAAGGATTAAGGTTAGAGCTAGGGTTAGGATAGTTAGTTGAAATGTTGTTGACAGTTATTTAACATCTACTGAACATCTACAAACGTCTTTATTTGAAATTGATTAATTATTGCAATAATGAGGCTGGTCGACCGCACACCCTTGAGTGTTGGACCGAGTAACCTAACCTTTACACAAATGCAGAGTTCTTTATGTAGCTGACACTAAGAAGGCTTTGTCATGGTTGGTTCCACCCCTCACATTCAGACCAAGGGGCATCATAAGCCACTCTGGGTTCATCCTGTCGTTATCTGCCTGGGGTTGTTGTCTTAACCCCACCAGGATGATTTTGAGACAATGAGGGATAGTTCTACTCCTAAGCTATCTCTAGTAAAACACATTGTTGTCTATGTAATGCAGTCTTTAACTCATTTGTCAGCTCAAGCCTTCTCTAGTGACCATACGCCCAGATTAGCTGTAGGGAACTAGAGTGGAGACCATAAAAACACAGACACTAGTAGGACAGAAATATCTTACAATTAGTTAAATATGAATTGTTAACCATTAATATCAAAGGTAAATACGTAATTTTTCTATCACAATGTACATGCAAGTGTGTTTCCATGTGTGAGTCTCACTGCATCTATACTCTATCAGTGCGTGTTTCGTGTACATCCTTTACATATGTGTGTTTCTTGGTATGTAAGAGCAAACATGTTAACGTGTTCTCAGTCATATATGCATGCAGTTGTTTCTGTGAATGTAAGTGTGTGTATCCATGTGTGTGATCTGCGTGTCACTGGCAGGTCAGGTCACACAGTGGGTTGCTGCTATGCTTGGGTGTGTGTGTAGGTGTGTGTGTGTATAGCCTGTGTCTGACGGTCACTTTCAGGTCACAGCGCTGTGGGTGATGGCTCGCTGTGGATACTGATTGTGTGTGCGTGTGTGCGTGTGTGTGTGTGTGTGTGTGTGAAAAGACCAGATGGTTGGGGTGTCGACTCAGTTCCAACTAAAGGGAAAGGGGAAGCACACAGATCTGCAGTATGGTGTGTGGATGCACCACGGAAATTACTCAGACTCTTTTATCTTCTTCCAGTTCTTCTTCTCTACACACAGAAAGAAAACAAAAAAAACAGGGGAAAAACTGAAACGTGGAAAAACTAAACGGAGGCAACAGATTTCGGGAAAAAACGACATGGAACTGGATTAGGCTAAAAAACCAATAGGGCCCTAAACTCACTCCTTTTAAATGTTAAAGATACGAAAGTTGGTGCACATATTCTGACCCCACCAAAGTAGTGTGCTATTTTCTTCTAGTGTTGATGTTATATTTTCTGACCCCATTTCAAAAGTTCCAGTCTTGAGATTCGATGTAAATGGTGCGTTAATGGAATGCACTTTTATTTTTCTTCCACTGATGCCATAAGAGCTCTCACCATATGAAGTGTATGTGTGTGGGTGAGTGTGTGGGTGAGCGTGTGTGTGTGTGCTTTTGTGTGTATGTGTGTACGTCATGTGTGCGTGCCTGTGTGTACTGTAGATGCCCTTGTAGCGCTCCAAGCATGTGTGCCATGTCCAAAGGTATCAGTGTATCACTGGAACAACAGCAGTCTGGTCACTGGAACAACAGCAGTCTAGTCACTGGAACAACAGCAGTCTGGTCACTGGAACAACAGCAGTCTGGTCACTGGAACAACAGCAGTCTGGTCACTGGAACAACAGCAGTCTGATCACTGGAACAACAGCAGTCTGATCACTGGAACAACAGCAGTCTGGTCACTGGAACAGCAGCCTAGGGCAGAAAGACTGTTGTTTCTCCGTGTCACAAGAATGAATGTAAAACCATGAAGAATATGCAGTGCACTATAAAGATTAATTTATCAGCTTCTAATACATTCAACCCAACCTCCAGGGTTAGAGGCCCTCCCTCTCACGCATAAACACACAGTTATGATTTCATGCACACACTTATACACACTCCCATACTTACACAAACATACTTATGCATTCCCTCTCAAATGTGAACAAATACAAAAACACGCTAATATAACACAAACTCACACATGCAAATACACATTCACTAAGTCGTTAACTGCTCCGTGCCCGAACCTATTACAACCTGTTTTTCTTAAGGCATATATAGTGTTAATTAGTCTGTTTTGGCAACTTTACCCCGAGGAGAACCAAGTCACTGTGATGAACTTCGGACCCTGTCCATCTGGTAGTGTACACACAGGCCATTGAGCCACATTTGGGGTTTATATATTGACTTTTTCTGGGTTGTCTGTTTTGGCTCTGTTGGGTGGGCCCAGTTTTAATCCGCTCCTGGCCCAAGTCTGGCTTTCAGCAAAGTGTACAATGTCACAGGGGCTGGTGTGTGTTCTTGTCTCTCTTTGTCTCTCTCTCTCTCTCTCTCTTTGTATTTCTCTCTCTCTAACACACGCACACACACACCACATATGGTCCGTTTCAAAGCTCTGCCTAGGGCACATTGATTAAACCTAGCCAATAAAGGTCAGGGCTGTCATAGCAGAGACAGGAGGCAGGTGGGCCGCAGTGTGTTGGAGTGGGGAGAAGAACCAAAGCCTGGTCATTGTTTCCAAACCTGGTCAACCATGCTGACTCAAACTATGGAGAGAGCAGCTGTTAGGATGGATGACCAGGCTGTAGTTTTACTAGAATTAATTAAAATGTTAAATTAATGAATGTAAGGCCAGGATTCAATCTGATCGTGCTTTCTCGGCTATGCACCATTCAAAGGTATTTTCCAATTGAGCCGACAAAGCTGTGTTTACCGTGAATGTGGTCTTCGCGAACACGGGAACATTGCCTTTAAAAGGTGCATAGTGGACAAAGCACGATCAGATTGAATCCTGGCTTGAATGTGCTTTGGATCAGGCTTTGTTGTAGACAGTGAGTAGACCAGGAGCGCCTGTTCAATTTAAACAGGATGGATGCAGAGTTATCTGCGACAGCATTTATTATTTTGCGAGTCCCCCATTGCTGTTTGACAGGCTTGGAAATGCTAGTACGGCCATCACTTAGCATTCAATGAGCAACAACTGACTGCTGTTCAAAACACAACCTGGCTGGGACACTGCTGCAGAAGATGCAAAGAGGAGAGAGGATCTCTGAGCTTGTTGGTGTCTCTCTAACTCTAGCTCTCTGTTAGAACTCTCTATCTCTCCCTCTCGCTCTCTCTCTTTATATCTCTCTATTTTGGTCTGAGCTTCTCCCCCTCCCCCTCTCGCTCTCCACCTCCCTCTCTCTTCTACGCACTTTCTACTCCTCTCCCCTCCCCCCATCTCTCTCTTTCTCTCTCTCTCTCTCTCTCTCTCTCTCTCTCTCTCTCTCTCTCTCTCTCTCTCTCTTTCTCTCTTCCTTTGTGTGTTTGTGTGTTAGTGTCAGTCGGTCAGTTTGGTGGTTTTGGCCCTTATATTTAGGATTTGGGGATGGTTAGCTGATCCTAGATCTGTGCATAAGTGTGATGCATCCATCACCCTGCTGTATGAAGCTTCCCCTACACTGATCTAAGATTTTACATGGTTAGGATTTGGGGGTAAGCTGTCTGTGTCTACTCGTATGATGAAGCCTGTGTAAGCTCTTTGAAGAAGGCCGTAACATCATAGCTGAGTCTTGATCTGAATGCTAGACAATGTCATCAAATAAATCATCATTGATGTCATCAATCATGTCATTGCTGTTTCCCTGAGAGACTGATGATGCCATGGCTGTTCTACTGTGAGGGCAGGTGAGGTCATGGGTGACTCACTCCAGGAGGTAATAGTTAAAGATAGTCCCTATGGAGACTCCCTGTGTGACATCTGAAGTTAAGAGTCTACTACAGCCTCAGTACTGGCTGTCCCTTACCAGTTAGACATGTCAAACGACCAGACTTCTGCTTTTCGTCTCTTTTTCGTCTCTTTTCCCCCTTTACCCTTGACTCCATGTGTGAAAATGTCACAGAGCCCCAGAGAGCCCTCTGACGTGATGGTGGATTATGGGTAGGAGACGTGACACATCCCGTGACACCTCCGCTTGACTTAAAAAATTTTGAAAATGTCCGCTCACTGTTTTCCTGCTCCCAGATGTGATTTTTGATGAAGCTTAGTCTAGTTCAACTTTTCAACCAGTGAATTTTTGTCAGAAATATAGTCCATGTTGGAAGAAACTTTACTTAGAGCATCCAGGTATAATGCATTATGATGCATACATTACAATATCTTACACTAGAATGTTTACCAAATATCACATTAAGGAAAAAGCAAACAGTGAGCGGTCATTCTAGAGATATCTATCCAGCTCAGATGGATTACTCTTAATCTGTTATGAGCTTCTCATCTAACCAATAAGGACGCCACCGTAATACTGGCCTGTACTCTGTAAGCTACTTCTGTTTACTGCATTATTCAACACCAAAAGTCTTTGTGCTTTGTTTAATCAAAGCATTTCAAAATCAAGAGGTTTCCTTTGATCGTAGAGAGGTGCCTACTTTAATGTACACGAAGAGTAGGTTTCTCACAGTGCTTACCCACTCATTTCAGTATTTCCTTTGTTGCTGTGTGTGTCTCTAACTTGACGTAGTCTGACTGACACGTTTGCTTACAGTGCTCTTAGTGACAGGTATTATCACAGCTACATGCACTTCTTTCACTAGGCTAACACAGAAAGCAGCTTCTTATGAAGTTTTATAATGCCCCATAAACATGTTCATAGCATGTTATATGCAGCCATGAAGCATTATAAACCATGACACCCTTAGCTGTGATATGTTGAAGGTATGTACCTTTACATTAAGTGGTACCTTTCTTTTCTCAGATTCCCTGAACAAGGTGATTTATCATTGAATCATTCATTATATTGATTCATCATGTTAAAATGCTCTTTATTAAAATGGTCAGCAGTGAAAATAAAGGCGGGAGCATCGTAATGTTTGGAACATCATTGTTCAAGAGAAGTGCTGTGTTGTAGCTGGGGAAAAAGAGCAAGAGTGGACATCTTTAGCTAACTGCTAATGATTAATTGATCGGCCCATGAAGTTAATGAGCTGAAGCTTTTTAAAAGAGAAAAGTGTAGAGACAGACGAGGAGAAGAAGAGTAAGGACCTAATGGCCTCTTGAAGAAGAAGGGAGGAGAGGGATGAGCGGAGGAGAGGAAAATATTTTTTCTCTGAACATACGGTGTACTTTAATCCCCTCACATTATGAAATCTAAAGGTATTATGGGTAATTGACATGGTCTGTACATTACTGTACTGATTCTTTTATGACACAATCTTATTGTCTTGTATCAAGTCTTTGTCATGTCTACATATACATTATCAAATCAAATACAAATAAAATACAATTGTATTGGTCACATACAGGGGCAGCAGGTAGCCTAGTGGTTAGAGCGTTGGACTTGTAACCAGAAGGTTGCAAGATCAAATCCCTGAGCTGACAAGGTAAAAATCTGTTACTGCGAGTGTAAAGAAATCCTTGTGCTTCTAGTTCTGACAGTGCAGTAATATAAGAAGGTGCTGTTGTGCCTTCTTCACCACTCTGTGTGGGTGAACCATTTCAGTGTGTACGCTGAGGAACTTAAAACTTTCCACCTTCTCCACTGCTGTCCCTTTGATGTGGATAGGGGTTGCTTCTGGAAGTCCACGATCATCTCCTTTGTTTTAGTAGACATTGAGTGAGAGGTTGTTTTCATGACACCACACTCCGAGTGTCCTCACCTCCTCCCTGTAGGCTGTCTCGTCGTTGTTGGTAATCAAGCCCACTACTGTTGTGTCATCTGCAAACTTGATGATTGAGTTGGATGCGTGAACAGGGAGTGCAGGAGCGGGCTGAGCATGTACCCTTGTGGGGCCCCAGTGTTGAGGGTCAGCAAAGTGGAGATGTGGTTTTCTACCTTCACCACCCGGGGGTGGCCCGTCAGAAAGTCCAGGACCCAGTTGCACAGGGCGGGGTTGAGACCCAGGGCCTCCAGCTTGATGATGAGCTTGGAGTGTACTACGGTGTTGAATGCTGAGCTGTAGTCAATGAACAGCATTCTTGCAAAGGTATTCCTCTTGTCCAGATGGGATAGGGCAGTGTGCAGTGTGATGGCGATTGCATCGTCTGTGGACCTGTTGGGGTGGTATGCAAACTGAAGTGGGTCTAGGGTGGCCGGTAAGGTGGAGGTGATATAATCCTTGAGTAGTCTTTCAAAGCACTTCATGATGACAGAAGTGAGTGCTATCGGCGATAGTCATTTAGTTCAGTTATCTTTGCCTTCTTGGGTACAGGAACAATGGTGGCCATCTTGAAACATGTGGGGACAGGAGACTGCAATAGGGATTGATTGAATATGTCCGTAAACACACCAGCCAGCTGGTCTGCACATGCTAAGGATGTCGTCTGGGCCGGCAGTCTTGCGAGGGTTAACACATTTAAATGTTTTACTCACGTCGGCCACGGAGAAGGAGAGGGAGGGGGCGCAGTCCTTGTTAGCGGGCCGCGACGGTGGCACTGTATTATCCTTTGCGCTTTCAGTATGGTGATTGGAGTGGAGAGGAAACGGGAGAGAAGAGTGGAGAGGAGGTGGAGAGGAGGGGAGAGGAAGGGAGATGAGAGGAGAGGAGGGGAGGACGGGACAAGAGAGGAGGGAGAGGAGATGAATTTCAAAGAATCACATTCACAGACAAAGTTGGCGGAGAGTGTTAGGGCCGTACTGTGGAACAGAGGCAGAAGTTTAATGTGCCTTTAAAATAGGAATGCGGGGATTATATCTGCCTTCTATTGATCTTGGCCATCTGTGAGTGCAGATGGATGGGAGATTCAGTTTATTAGTAGAGTGTTATTAAAGACACTGTGCCAATGAAACCCTTGATCCACAGGAAACATACTGTATGACTGCCTCTTCTATTCGTTTCTCTTTTCTTGTTTTATGTTCTCTTCCCGCTCTTCTCTTCTCCTCTCCTCTACTCTTGGCAGTAAGCACTAGAAGGAAAAGGAGCCAGGTGAGTTCCTAGCTTGGGTCTGATTACAGTGTAGATTGTAGAGAGAGGCAGCGAGCACATGTTACTGCTTGCTGAGTAGCGATATGTTAGCAGGGGGGCTTCTCTCTCTGCCTCTCTACTTCTTTGCCATGGCTGGAGCGACATCGTACGCTGCTGGAATACCAATGAATACCGATACTGCTACGGTCCACTCTCCTTTGGCCCTCTCTCTGTATCTGAACGCTATACTTAGAGGCTTGGCACGAGGCCCCATCTTCCTGGAAATAAAATGGATCCGGTCATGTGTGCCAGACGTGATAGGACCATGCCAAGTGCCAAGGCTCTCTGGTTATATGGGGGAGCTGGAGTTAAAAGCTGATATGGGTCCCTTGATGTTGTGTACACACACTGTGTGGATCCCCACACTAGCATGCACGAATGAACAAACACACACTTGCACTCACACACACACACACACAGACCCTTTTCGCCCTGCTGGTAGACCAGATTTCCCTGTAGCCGGCACGTCTGTCGTTGGCCGGGCCATTCAAACAGGAGCCGAGCCGCCGGTACGGGCCAGAGAAACACCGGCTGTGGCGTTGCCATAGTGACAGCCTGCCCGTTGGGCGTGGGCTTTGCCACACCTGCTCTCCATTCTCCTCTACCCTAATGTATATTTAAACGAAAAGGACAATCCTTATCGACTATCTGTTAACATCGTATTAGCTGTGTTGATTGTTCTGCAGTGTTGTAATACACACTAATGAGCAACAGAATTCACATAGTAATGTTATTTTGTGTCCATAAAGCTGTGGATTTTCTCCTCTAGCTGCTGGCGTGCGCTCTATTGAATACAGCCAGCCATGGCATGACACACAGAGAGGCAGACTGCCGGCAGTAGCCGCATAGAACTCTCACTACCCAACTATCTGTATGCTTTTTCTGTCTAATCTCTCTCAACATCTCTCTCTTCTTCAGATTGGAATGTACTGTGTTTGATGTAGGGAACTGATAATGGGGTTTGTGAAAAGGGCTGATATTCAGCTTCTGATATGTTGGGTTAGAGGTTGTATTGGGTCGCTGAGTGTTATGTGGATATTGTATATTTTTGGTGCAGACATTTGGGGTATAGGGCTGTATTGGGTTGGGAAGTTATGTGGAGATGTTGTGTGTTTGGTGCAAAGTGGAGAGTGCAGAGTCAAGACCCTGACACAGACAGAAGGGACATGATTAATGATCAGTCCAGTGGGGAACTCTTCAACTCTTCAGCAGTGAGCTTTGGAGAGCAGACTAGGGGTGTTCCAGCCCAGAGTCCTACAATCCTTCCTTTATTCCTTCAGAAAACGCCCCCAGTCTCAACCCTCCAGCCCTCCATTATTTTATTCCTCCCAAAATGTTCTCTGTCCAGTGAGAGATTGGAAGGCGCTGACAGAGTGGTGCAGAGGTCCAGGAGACACACCCCTACCCAGAGGCCCCTCGTCCTCCACAGGACCCCGCAAATTATGTCATGATGTCATCACTGTGACATTTAAACTATCAATTCCCATAAAAACAGTTGCTCTGACTCCAAGGATGTGTGGTGTTTCTGTTGTGCAAGTGATGAAAATACTATATCTCAAAAGCAACTTCTGCTTTGAACAATCACATTGTCCTTCTTTACAGTTAATTCTCTTTGAAATTCTACAGAAAATGATAAACACCAGGTTTTGAAAAAGAAAAACTCATTACTTGCCTTCCTGATTCGCAAATGAACAATGGCAGAGAGGAGAGTGAATACAAATGAGCTCCGCTCTTGATTGACTTGACCTTTTTGTATTTTGCTGTTTCAGCCACATTTTGTCATCATCTTTGCAAACATATTCATTTAGCTTACTCAACTTCAAAGCCTCATAGCTACAGGGAAGAGGGTCTTACGTGTGTGTGTCTGTGTGTGTCTGTATGTGTCTGTGTGTGTGTGTGTGTGTGTGTGCATGTGTGTGGGCATGATTCTATAGACTGAGCTTCATCATATGTGATAGATGGGGTGTGGGGTTAAAGGTTAAGTGTGTGTTTGGGGTGATAACAGTTACTCTTGTGTGTGTGTTGTTCTGACCTTCTCTTAATGTCAATCTGTCTATATCTACTGGCCAATATTGAGAAGTGATGGCTCTTACCTAAGACCAGGGAAAACTCTGGGGCCTAGTAACTTATAACTAGGACAACAACAAACAAAAACGTTCCTGGTCAGGTCAGGAGAAACTCCAGGCCCTACCCTTACCATATCACCGTTGGGTTTCCCTTATCAGTGTCAGTCACCCCATATCCACCAGGTATATCTGCTTCAAATACGTAAATCATGTCAGATATGATGTGAATCCTTAGAGACACCAGGGGACTCACCTATTTTATTTTACACTTATATAAAACCAATTACATCAGATTGGCCATATTTAAACCACTTCCGATGCACCAAGACTGAAACTAACAGGACACTGAACAGCTTCTACCCAGCTTCTAAGTCATAAGACTGCTAAATAGTTAGTTAAATAGTTAACCAAATAGCTACCCAGACTATCTACAGTTGAAGTCGGAAGTTTACATACACTTAGGTTGGAGTCATTAAAACTCTTTTTTCAATGAGATTTCTCGAGATTTCTTGTTAACAGATTTCTTGTTAACAAACTATAGTTTTGGCAAGTCGGTTAGGACATCTACTTTGTGTAATTTTTCCAGCAGATTATTTCACTTATAATTCACTGTATCACAATTCCAGTGGGTTAGAAGTTTACATACACTAAGTTGACTGTGCCTTTAAATAGCTTGGAAAATTCCAGAAAATGTCATGGCTTTAGAAGCTTCTGGTAGGCTAATTGACATCATTTGAGTCAATTGGAGGTGTACCTGTAGATGTATTTCAAGGCCTACCTTCAAACTCAGTGCCTCTTTGCTTGACATCATGGGAAAATCAAAAAGAAATCAGCCAAGACCTCAGAAAAACAATTGTAGACCTCCACAAGTCTGGATCATCCTTGGGAGCAATTTCCAAACGCCTGAAGGTACCACGTTCATCTGTACAAACAATTGTACGCAAGTATAAACACCATGGGACCACGCAGCCGTCATACCACTCAGGAAGGAGACACGTTCCGTATCCTAAAGATGAACTGTACTTTGGTGTGAAAAGTGCAAATCAATCCCAGAGCATCAGCAAAGGCCCTTGTGAAGATGCTGGAGGAAACAGGTACAAAGGTATCTATATCCACAGTAAAACGAGTCCTATATCGACATAACCTGAAAGCCGCTCACCAAAACCGCCATAAAAAAGACAGACTACAGTTTGCAACTGCACATGGGGACAAAGATCATACTTTTTGGAGAAATGTCCTCTGGACTGACGAAACAAAAATATAACTGTTTGGCCATAATGACCATCGTTATGTTTGGAGGAAAAGGGGGGAGGCTTGCAAGTCGAAGAACACCATCCCAACCATGAAGCACGGGGGTGGCAGCATCATGTTGTGGGGGTGCTTTGCTGCAGGAGGGACTGGTGCACTTAACAAAATAGATGGCATCATGAGGAAGGAAAATTATGTGGATATATTGAAGCAACATCTCAAGACATCAGTCAGGAAGTTAAAGCTTGGTCACAAATGGGTCTTCCAAATGGACAATGACCCCAAGCATACTTCCAAAGTTGTGGAAAAATGGCTTAAGGACAAAAAAGTCAAGGTATTAGAGTGGCCATCACAAAGCCCTGACCTCAGTCCTAGAGAAAATGTGTGGGCAGAACTGAAAAAGCGTGTGCGAGCAAGGAGGCCTACAAACGTGACTCAGTTCACCAGCTCTGTCAGGAGGAATGAGCCAAAATTCACCCAACTTATTGTGGGAAGCTTGTGGAAGGCTACCCAAAACATTTGACCCAAATTAAACAATTTAAAGGCAATTCTACCAAATACTAATTGAGTGTATGTCAACTTCTGACCCCCTGGGAATGTGATGAAAGAAATAAAAGCTGAAATAAATCATTCTCTCTACTATTATTCTGACATTTCACATTTTCTAAATAAAGGGGTGATCCTAAGTGACCTAAAACAGGGAATTCTTACTGGGATTAAATGTCAGGAATTGTGAAAAATTTAGTTTAAATATATTTGGCTAAGGTGTATGTAAACTTCCGACTTCAGCTGTTCATTGACCCTTTTTTGCACAATCTTTTTTGTCTCATCACATAGGCTGCTGCTACTGTTTATTATTTTTCACTTTATTCTTATTTATATGTACATATCTACCTCAATTACCTCGTACCACTGCACATTGACTCTGTACTGGTACACCGTGTATATAGCCAAGTTATCGTTACTCATTGTGTATTTATTATAATTTTTATTATTAAGTGTTTTACTTTTCTTTAATTTCTCTGCATTGTTGGGAAGTAAGCATTTCACTGTTAGTCTACACCTGTTGTTTACAAAGCATGTGACGACTAAAATTTGATATGATATGATGAGACCTCGGGGATTATCGTGTGATATAACTCCCAACGCCTTGGGACGGTAACAGCCCTTAGGAGGAAGTTATCACACAATAATCCCCAGGTTCGAAGGTCATTTGGTTTTGTATAACGGTTGCCAACATTTAAACAATTATTAAGAACATGTTTTCATTAAAAACTTTATTTTAATTAGTACATTTGTTTTATTTCATCCTTCCACCAGACAATGTAGTCCGGGCAAAAGCCAGTTGTTAGTTCAAAGGTTCTGAAGTTGCTATCCGAACAGGCTGGTCGTTCATTCAATTCATTCCACATTTCTATGCTAAACAAATCATTGGCATGTAGCTAGCTAGCTAGCTTGCTATTTAGTAGACTTCCAATTATGACGAGAGACAAGAACAATGATTTTATAAATCATTTATAAATAGGTAACAAGCACTTCAGCAGATAATGATTTGATAAATAATGTATAAATAGCCAGAAACCAACTGATTGTCAAGTCAATAATATAATTATAGAGGATAACTCGGCTAACGTTATTTCTCCTTTGATATCTAGCTAGCCTCTTACCGCACGGATCCCTTTAGCGGGATCGTTTTCAGAGCAAAATTCAAAATAAAAATTCGGAATATTTAATATTCTTCGATATACAAGTGTTGCATACCCATCAAAAGCTCTGCTTCTTGGCAATATCACTGCTTTGTCAGATTTCAAAAAGGCTTTACGGCGAAAGCACCACATTTGATTGTTTGAGGCTAGTACCTCACATATTTTCCACATTAGCATAAATTCATATCCAGCTCGGTTCTCAAAATGTCCATATCACAGCTAATATAAATCGCTTACCTTTCAAATAACTTCTTCTGAGGGCTTCCCAAGTGTCCAAACAAGAGAATCCATGGTTCTTTTGTTAGAAAAAGTAATTCATTATATCCATAAATCTCAGTTTGGTTGGCACGTTATGTTCAGCTACTCCACCAAGCATTGTCAGTCTACTCGCCCGTTTTACAGTGAAGGGATCGCGTTCAAGTTATACCTCTCATCTTTTCACAAACAAATCAAATATCATTAATAATGCATCCTTATGTATTCTTTTATGAATAATAGCGATCATATTTTACACGGACGGCAACTGAAACGTTATAAAAGGAAAAGAAAGCTGGGCGCGCTCACGTTCTCGTGAACGTGCACGTTTGTTTACCTTTTTCCCTTCCTGTAGTAATTCTTCTTCTATTAGGATCCCCTCAGGGCTTTTTCCTCCAGACACTTTCCAGAGACTGTTGACATCCAGTGGAAGCCATAGGTACTGCAACCTGTGTCCTATTCCCCATTGATTTATATTACCAGGCTTACAAAGTGAGAGGAGGGAAACAGAAAAAGGAATTCCGGACAGAAATTTCTCAGGTTTTTGCCTGCTATATCTGTTCTGGTATACCCACAGACTATATCTTAATGGTTTTAGACACTTCAGAGTGTTTCCTATCCAATAGTACTAATTATGTGAATATCCTAGTTTCTGGCCCTGAGTGGTGGGCATTTAACTTTGGGCACATCAGACAGGCGAAAATTCGGAAAATGGGACCCTAGCTGTAAGAGGCTAGGCAACTAAAGGAAAGCTAACACAATCACATCAAGTATCTGAAATGACAGCAAACTATGTGCATTTTCATTTGTTTTACCTTCGTTTCTATATTTATTTGGATATATCCATTATAATGATCCTGATAAATGAATTTGCCTGGCTCAGAGAAGCTGTCAGTCTCTTCAGGTACAGATGCATGGCACGCTGGAGATAAAAAAAAAATACTACATGTTGCACTGGTCAGATAGGCACACAGCGAGGCTTATATTAACCCCCACTGCACCAAACCAAATACTGGGCTAGTAGCATGGGGAAATATTGTCTCTGCACTTTTTTCTGCTTAAATTGACTGTCTGGGCTGTGGGACAGTGGATGCGTATTGATGAATCTTATAGAACTGTTAACAGGCATTACCTGTGGAATGTGGGGATTGTGATGCTATAACTCCCTGCCATCAACCAATCAGCATCCAGGATCCAAACAACCCTTTTTTTAAAATCCATGTAATCCATTGCCAAAGGTGTTTATGGGATGCCATTTCCTTTTATCTCACGCACACAACACGCAGGCACGCACGCATGCACACACACACACACACACACACACGCACACACACATTTGTTGGTTTTACTATCCTTGTGGGGACCCCAATTTTTTTTACCTAACCTTAACCCCAACCCTCTAAGCCTAACTCCTAACTGTAACCCCTAACACTAATTGTAATCCTAACTCCTAACGGTAACCCCTAACACTAATTGTAACCCTAACTCCTAACGGTAACCCCTAACACTAATTGTAACCCTAACTCCTAACTGTAACCCTTAACACTAATTGTAACCATAACTCCTAACTGTAACCCTGTGGCGAAATCCTGCACGGAGCCTTCACCGTGCGCTGCCACTTTAAGAGTGCATCAGCAGTAAGGAAGGAGGAGAGATAAAGACAGCTTTTTCAGCTCTCTGGGAAGAGGCTCTTGGTTGGCGCGACAGTTTGATTGTGTGTGCAATGCTGCAGAAGTCCATGTTTGTTTTCAAAGGAGCAACTTACACAGGAGCAACTTACACCCTGATGAAAGAGGCCCTGTGGCGAAACATGGCATTACCTCATGAGGAGCTGCAAACATGGGAGGAGGGACCATTGTACTTGGCCAATGGAGAACCTACCACCCCTTTGGGCTGGATTGGTATAACAATAAAACTGCATGATGAGACTATTAACCTTCCTGTGGCTATTCTTGCAGATTTGAGCCTTGCATTTGCTGTAGTCCTTGGCCTGGACTTCCTGTTCTTCAGTGGATTGACCATCTCGATGTCTGAACCATCCTATCGACTGCACTCTGACTATTCCCAGCCTCATCCATTTCAACTTGGAAATGCACTGATTTCAGGCTGGAGCCTGCTACCTTATGCAGAGTCTGGACTAGGTCAAGTCGGAGACAAAGACAGAGAAAATACCAAGAGACAAAGGCAAAAACGCGTTCCACCAGTGAAGTTTGAGAACCCAACTATCACCCTGATTACCGCCGTACCCCCCCTTCTATCCGAGAGCAAAAGCAAACCTGATGCTTATTTCTACATCAAACGAGCAGTGGACCAGGCATGTCTGTCGGATGATGAGAGGGGGCAGCTCTCCCAGATGTTGGAGATGAACAGCGAGGTCTGTACTCTTACACCTGGCCGTACCACAGTCTTCAAACACAAAATCTATACCCGGCATGAAGTTCCCATTAAGCAGCGTCCCTACAGGCTGTCCCCCGCCAAACTGGAAATTCTCAATGAACAGCTCAAAAGCATGTTGGAGAATGGAATTGTGGAACCTTCTTTTTCCGGATGGGCTTCTCCGGTTGTCCTGATTCCGAAGAAAGATGGAGGATATCGATTCTGTGTGGACTACAGGAAGCCGAATGCCATAACAGAAAGCGATGCCTACCCTCTACCAAACATAAATGACATACTGGAATCGCTGGCAGGAGCATCCATCTTTAGTAATCTGGATCTGAACAGCGGCTATTGGCAGGTGGCAATGGATCCTGCTAGTCAGGACAAGACTGCCTTTGTCACCCCTGCTGGTTTGTACTCCTTCAAGGTCATGCCTTTTGGTTTGAAGAATGCTCCAGCAACCTTCCAAAGGTTGATGGAGACTGTCCTGGGAGATCTGAGGGGTAGAAATTGTCTGGTGTATCTGGATGACATCATAATCTACTCCTCCTCTGTCACGGATCATCTGCAAGACATACAGTCCGTATTCGACAGACTAAAGGCTGCAGGTTTGACCTTGAACTTGAAGAAGTGTAATTTCTGTTTGCCAGAACTCAAGTTCCTTGGTCATGTGGTTAATGCTGAAGGTATCCATGCAGATCCCGCCAAAGTTGCAGCAGTGCAGGACTTCCCAATTCCCACATCCCTCAAGGCTGTTCAGCGCTTTCTGGGTATGGCTGGATGGTACCACAGATTTGTGCCTGACTTTTCAAAGGTCGCCGAACCCCTTAACCACCTTAAGAAGAAGGGCGTGAAATTCCAATGGACCCCTGCATGCCAAAATGCATTTGAATCCCTCAAAAACAGTCTCATTACTCCTCCCGTGCTTGGACATCCTAACCTGAATGCTCATTTCATTGTGTACACAGATGCAAGTCAAACAGGACTTGGCGCAGTCTTGGCTCAACAAACAGGACTTGGAACAGAAGAAGTTCTTGCCTATGCAAGTCGCACCCTTAATTCAGCCGAGAGGAATTATTCAACAACAGAAAGGGAGTGCCTAGCTGTGGTTTGGGCTTTGGAGAAATGGAGCTACTACTTGGAGGCGAAGGTCTTCACCATTGTCACAGACCACGCTGCTTTGCAGTGGGTTCTGGCATCAGGCAAGACCAACAGCCGTCTTATTCGCTGGTCTATTCGACTGCAGAAGTTTGATTTCATCATTGAGTATCGCAAAGGAAAACTGAACGTTGTACCAGATGCCCTTTCTCGGATAACAGAGACTGCCAATGTTTGTCCTCCCTTGTACAGCACTTACACTACCGCTAAGTGTCTGGATGATTCCTTTCCTCTGGATGATGAGAGTGTATGGAGAGCACAGCAGAAGGATGCTGCCATCATGGCGATCCACAAGAGTCTGTCTGAAGAAGACTC
>QNTS01001904.1:203627-218046 GCA_003317085.1 Hucho hucho
TGTGGCGAAATCCTGCACGGAGCCTTCACCGTGCGCTGCCACTTTAAGAGTGCATCAGCAGTAAGGAAGGAGGAGAGATAAAGACAGCTTTTTCAGCTCTCTGGGAAGAGGCTCTTGGTTGGCGCGACAGTTTGATTGTGTGTGCAATGCTGCAGAAGTCCATGTTTGTTTTCAACGTGTTTAGTTTATAACGTGTTTAACTCAATAATCGGGTGACTGCTCTGTGCTTGTTATCGTTTGGGACCGCACCTGTTATGGATCGCATGGATTAGGAGCAACATTGTTGCGAAGCTTGGACATATCAGCCAACACACCATCAGACGAGCCGACAGTACTGAAGTCAACAGACGAGGCAACCAGCCTAAAGTCAACAGCTAAGATTCTCTCTCTCTTTTTCTTCCCTCTATCGCTCCAGTGCTTTACCCTGCAGCAGACTTTCTATTTTTCAAAGGCACTTCCCGTTTATGTTCATTAGCGCTGGCCTATTATGGCCCGGCCAGAAGTCTCTGTATTGACATTTTAGTTAAAAGGGAGGTTGCTTGCAAGTCGTGTATTGTATTGAATTGTATTGAGGTGGTGTGATACTAGTGACATGTGGCCGAGAAGATTTTGGACATTTTAAGGCCTTTGATTTGTCTACGAACATCCCCACATTCATACCCTCAGCACTTCCCCACTGGACGTTAATACAGATTATTGCAAATTCTCTAATGTTGATGCCTGGTTCTTTCTTGTAAACCGTTTCTATGAAGTTGTCATTCAATTGCTCTGCCATTATTATTGTATGAGTTATCATTGGTAGGGTTATTCCTGTGCAGGTGAAGGGGTTTATATGGTGTGTCTTATCTTTTCTCTCCACTGGCTATCTGGCAAACAGGCTACTCTCTAGGCAGTCTCTTCTGCTGATGTGGGTGGGTCTGGTAGCGGTACTCTCTCTATTCTACTCTTTCCTTTCGGCATGGTTAATACCGGCCTGGCGCCTGAACAAAATCTTTCTTTACCCCTCTCTAATAAATACCGCTACAACCCTTAACATTAATTGTAACCATAACTCCTAACTGTAACCCCTAACACTAATTGTAACCCTAACTCCTAACTGTAACCCTTAACACTAATTGTAACCCTAACTCCTAACGGTAACCCTTAACACTAATTGTAACCCTAACTCCTAACGGTAACCCTTAACACTAATTGTAACCCTAACGGTAACCCTTAACACTAATTGTAACCCTAACGGTAACCCTTAACACTAATTGTAATCCTAACTCCTAACAGTAACCCCTAACACTAATTGTAACCCTAACCCTAATTGTAACCTTAAACCTAACCCCTAAGCCTAAAATAGCCTTTTTCCTGGTGGGGACCAGTAAAATGTCTCCACTTGTCTGAATTTTCCTTGTTTTACTATCCTTGTAAAGATATTTGGTACCCACAAGGGTTGTAAAACCAAGGTGCAAATATTGTACAATCCAGATTTGCAAAGCGCTTAGAGACTTAAATTTGCTAAAATGTCTAAAAACATGTTTTCCCTTTGTCATTATCGGGTATTGTGTGTAGATGGGTGAGAAAAAAAAACAATTTAATCAATTTTGAGTTCAGGCTGTAACACAACAAAATGTGGAATAAGTCAAAGGGTATGAATACTTTCTGAAGGCTCTGTATAGTTTGATCTTGTATAGTTGTGTTCCTATGCCAGGTTATTGTTGGCAAGTTGTTGGGACTGAGCTACTCCTTCATTAAATCAATTAGATGCAGACTTGTTCTCAGTCTAGCCATGTGTCATGATAAAAGGAACTATAGCGCTTCGATTCATTTTTTGGTTTTGTGGTGTAGACAGACAGATCAAGGTGGAACTGTGCTCTCTACTGGTGAATGAGACAGTATAAGACATCTGCTCTGGTCACCACACTGACTGTGACATCAGGCCACGGCTGTCCGATAGTCATCAGTGGTCAGTGAACCACTATGTCAACCCTCTGACTTAGCCCCTCTGTCTGTCAGAAAGAGAGAGAGAGGGAGATACAGGGGTGAAAGAGAGGGATGGAGGCAGAGCAAGATGATGTCTATGATAACACCATGTGGTTCAAAGGTTCCGACAGGGCAAAGGGGGAGAAGAGAGAGAGAAGATGGAACAAGAAATAAAAAAGTGAGAGAGAAGCATGCAGATGGAAAGAAAAGAGAGTGAGTCAAGGTCAGAAGGAGGCGAGACAAAATAAGACGGATATACAGATACAGTTGAAGTCAGAAGTTTACATACACTCAATTAGTATTTGGTAGCATTGTCTTTAAATTGTTTTACTTGGGTCAAACGTTTCAGGTAACCTTCCACAAGCTTCCCACAATAAGTTGGGTGAATTCTGACCCATTCCTCCTGACAAAGCTGGTGTAACTGAGTCAGGTTTGTAGGCCTCCTTGCTCGCACACGCTTTTTCAGTTCTGCCCACAAATTATCTATAGGATTGAGGTCAGGGCTTTGTGATGGCCACTCCAATACCTTGACTTTGTTGTCCTTAAGCCATTTTTACACAACTTTGGAAGTATGCTTGGGGTCGTTGTCCATTTGGAAGACCAAGCTTTAACTTCCTGACTGATGTCTTGAGATGTTGCTTCAATATATCCACATAATCTTCCTTCCTCATGATGCCATCTATTTTGTGAAGTGCACCAGTCCCTCTTGCAGCAAAGCACCCCCACAACATGATGCTGCCACCCCTGTGCTTCACGGTTGGGATGGTGTTCTTCGGCTTGCAAGCCTCCACCTTTTTCCTCCAAACATAACGATGGTCATTATTGCCAAACAGTTCTATTTTTGTTTTATCAGACCAGAGGACATTTCTCCAAAAAGTACAATCTTTGTCCCCATGTGCAGTTGCAACCCGTAGTCTGGCTTTTTTACGGCGGTTTTGGAGCAGTGGCTTCTTCCTTGCTGAGCAGCCTTTCAGGTTATGTCGATATAGGACTCGTTTTACTGTGGATATAGATACTTTTGTACCTGTTTCCTCCAGCATCTTCACAAGTTCATTTGCTGTTGTTCTGGGATTGATTTGTACAATTCGCACCAAAGTACGTTCATCTCTAGGAGACAGAACACGTCTCCTTCCTGAGCGGTATGACAGCTACGTGGTCCCATGGTGTTTATACTTGCGTACTATTGTTTGTACAGATGAACTTGGTACCTTCAGGCGTTTGGAAATTGCTCCCAAGGATGAACCAGACTTGTGTCTACAATTCTTGGGTGATTTCTGAGTTCTTGGCTGATTTCACTTGATTTTCCCATGATGTCAAGCAAAGAGGCACTGGGTTTTAAGGTAGGCCTTGAAATACATCCACAGGTACACCTCCAATTGACTCAAATTATGTCAATTAGCCTATCAGAAGCTTCTGAAGCCATGACATACTTTTCTGGGATTTTCCAAGCTGTTTAAAGGCACCGTCAACTTAGTGTATGTAAACTTCTGACCCACTGGAATTGTGATACAGTGAATTATAAGTGAAATAATCTGTCTGTAAACAATTATTGGAAAAATTACTTGTGTCATGCACAAAGTAGATGTCCTAACCAACTTGCCAAAACTATAGTTTGTTAACAAGAAATTTGTGGAGTGGTTGAAAAACAAATTTGAATGACTCCAACCTTAGTGTATACAAACTTCCGACTTCAACTGTATGTTGCAAAAGACAGGGCCTCAAAAGAGGCCACTTAAAACAGGATAATATTGTGTTTTCATTTCAGTGCTGGGTTCCCCCCTCACTGGGAAGACTAATTACTGGTTGATCTAATACTTTATCTCCATTTGTTCCTGAAAACACACACCCTCAACAAGTGATGCATCTCTACTCCCCACTCCTCTACTGCTTTATCCTGGCACTGACTGACTGCACTGTGGGTTTTCCTTTTGAAGAACACCCGTCATCCTCCAACCCAAATATTAATGAATCAGTGAGGAGTGTGGGCCGCTTGCCAATCGCTGTGAGGCGGACCCAACCAACCAAGGCAGTCAGCTGACACAGTCAGCCCTCTGCTGCTCCACTGTGAGGTTTGGAACGAGGCCTCTGAGGTTTTTGCATCATTGCGTTTCATTTATTTTTTTCAGTGTATTTTTTTCACACTATCTCTCTCTTGCTCTGTCTTTCATATCTCTCTCCCTATTCTTCTCTCTTTCTCTTTGTCGCTCTCTCTCTCTGACAGCCCTGTGCAGCAGAGCAGCTAGTGGTTAATTATTGGCTTTAATGTGGTAGCTAGCTTCATGCACATAATATGCAAGGTAGAGAAAGGCTCAGCTCCATCGCAGAGCAGAATGAAGCAGACAGAGGCGGTCTTTCACTTTTATTATGTGTGTGTGTGTGCTGACCCCATCATCTTGGCAGGTAGACCAGGAGGAGAATTGAATTAATCCACGTCCCATTGAACAGACAGCAGACAATTGGCATAAAATGTGGAAGTAGAATCTCATTTAACTCGGGCTCCCGAGGGCGCAGCGGTCTAAGGCACTGCATCTCAGTGCAAGAGGTGTCACTACAGTCCCTGGTTCAAATCCAGGCTGTATCACATCCGGCTGTGATTGGGAGTCCCATAGGGTGGCGCACAATTTGCCCAGCATTGTCCGGGTTTGGCCGGGGTAGGCTGTCATTGTAAATAAGAATGTGTTCTTAGCTGACTTGCCTAGTTAAATAAAGGTTAAATAAAGGTTAAATAAAAAAATAACAATTTAAATGAATGTGTGCTCTAGGCCTACTGAATGTCATGAACACTTATATCAGCAGAAGAAGATGATGGCAATCTTTTTCCCCTCATCCTCCTACTAATTATTTTGGATCTGTGCGTTAACTGTTAAATACACTGAAGTCCTTGGTTCTATAAACGGGTTATTGGTTTCTAAATAGATGTGATTCCCATAAGGCCAGTCTGATTGTTACGAGATTCTACACTCATGTTTATAGTATATTCACCAGATTGAACCACTCAGTGTGGAAGCCAATGCAGCATAATGCTTTTAGTTCTATGGGTATACTATTCCCGTGCCTCCACATAGCCTACTTCCAGTGGTTCTCAAACGTTTTAACCCGGACCCCAAAAAAGGAGTGGCTCAAAGCTCGTGACCCCTCGCACACGCACATGAATGCGTGCACAATCGCTGCGCAAATGTAGCCTGTCATTACAGCCATAAACGGTGATGCATTTTCAAAACGCAAGATATAGAAATATACGTTGTTTTACACCTGCATTTTGAGCCGAAAGTCATTCATGTTAGTAGTCAATATCAACTAGGGATATCATGTCACTTCTCTGGAGTCCAGAGCAAGCAGGACTATATGGCCAACCTGTATGCAGCGGAGTTTACAGGATTGGATGGAAAGCATGTCTGTTTGTAGCCTTTTTCTTCCTCACAAATATTGCAATAAATTTGCCAGAAATTTTACATCTACATCCCATAGGCCCTATTGAAGGCAGTGCAATGTTACAGCTATATTTAACCTATAGCCACAGTAGCCACCCAAGCTAGGCCTATCTGAAATATGAAAATGATCAACAAAATCTCCAGGTAGCTTATTGTTCTGGCAATGATGCGCCCTTTAGCAGATTGCTGAGTTGTATTTTATATGGATAATATAACCGTACTCTGTTTTTGCCAGGCAAAACAGGAGAACATTTTAAAAGTGCTTTCTGGTCACTAATCTGGATTAGTGCGCCTGACTGCTGATGACTGGTCATTGGTCAAGAGTCAAGACACAGCCTTCTGGTTCTGAATCACAGATTATATGTTTTTGAGACTAGAATTTGGTGCAATACCTTAGGCCTATGTTAGTAACCAGATCGAATAGGCAAAGGGAAATATAAATAATATATATACATAGAAAATATTTACATTTTAATATATATTTCTCCCATTCAGTTTCACACCCCCAGTTTGAGAACCACTGGCCTACACAACACTACATTTATTGAACCTTTATTTAACCAAGAAAATTCCCTTGAAGTTAGAAGCCTCTTTTGCGAAGTTTGTGGTGGGTGTGGCCAGTCCGTGTGTGTTTCTACTAGTTGGTGCTATGCTTGGTGGTTGTAGTGGTCTGTCTGTGTGTTGTGTGACCAGTGTGTTAGCCTCCTGTGTGTCTGTAAGGAATTCTGCTGGAGCTGGGCTACGTCTCCCTGACTGAGGTATAACCACTGATCTATGGAATGTCTCCTTTCTCTCTTTCCTTGTCTTTATGTCTGTCTCTCTCTCTCCCCCTCAATCTTTCTCTCTTTATCTTCATAAAGAGTAGCTCTTCCACTGTTACTTGAGTATGTGCAGTAAATCTATCTCCTCTCTTCCTTTCACACTCTTCTTCTCTAATTCTCTCTCTTTCTCTCACCCTCTCTCCCTCCTTCTCTCATATCCCTGGTCTAACAGCCCGTTTGAGATGCCAGTAGAACGGGAGAGAGGACTCGTAAAAAAATTGAAATCTGCCTATTTAACGGCACCATAAACCAGATGCTCGCCTCAAAACCCTGCTTCTTATATTAATGAAGCATAAAATATTTAATTCAATCTTAAAAGGTTGTTGATATAAAGGTCCAAAGGTTTCATCCGCCCCTCCATTCTCTACCTTCGTTCAACATTCTTTCCCTGATTCTTTCCCATTCAGTTCATTCTGAGAGGGTATGGAGTGATGGTTCCTCACTCATACTGTAGTGGATAACTCTCAATTTGTCCTTATGCTGTGTCTACTATTGTACTGGTAGGGCTAGGAGATATGCTGTGTTCCGTGTACTATTGTACTGGTAGGGCTAGGAGGTATGCTGTGTTCCGTGTACTATTGTACTGGTAGGGCTAGGAGGTATGCTGTGTTCCGTGTACTATTGTACTGGTAGGGCTAGGAGGTATGCTGTGTTCCGTGTACTATTGTACTGGTAGGGCTAGGAGGTAGACCTTTTCTGGCTATGTGACCTGATTCTGGGCCATAGTTTAGGCCTCTAGGGCTCAGTTTTCCTGGCAAGGTTACATGATCAGGTAAAACTCCTGCCCCTATGTATAGGAGGGATAGACTTTTACTTGTCTGTAGAATTTTGCTTCAGTAGGTTTCAATGGCATATCTTGATAGAGGTCCTGGATGGTTGCTTTGTTGGTATGGAGGACCGATCCTCATTCCTACTTTGCATGTTCTAGTCCAGGAGTAGGCATCTAGATTCAGCCGTGGGCCGATTTTTGTTGTAGCGAATGGTCGGGTGGCCGGAAAATAATAATAATTTGTGCACTGCAAATTGCTCAAAACTAAGCCCAAAAAAGAGAATGTATTTTAAAATAACCATAATTTCATACCTTGATTACATTGAGACATGATCACATATCTCTTTTTTCATTTGTGGGAATATTTGGGAACAGATTTTCTAAATTAAACTCATTCTTAGCAAAGTTGCCGACCTGTATGCTGACCCCTGGTCTAGTCATTGTGTTAGAAGGGATATTTTAGATAAGGGCTAGATTATGTGGCTACTTTGATAGAGCTGGCTTGTCTATGACGATCAAGCAATTTTTTAACTCCTTTTCAAAAACTCATTGGATAGCCTAAGTCGCAAAGCTACATTTGCCTCCCCCAGCCAAGCCATTACATTATTTTACTCCAGGACATAACCACAGAAAGTGAGTGGCTTGTCCTGTTGAGTTTATATGTAAAAAGATCCTATGTGTAGCTGGTGTAGAGGAGTCAGGGGCAGGACAGCAGAATTGAGTAATACACGTATTTACTCAAATGTTCACAAAATACATCTCAAAATACAGAGCCCACAGCTAACGAACCTATTACATACAAACAATCACTCACAAACAAACTTGGGGGGAACAGAGGGTTAAATAATGTACAAGTAATTGTGGGATTGAAACCAGGTGTGTAAAACAAGACAAAAACAATGGAAAATGAAAAATGGATCGGCTATGGCTAGAAAACCGGTGACGTCGACCGCCGAACACCGCCCGAGCAAGGAGAGGGACCGACTTCGGCGGAAGTCGTGACATTATAGACCTACCTATTGTGGGTTGTAGCACCTATTTCACCTTACCCCTCTTAAACCCTACGAGGAAGCAATGAGGAAATTAGTTAAAATATTATGCTTTCATCATAGTTAATATAGCACGTAAATCCCTCTCTTTTTCAGGACAGTCTCCCCTCCTTTTTTCTCATCCTTTTATTCCTGCAGGATTTCTGAAATGGATGTGATTATTGCCTGAGCTTAGGGACACAGTCATATCAGGAACAGTCATATTTTTCCTTCTCTCTCTCCCCCCGTTCCCAGAATGAATCTGCTACTGCTGAATGAGGGGGAGTTATCACTGGAGATCAATGGGGCTGGATGCATATAATAAAGAGGGAGAGGGAGAGGGAGAGGGAGAGGGAGAGAGGGAGAGATACAAATTGCCAGACATCCATATAGCATCAGGGTCACTCAAGCAGTCCATTTAATCCTCAGCCTCACTACTCATGTTATGGATCACTCATCTGTTATTCCATCTGTCCCTATGTAACCTGTCCCACAATAACATCCATGTCAATGCCAAGGTACAGTGCTAGGCTATTTTTATCTGTCAGCTGTTAAACAATACGACCATTTTGCTTCAGCATTTTCTAATGTATTTCGTCCCATCTCCCACTATGTAAGTCAGTGCCTCAAGTCAAGCCAGGATGTGCACGGTGTTCATGTATCAGCCTATGCCTAAATACTTTGCATTATCTTAATGTCTAATATTGTTTGTCTTTCTCTCCCCCTGTAGCCTGCCCCCCAGGGACATTCAAGTCGAGCCAGGGTCCAGGTCTGTGTCTGCAGTGCCCCTCCAACAGCCGCTCTGCAGCCGAGGCCGCCACTATCTGCGTCTGCCGCAACGGCTACTACCGTGGGGACGTAGACCAACCTGACATGCCCTGCACCAGTGAGTATCTTTATGCTACTGTTCCTCTGTACAGCCAGGCATAACCTGCAACAGTTCTATACTACTGTATATCTATATCTGAGTCTTCAACATCCCCTGTACATACATGTATACTCTTATGTAACCCTAGCCACTCCTTTTCCATATATTTACCATATTCAGCCTCTGTGGGGTATGAGTGAGGAAACAAGACGTATTAGTTATATACCTACGCTGACATATTACTTACACTGTATGTCACTGTATGTCACTATATGTCAACCTTTGACATTATGTCTAATGAGATATGTTTGAAGGAAGGGTGTATATCCGGTGACTAATGTGGATTTTAGAAAACTGATGGAAATCCCTTGGATTACATTAAGGGACATTTCCCTTCTCAGCTTCAGTTTGATCCTCCTGGTGTAATGGAGGTGATGATGTAATGAAGGTGATGATGTAACGGAGGTGGTGGAGGTAATTGGTAACTTAAAGATATCAGCATCAGGTCATGATGAGATTGGTGCCTCTTGGTGAAATCAGTGTCTTCTTCGATTACTGAGCCTCTAACATATATCTTCACAAAAACCAAGCAAACTGGTGTTGTTCCCAAAGATTTTAAAATTGACAAATTTATTCCCCTCTATAAATCTGGGGATCCAAGATCTTCTACAAATTATCGCCCAATATCTGTACTACCATGTTTTTTTTTAATCCTAGAAAATATGTGTTTAAGAGAATGTTGAAACATTTAAATCAACACTGTATTCTATATGACCACCAATATGGTTTTTGTAAAAACTTCTCCACAGATATGGCTCTTTTGCAACTTGTGGATAAATACTTTACAGCCCTTAACATCAATGAATACGCTCTAGTCATCTTTTTAGATTTATCCAAAGCGTTTGACATGGTTGATCATGAAAAATTTATTTCCAAATTGTATTAATACAGTTTGCATGATTATACATATAATTGGCTATATAGTTATGTTTATGGCAGAGAACAATGTGTTTATGCAAATGGCTGTGCATCTACCAGGGCCAAGATATCCTGTGGCGTGCCACAGGGTACGATAATTGGACCTTTGTTATTCCTAATCTATATTAATGACCTTGCTGCTGTGTCTTCTACCGTACTTCCTATTCTCTTTGCTGATGATACCAATTAGATTTGATCTAATAATAATTTTGATTTACTAATTAATGAAGCCAATTCAGGCACGGCCACATTTTCTGAATGGTTACAGATATACAATTATCTTGAAATGTAAAAAAATCAAACTTTAATGTATTCACTAGTAAGAATAAGAAATATTGTAAAGAAAAAGAGCCAGAATCTCAATTGGTGGGAATAAAATGGAACAAGTCACATCTACTAGATTCCTCCAAGTTTTAATTGATGAAAAGTTATCATGGAAAGATCATATTCAATTTGTCTGCAGCAAAGTGATGAAATCTGTTGTTTCATCAGAAAGATGAGTGGTTTGGTTCATCAGGCTTGCTTCTTCACTCTATACTATAGCTTCATTTACCCATATCTCATTTACAGTAATCTTGTCTGGGCCAGTACATATGCCTCCTACCTACACAAACTACTATAAATACATTTGCAAGACTAGCCACCTCCTCTAATTACCTGGCTCCTTTGTTTAAGAAACTCAATATCTTGTCTATTTACAACATTAATGTTCGCCAATTATGCACTTTCATCTACAAATACTCATACCTCCCAGACAGTTAACCTAAAATCGGCAATGGATTCTTTCAGGTTAATTCTGAATTCCATCTATATAACACAAGACACTGCGGTAACCTTCACCCTCCCTACTGCTGCACTTCACATTGTCAATTCTCTATCAGATACAGAGGTACCATACTCTGGAATTCTTATCTTCACATTGCCAAAACATCATCATTCCTCAATAACTTCAAGTGAAGACTGGGGGTCAGCCTGATGAACCAAACTACTCAGTAATCTCCTCCATATAGCCTAACTCTCACACACTCACATGCACACACATTTAAACAAAACACACACACACATATATATATATACTTTTTTTCATGATTACTGACCAATGTATACTTAGCAGGTTTTGTTTTGGTGTGATTTTCATATAAGCCCTTGGGCTTCCAACTACACCTGCACATCATTTTTTTAATCTGTATGGTTGTTTATCACTTGTTTTCTTTGGTGCAAATAAATACAACTAAAACTAAAACATCAAAAGGTTAAAAGAATAACTGGACGGATAAGAATCGTCAAAATTATATAAATATTTATTAGCTATAAAACAGATGGTTTTAAGAGGTTTAATACAGACCATGCAAAAAGGTTATTCAAACCTGGAAACCATGTATTTTATACCATTCCACCTATTCCGCTCCGGCCAGTACCACGAGCCCGTCCTCCCCAATTAAGGTGCCACCAACCTCCTGTGTGTGTGTGCACGTATGTAGTGAATGTGTGTGGGAGTGTCAATGTGGTGTGTGTGAGTGAGTGTGTATATATAGTCTAGTGAGTGTGCGTAGGGTCAGTGCAAGATAGAGTCAGTGCAGATCGTTCGGGTACCATTAATTGACTATTTAGCAGTCTGGCTATTTAGCAGTCTTATGGCTTGGGGGTAGAAGCTGTCTCGGAACCTGTTGGTCCGAGAGCCAATTCTCCGGTACCATTTGCCGGACGGTAGCAGAGTGAACAGTCTATTGCTTGGGTGGCTGGAGTCGGGCCTTCCTCTGACTGCCTGATATAGAGGTCCTGGATGGCAGGGAGCTCGGCCACATTGGTGTACTGGGCTATGAGCACCACCCTCTGTAGCGCTTTGCGGTCAAGAGCAGTGCATTTTCCATACCAAGCGGTGATGCAGCTGGTCAAGATGCTCTCGATGGTGCAGCTGTAGAACTTTTTGAGGATCCGTGGGCCCCTCCTGAGGGGAAGAGGTGCTGCCTTGCCCTCTTCTTGACTGTGCGGGTGTGTGTGGACTATGTTAAGTCCTTAGTGATGTGGACGCCAAGGAACTTGAAGCTTGACCCTTTCCACAACAGCTCCATCGATGTGGATGGGGGCATGCTCTGCCCTCTTTCTCCTATAGTCCACGATCAGCTCCTTGGTCTTACTGACATCGAGGGAGAGGTTGTTGTCTTGGCACCACACTGCCAAGTCTCTGACCTCCTCCCTGCAGGGTGACTCATCGCCGTCTGTGATCAGGCCTACAACCGTTGTGTCGTCAGCAGAATTTGATCAGGAAGTACAGGAGAGGGCTAAGCAGGAGGTGTTGTTGCCTACCCTCACCACCTGGGGCCGGCCCATCACGAAGTGAATAGATGACATAGATCTTCCTCTACTGCAGCCCACAGTCTTCATTATACTGATAGACAAAGCAGACACACCAACTAGCCTCCATACATACACTATACTGGGGAGCCAATAAGCCTATGCCGTCATACTTATCTAAACATGTATTAAAACAATATGCTAAGCTCTAAGTCCCTGCATACACACAATTATAACGGAGAAGAACACTGAAGCCCCAAAACGCTTGTTTACTTCGGGATTCAAATGCCTCTGCAGAGGGCTTTAATGGTCTACACTCACATGCACTCACACACACACACACACACACACACACACAGGCCCTAATGCCTTAGGAGAGGATCTAATTAATAGTTATCCAACTTCTCACTACTTCTCAACAGCAGCACTGGAGCTACAATATCATTATTTGTCTGGTTATGTATTTATTTTATCTTCACTTATTCATAAAGGCCTAAGCTAATTGGATCAGAGACAGGGTGTAGTGTCCAGTTCTGTTCCCCTGGTCTGGCCGGTGCTACCAGAGCTGTCAGTGTGTGTTACAGCATACTGTAGGTGTATGTACAGTGCATTCCAAAAGTATTCAGACCCCTTGACTTTTTCCAAATGTTACGTTACAACCTCTTTCCCTCATCAATCTACGCACAATACCCCATAATGAGAAAGCAAAAACTGTTCTTTTTTAAATTTCGTGAAATAAGTATTAAGTATTCAGACCCTTTACATAAGTATTCAGACCCTTTACTTAGTACTTTGTTGAAGCACTTTTGGCAGCGATTACAGCCTCAAGTCTTCTTGGGTATGACGCTGCAAGCTTGGCACACCTGTATTTGAGTTTATCCCATTCTTCTCTGCAGATCCTCTCAAGTTCTGTCAGGTTGGATAGGTTGGATAGTGTCGCTGCACAGCTATTTTCAGGTCTCTCCAGAGATGTTCAATGGGGTTGAAGTCCGGGCTCTGGCTGGGTCACTGAAGGACATTCAGAGACTTGTAACGAAGCCACTCCTGCATGGTTTTGGCTGTGCGCTTAGGGTTGTTGTCCTGTTGGAAGGTGAACCTTCAACCCAGTCGGAGGTCTTGAACGCTCCAGAGCAGGTTTTCATCAAGGATCTATCTGTACTTTGCTCCATTCATCTTTCCCTCAATCCTGACTAGTCTCCCAGTCCCTGCCGCTGAAAAACATCCCACAGCATGATGCTGCCACCATCATGCCTCACCGTAGGGATGGTGCCAGGTTTCCTCCAGATGTGACGCTTGGCATTCAAGCCAAAGAGTTCCATCTTGGTTTCATCAGATAATCTTGTTTCTCATGGTCTGAGAGTCCTTTAGGTGCCTTTTGGCAAACTCCAAGTGGGCTGTCATGTGCCTTTTACTGAGGAGTGGCATCCGTCTGTCCACTCTACCATAAAGGCCTGATTGGTGGAGTGCTGCAGAGATGGTTGTCCTTATGGAAGGTTCTCCCATCTACACAGAGGAACTCTGGAGCTCTGTCAGAGTCACCATTGGGTTCTTGGTCACCTCCCTGACCAAGGCCCTTCTCCCCCAATTGCTCAGTTTGGCAAGGCGGCCAGCTCTAGGAAGAGTCTTGGTGGTTCCAAACTTCTTCCATTTAATAATGATGGAGGTCACTGTGTTCTTGGGGACCATCAATGGTACCCTTCCCCAGATATGTGCCTTGACACAATCCTGTCTCGAGCTCTACGGACAATTCCTTCGACCTCATGGCTCTGATGTTGCTCTGAAATAGACAGGTGTGTCCCTTTCCAAATCATGTCCAATCAGTTGAATTTACTACAGGTGGACTCCAATCAAGTTGTAGAAACATCTCAAGGATGATCAATGGAAACAGGATGCACCTGAGCTCAATTTTGAGTCTCATAGCAAAAGGTCTGAATACTTATGTACAGTCGGAAGTTTACATACACCTTAGCCAAATATATTTAAACTCAGTTTTTCACAATTCCTGTGTCAGGGTCTTAGATTTATGTTTGGCCACTAGAGGTCCCCTTGCGTCTTTGGTTAGTTTTCAGTCTCTGTTATTAGGTCTTATTGTTGTCACCTGTGCCTTGTTCCCGGTTTGTGTATTTAAGTTACCCTTCTCCTGAGTTCTTTGCTGAGTGTTTCTATGCCATGACCGTGTCTAGGTCATTCCCATGCTGTGTCTCCTTTTGGAGTGTCCTTATTCTACTTCGTGTACCTGGTAGGGTTCTTTTTAAAAAAAA
>QNTS01001904.1:223201-249619 GCA_003317085.1 Hucho hucho
GAATGTTTGGATGTCCCTTATTATTGAATAAAAGATTTGAAGACATTTCCCAGGACTGTCATCTGGATTTCTGCATTTGGGTTCACCTTTTTGACTGTTCAAGTTTTCACTCTAGTCCTAACCCTGAGGCCTGACATCCTGACATTTAATCCTAGTACATATTCCCTGTTTTAGGTCACTTAGGACCACCACTTTATTTAAAAAAAATTAAATGTCAGAATAATAGAAGAGAGAATGATTTATTTCAGCTTAATTTTTTTCCAGCACATTCCCAGTGGGTCAGAAGTTTACATACACTCAATTAGTATTTGGTAGCATTGCCTTTAAATTGTTTAACTTGGGTCAAACGTTTCGGGTAGCCTTCCACAAGCTTACCACAATAAGTTGGGTGAATTTTGACCCATTCCTCCTGATAGAGCTGGTGTAAGTCTGGTTTGTAGGCCTCCTTGCTCGCACACATTTTTTCAGTTCTGCCCACAGATTTTCTATAGGATTGAGGTCAGGGCTTTGTGATGCCCAGTCAAATACCTTGACTTTGTTGTCCTTAAGCCATTTTGCCACAACTTTGGAAGTATGCTTGGGGTCATTGTCCATTTGGAAGACCCATTTGCGACCAAGCTTTAACTTCCTGACTGATGTCTTGAGATGTTGCTTCAATATATCCACATAATTTTCCATCCTCATGATGCCATCAATTTTGTGAAGTGCACCAGTCCCTCCTGCAGCATTGCACCGCCACTACATGATGCTGCCACCCCCGTGCTTCACGGTTGGGATGGTGTTCTTCGGCTTGCAAGCCTCCCCCTTTTTCCTCCATACATAACAATGGTCATTATGGCCAAACAGTTCTATTTTTGTTTCATCAGACCAGAGGACATTTCTCCAAAAAGTACAATCTTTTCCCCATGTGCAGCTGCAAACCGTAGTCTGGCTTTTTTATGACTAGCCAGCGCGGGTCTCACAAAACACATATAAGAGCTAAAATAATTTGATCTTCTGCTGAGGGCAAGGCGAGGTGTCCAAGCAAGACAATCCATGTTTCTTTTGTTAGAAAAAGTTATTGTTTATATCCATAAATCTCTGTTTGGTTGGCGCGTTATGTTCAGAAAATCTACAGAAAGTCTACTCACCCATTGTACAGTGAAGAGAAAGCGTTCAAATTATACCTATCAACTTTTCCCAAACAAATCAAACATCATTTATAATGTATCCTTAGGTATACTTTTATGTATATCAACGATTATATTTCACACGGATAGTATCCTAAACGATAGAAAAGGAAAATACTGAAGAGCGCGCTCACTGTCTCGCGCACAAAAAACTCAAGTGACTTCCTCCATCCTCTTACAAATTCTTCTTCTGTTCGGTTGTCTTCCATGATAAACGCATGAAACCTTGTCTAAAGACTGTTGACATCTAGTGGAAGCCATAGGTACTGCAATCTGGGTCCTATTTTACTGAGAATCCCATAGGCAGCCATTCCTCAGGTTTTCACCTGCCATATCAGTTCTGTTATACTCACAGACATTATTTTAACAGTTTTAGAAACTTCAGAGTGTTTCCTATCCAATAGTACTAGTTTCTGGGCCTGAGTGGCAGGCATTTTACTTTGGGTACGCCAGACTCTCCAAACTTCCGAATACTGCCCCTGTGCCTGTAGAGGTTAAAGGCACAGTCAACTTATTGTATGTAAACTTCTGACCCACTGGAATTGTGATACAGTGAATTATAAGTCAAATAATCTTTCTGTAAACAATTGTTGTAAAAATTAGTTGTGTCATGCACAAAGTAGATGTCCTAACCGACTTGCCAAACCCTCTGTCTCCCAGCACGGAGCTCACTACCCTCGGCTCCGCTACCCGCCACCGGTTGCTTTTGGTACGGGCTCGCGCCACACAACTCTCCCCTCTTCCTACCAACCGCCAGGCTTTCACCAGCCTTACCCCATTTCCCTCACAATGGGCTTAGCCAGGGATAGCCTGCCTGCTGGGTTCACGGGACCTCTCTCTGTATGAGGGAAAGAGGTAGACTGACAGGCTGGTCGGTAATTGGTGGGAGTCGGTGGGAGTCGGCCAGTGGAACTGTTGCTGATTAGTCCGTTGGGGAGAGTTGAGATACGAGATGGAGGGGAATAGGGGAGAAGCATGCTGTGGCTCCAGTGTGTGAAGAGGGAGGGAAATTGAGAAATGAAGTAGCGTGGTTGGGCTTATGGAGAGATGCAAAGACACAGTGTGGTACTGTGCTACAGTTAACTCTGTAGGGAATGGAGAGAAATGCAGAGGGTCTGCTTGTGAGTTAACAACTACTATAGGGAGATAGTAGAGATGTACTATATGTACACTTAGAAAAAAGGGTTCCAAAAGGGTTCTTTGCTGTCCGCCTTAGGAGAACCCTTTTTGGTTCCAGGTAGAACTCTTTTCGGTTCCATGGGTTCTACATGAAACTCAAAAGGGTTCTACCTGGAACCAAAAAGGGTTCTTTGAAGGGTTTTCCTATGGGGACAGCCGAAGAAACCTTTTAGGTTCGAGATTGCAACTTTTTTTGTGTTCTCTGCTATGGCCTACAGTATGGGACATGCAGAGATATTCAGAGGAAGATTATATAGTGTGGTACAGCCAATGTGGAAAAAGGCAGGGATGTGGTTCGAGACATGCAGGGATGTAATTCACCATGTTGAAGAATTTAATTCACCCTCACCGTGCTGTAACTAATGTTACCCCATACTCCTGCCAGTGCCAGCCAGACTCAGAGCGATGTATTTAGCTTGCTAACGTTAGCTAGGTAGCTAAACGGTTAGCGTCATTGCTAGCATAACAGGCTAGCTAGCTACCTTAATTCCTACTTTGCTTGCCATTGCATTGGCTATTAGCTAGCTAGCTAGCCAAGCAAACCAGACGACAGGTTTGATATGATGTAGCTTTCAGTACGACCTAGCCAGCAAAAATTTCTACAAGGAATTCCTACAACTCTGATTTGCTAGCTAACGTTAGGTAGTTAGCATTCGAGGGCTAACTGTTCTCATAAAAGTTTATTGTGTAGTGCAAAAATGAATGAAGGATCCAGATATGGTGGTAACCCAGCTAGCAATGAGGAATCGGCCAAGAAGCGGCCCTTCTTCCGGGGGGCCGGAACTGATTGAATCGGCCTGGAATCGGGTGTCGGCCTCGGCCCGGAATCAAAATGAATGACTGCCCAGAATCGGCCCAATGGGTCTCCCGGTCCCGGTCGGCACGGGTCTCAAACCAGCGTCTGTAGCAAAGCAATTTGCACTGCGATGCAGTGTCTTAGACCGCTGCGCCTCTCGAGAGGTTCCATCCACAAAAATGTTTATGCTTATCAATTGCCTTGCACAAAGTATCAAAATATTTAAATACTACACAGGACTCTTAAAGAATTGTATTTTTGTATTTTTTGATCACAGAAACAATGAGAAAATATGGAAAAGTAAATGATGAAATGTTAATTATATAAAGCAGCCCGTGTAATCATCTGCCAGAGAGTAGCCCCAATCAGCCCGAGCCCCATGTAATACATTTGGGCCACATAACTCTCACCGGATTCGGCCCAAGCCCCAAGTAATACATTTGGTCCAGATAACTCACACCGGAATCGGCCTGAGCCCCAAGTAATGTATACATTTGGGCCAGTTAACTCTCACCGGGTTCGGCCCGAGCCCCAAGTAATACATTTGGGCCAGATAACTCAGACCGGAATCGGCCCCAGCTCAATCTCTGCATCCTAGCCATAAGTAATATTGCCTAAGGCGGCACAGATGACGTCGGCCGAGTCTGATTCTCAGCCGAGTGCCCAGACTCTCTGTGCTAGCTGGGAATTTGTGTGATGTCTGACTACTGCTTGTTCATTTGCTAGCTAACAGCAACAAGCCCAGATGAGCTAGCTAAACATTGTGTCAGCATCCAGCAGTGATCAGCTGGTGGTTGCATACAGTAGTAACGGCAACACCAGCCTGAATTCTAAATCAAGCTGACTCTAGTTGTGAAACTGGGCTGCACTGGCACAGGTTTCCCTCGATCCAGCTCGAATTTGAGAATTCCATTCGAGCCAGCTCGAATTTGACCCTAATTTGGCCCAAATTTTAAGTGCCAGTGGAAACGGGGCTTAAAAGAACAGGCCAAGAGAGATATTTTCTCAGGCTTGTCTCTTCTCTCATTTGTACCCTTTCTCCTGTGCTCGTTTTCAACTTATCCTTTCCTTTAATTCTTTCCCTCACACGTTTCCAAGTGTTTTACTTGTCATGTTCTTCTTTTTTTCCTTCGTTCTTCTCTCCTCTCCTTCTCTCTCCTTCTCCTTTCTCTTTTTCCTCCTTTTCTCCTTTTCTTTTTCTCTCATTCTCTCCTTACCTCCTCTCCTTTTTTTCACTTTCCCTCCTCTTCCTCCTTATCTTCCCCCTCTTCCTCCTTCCTTCATCTTTCTCCTTCTCTCTCCCTCTCCTTCTGCAGTGGTAGAGTAAGTAAGCTGCTGGCTCTGCCAGTAATGCACCAGTCAACAGAGCTAAGCCAGTGTAATTGCCTGGTCTAATCCCTCTGCCTGCACTGTTGCCTGGCTGCAGAGAGAGAGAAAGATATGGTGCTGTGCATTAATGTGTAGAATCGCAGGAAATCATCTCTAAAACAGCAACATTTTCTCTCAAGGCAAAATTTGTAAAATAGCATTAGATTAGCTAGAAAACTGAATATTTTGCTCGGACCTTGCGGGGAGGCCCTGCGAAACTGCACTACGCCACTGACACACGTACACGTACACGTACACATACACATACACATACTCACAGACCTCAGACACACACACTCAGACACACACAGACTTAGACACAAGTAGCCCTGGCCCTCTTAAATGAGATTCTACTTCCACTAAATCTCCTGAGCTCCCTTGTTAGGCTCTGATATTTGAGCTCTTGTCCATCAAGCAGTCCAGCTTCCTTCTGTGGGTCTTTGACTTGTCATGTGATTGATATGGTGGCACATGTGCTCTCTAGTGCAAAGCTTAGGTCTCGTAGTGTCTGTCCAGAGCAGAGCATTGGTGTGAAGTGATTGACATGATGGGTTTCTCGAGTGCAGATATTTCTGACGTGAACAATTGATGGATAGTGTGTAGCATTTGTGAATGAAACCTATAAATTAGTGCTGTGACGGTCTTGGAATTTCAGGTTCCGGTAATTGGCCAGGCCAATGTAGACGGTCATGACATAACTGGTCAGGAGGGGGGAGGGGTCACAATTCTGTTTGTACACCTGGATGGATATGCTTCTTAATAAAAACATACTTGAAACAAGCCCTTACAGTTAGTTATTATTTCATTTTTATTCAGGTTATTACTTATACATTTTAATCAACAAATTAAGAAATGCCAGTTTGGAGAGGATTTGTCACGTTTTCGTATTGAAACAACATTAACAGAGTCTAAATAAAGATGCAGTATATACCTACCTTGTTCTTGTCTGTTGGCTTAAAAAAAAGACACAAAACCATTCAAACGAAGTCTGCAAAACGTCACAAAACCTGCTGCTTCTGTCATTCGATGGCAGTGGCATTGACATATTTTCCTCAAAGAGAGGACACCATAATGAGAGACATAATGTAGCCTAAGCTACTGAAAACAGGACTTTTACAAGACTGAATCATGATTTGATTCTTATTAAAGAGATGGAGTTCAGACAGGCTACTTTAGGAAACTTTCTGATTGGACTTATACAGTACCAGTCAAAAGTTTGGACACGCTAATTATTTTAGGGTTTTTCTTTATTTTTACTATTTTCTACATTCTAGAATAATAGTGAAGACATCCAAACTATGAAATAACCAAAAAAGTGTTAAAGAAATCTAAATATATTTTAGATTTTAGATTCTTCAAAGTAGTTACCCTTTGCCTTGATGACAGCTTTGTACACTCTTCGCATTCTCTCAACCAGCTTCATGAGGTAGTCACCTGGGATGCATTTCAATTAACATGTGTGCCTTGTTAAAAGTTAATTTGTGGAATTTCTTTCCTTCTTAATGTGTTTGAGAAAATCAGTTGTGTGGTGTCAAGGTAGGGGTGGTATACAGAAGATGGTCTTTTTCCAAATAGGGCTAAGTCCATATTATGTCAAGAACAGCTCAAATAAGCAAAGAGAAACGACAGTCCATCATTACTAAAAGACATGAAGGTCAGTCAATGCGGAAAATGTAAACAACTTTGAAAGTTTCTTCAAGTGCAGTCGCAAAAACCATCAAGCGCTATGATGAAACTGGCTCTCATGAGGACCGCCACAGGAAAGGAAGAACCAGACTTACCTCTGCTGCTGAGGATAAGTTCATTAGAGTTACCAGCCTTAGAAATTGCAGCCAAATAAATCCTTCGCAGAGTTCAAGTAACAGGCACATCTCAACATCAACTGTTTAGAGGAGACTGTGTGAATCAGGCCTTCATGGCCAAATTGCTGCAAAGAAACCACTACTCAAGGACACCAATAAGAAGAAGAGACTTGCTTGGGCCAAGAAACGGGAACAATGGACATTAGATGGGTGGAAATATGTCCTTTGGTCCAAATTTGAGATTTTTGGTTCCAACCTCCGTGTCTTTGTGAGACACAGAGTAGGTGAACAGAGGATCTCCGCATGTGTGGTTCCCAACGTGAAGCATGGAGGAGGTGTGATGGTGACACTGTCAGTGATTTATTTAGAATTCAAGGCACACTTAACCAGCATGGCTGAAGGCATTCAGTTGTACAACTGACTAGGTATCCCCCTTTCCCCTTACCACAGCATTCTTTAGCAATACACCATCTCATCTGGTTTGCGCTTAGTGGGACTATCATTTGTTTTTCAACAGGACAATGACCCAAAACACACCTCCATGCTGTGTAAGGGCTATTTGACCAAGAAGGAGAGTGATGGATTGCTGCATCAGATGACCTGGCCTCCACAATCACCTGGCGTCAACCCAATTGAGATGGTTTGGGATGACTTGGACCACAGTGAAGGAAAAGCAGCCAAAAGTGCTCAGCATATGAGGGAACTCCATCAAGACTGTTGGAAAAGCATTCCTCATGAAGCTCGTTGGGAGAATGCCAAGAGTGTGTAAAGCTGTCATCAAGACAAAGGGTAGCAACTTTGAAGAATCTCAAATATAAAATATATTTTGATTTGTTTAACACTTTTATTTCATAGTTTTGATGACCATACTATTATTCTACAATGTAGAAAACAGTAAAAAATTAAGAAAAACCCTTGAATGAGTAGGTGTCCAAACTTTTGACTGGTACTGTAGCGTTTCAGACATGACTGAGTCTGACTTGCCAAGGAGAGGAAAACTGGGCATATTCCATATCCACCCAGAGGGCAGAAAAGGCTTGGATAAACTTTGATTAGTGTACTGTTTTTATGAGTCCGGCTCTGTTTGGTTACTACATGATTCCATATGTGTTATTTCATAGTTTTGATGTCTTCACTTTTATTCTACAATGTAGGAAAATAACTTGAATGAGTAGGTGTGTCCAAACATTTGACTGGTACTGTACAGTAGGTCTATAGAGAGAATCAGCCAAACTCACACACGCAAACCCCAATAAAAGCACCCGTCAATCAAAGCCACCAGCGTATCAGACACAACAGCAAATATTTATTCTTTCCTTAAAACGTTTTAGAAAACCTATGCTGTAAGGACAGACACTGGGAGATGAGAAGCAAGTACAGGGAGTGAATATTTAATAAATAAATGACATGAAACAAAACAAGGACAGCATCTGTATAGGGTAAACAAAATTACATTAATGCTGACACGGGGATCAAAATGAGGAACAGACAGATATAGGCAATCAACAAAGTGAAGGAGTCCAATGAAGCACTGATGCGCGTAACTATGGCGACAGGTGTGCCCACCTGGGCGAGCTTGATGGGGCGGCCGAGGCATGGGAGCCGGACGAGCCGGCTGAGGCGTGGAAGCCTGACGATCCGGCTGAGGCTTAGGAGCCACTCGAGCCGGCTGAGGCATGGGAGCCACACGAGCCAGCTGAGGCATGGGAGTCCCTTCGGCAGCCGCACCTGGACACGACTTCACCAACCAAAACAAAAAAAAAAAAAACTCCCTGATGCTTCCAACATTGGTGTCAGCATTCTGTGAGGATAGACGCTGGGAGACGAGAAGCAAGTACAGGGAGTAAATATTTAATAAATAACTGACATGAAACAAAACAAGGACAGCGTCTTGACAGGGGAAACAAAACGACATTAATGCTGACACGGAGATCACACTGAGGAGCAGACAGATATAGAGGAGGCAATCAACAAAGCCTACCTCAGGCTTTCCTGAAAGTAGGCTATAAGATAATGAATTGACAGTGAAAGGATGAAGGGGACAGCTATGCTATAGTATGAAGATAAAATTGACAATCATTAAAATAGAAACAAATGTCCATAGCCTATTTATCAGCGATGCTGATTATCGTGGGGGAGAGTGTTGGAAAGATTTTTCAAATACTGTGAGGAGCTATTCTAATTTGAATGGATGTAAAAAAAAAAAAATGACTTTGTTGACTGAAGTCAGCCTAGCTGTTCACTTTCCTAAATTTGACATTTGCGAGAAGCAGGCCAGGCACTTCTATGTGTGCTCAGGTGCATGCGCTCCGTCTACATTGACAGGACAGAGAAACCAGACACATGCTCATTGCTCACATGGAGTGCGTAAATGATGGTATAAAATACACCAAAACTTTTTTCTCACAAATGTAGCAGGTTTTAAATACATGCATTAACATAAATGATTGGGTTTAACGGTTTTTGGGGGGTCTCGTCTAGGGCAGCATATCGGCCAGGACCGGGCCTGATGAGCATTGATTAGTCTATAAATTAAGAAAAGATTCAGTATCAAATTATAGCATGCCAAGTTGGAGAGGATTGGCACATTGTTAATTTGACACAACATTAGAGCATTATAGGATTCAGAGCCAGAACAACCTTGTCGACTGCTGTGGAATAACTAATGAATAGTCAGACACATCCAGCCTTTTTTAGGAGAAGACCGATGTATTTATTTACTAGCAAGCAATGAAAATGTGCATTGTATAAGATACACATCAAACTATTTTTTACTGAAGTGCCAAAGCCTATAGCGCTCTAGACCCCCGCTTCTAGCGATGAGCTGCTCCAGCATCAAAGGACAGTTGGAAAGAGGAGGAGATGTAGAAAGTTTAATAGACAGACTAAGTTAGCAAAACAATTGCTTATAATCATTAGTAAACACTCTGGCTATTAGATAAAGTTTATCTACATGAAAATAAATAAAATACTATAAGGAATGTAGGCCTATTTAAACAGTTTTGGCAGTTTTTTTTTCACGATGGTCTTTATCCTGTCAGTTACAATTACCGTCACAGCCCTACTGTAAATGTACAAATATCTACTTTGAGAATTAAGATTTCTGAGTGGTTCAGTTCCCCCTCTGAAACAAGGCAGCTTTTCTTTCTTTATTCCCAAAGTTCCCCAGTCAGTCTGCGCTCCAGATCTCCACACAAGGAGTTGTAGTGAGTCCTCAAGGTGCTGTTCCATATCGTAAAAACAAACACAGTGAAGGAAGCCCAGCGAAGCTCTGGGATTGGCTTAAAGGGCCCGGCTGAGTAAACAATGTGGCTGGCTGTTTATTTGGCGGGGGGGGAATTGCTCTTGATATCAGCAGGCATCCCAGGGAGTAAAGACAGGGGCTGTGGCCTTTTGGGCCCCCGCCAAGATGTGCTTCCCTATAGACATTACTATCTAGATCCACCTGCTACACAGAATGCTCTATATCTCATCAGTTACATGGCAATGGTGGGGATGAATTTGACAGTGACACTACTGGGCATGCGCACAGTACATACAGTTGAAGTCGGAAGTTTACATACACTTATATTGTATGTATTGTTAACAAACTATAGTTTTGGCAAGTCGGTTAGGACATCTACTTTGTGCATGACACAACTCATTTTTCCAACAATTGTTTACAGACAGATTATTTCACTTATAATTCACTGTATCACAATTCCAGTGGGTCAGAAGTTTACATGCACTAAGTTGACGGTGCCTTTAAACAGCTTGGAAAATTCCAGAAAATGATGTCATGGCTTTAGAAGCTTCTGATAGGCTAATTGACATAATTTGAGTCAATTGGAGGTGTACCTGTGGATGTATTTCAAGGCCTACCTTCAAACTCAGTGCCTCTTTGCTTGACATCATGGGAAAATCAAAAGACATCAGCCAAGACCTCAGCAAAAAAAAATTGTAGACCTCCACAAGTCTGGTTCATCCTTGGCAGCAATTTTCAAACGCTTGAAGGTACTACGTTCATCTGTACAAACAATTGTACGCAAGTATAAACACCATGGGACCACGCAGCCGTCATACCGCTCAGGAAGGAGACACGTTCCTTATCCTAGAGATGAGCGCACTTTGGTGCGAAAAGTGCAAATAAATCCCAGAGCAACAGCAAAGGACCTTGTGAAGATGCTGGAGGAAACAGGTACAAAGTATCTATATCCACAGTAAAACGAGTCCTATATCGACATAACCTGAAGGCCGCTCAGCATCCTTGCATGCATGTAAACTTCTGACCCACTGGGAATGTGATGAAAGAAATAAAAGCTGAAATAAATCATTCTCTCTACTATTATTGTGACATTTCACATTCTTAAAATAAAGTGGTGATTCTAACTGACCTAAGACAGGGATTTTTTACTAGGATTAAATGTCAGGAATTGTGAAAAACTGAGTTTAAATATATTTGGCTAAGGTGTATGTAAACTTCCGACTTCAACTGTACATACACGCACACACACCACTCATACACGCACACACACCACTCATACACGCACACACACATACTCATGCGCGCACAAACACACACACACACACACACATTACACACACTACCCCAACCCACCCCAGCCCACACAAACAGTCCCCCCACTGTCACAAACACTCCAACCAATCGAACACATTACTCTCAGAAAGCAAAATGCTTGATGATCACACAGTCGTCTTAATTGTGGCGGGTGACATGCAAGTAACAATCAAGGCTGACTAGTGTGGCTAAATGAATGCTAGGCCAGGAGCTCGGTAAGTAATGCACTCAACAAATTAAATCTCATGGCAAATTAAAACAGCCAAGGGCAGCCGTAATAGCCTGCAAATCACCGGTTAAGTGGCAGTCACATCGGATTTCTCCATCCTTCACTGCATAGGGGAATCTATTTATCTAGCAACCGAGATGAGATGCACCGAGCCAGGCTCACACCTCACCTCTCACAGCCATTTTGTTTTGTTTTATGCCTACTTGAAAACAGACAGCACACAAGTATGCGAATATGTAAAACATTAAGGACAACTTCCTTATATGTGATCGGAGTACAGCTGTTCTCTCCTCCTATGGCCTATTTCTGCAAACACAAACAGTCCTCTATATTTACTCTCTCTCATCTCTAATCTCACTATGTTATGTCTTTCTCTCTCTGTTTGTCTCGCTATCTCACTCTCTGGTTCTCTGTATGTCTCTCTCTTTAAGTCTCTTTCTTTTTCTCACTCTCATACAGACACCCAAGTGCTCTAATGAATATGGTGCTTGTAAACCAGAGTTGTTGGTCTGGTTCTCACATGGGAGTCCTGATTATATGGCTTTGGGTAATAGTGCCGGCTATCTAGAGAGGTGATGTATTCCATCCTTTTTTCTTTCTCTCCTCTCTCTGTCCTCTCTGTGGAGGTCATGACCTCTCGGTCACTGACCCCTCAGTTGTCTCCATGGCGCTGAGCCGAGGTCGCCGTGGCAACACTACCGATCCGTCACCTCTGTGTGTTCTGTTGCTTTGTCCCAGCACCCCAGCGCTATCCCACGTGGTTTAGCAGAAACAATGATTAATTGTGGCTGTGTTGACAGAAGCAACTGCCTGCCCTCACCCCTCCACCATGGGAAACACAAGGGCTGTGTCCTAATACGCTTATACAGCTTCCTTCACTTGTTTCCTTATTTTTATTTTCAACTGTCCCCTCTAAGATGGGAACCTCAAGGGATGTGTCCTAATACACCTATATGGCTTCCTTCACTTCTATCCATAATTTTTTTACCCGGATATACTCAGACAATACATGTTCTCACACCTTTTAAAATGCTGTAACGCTAACACCGTATGCAAAACAATAAACTTTGATTTGATTGAAAAGAACTAGATAGACTTCACATTGATTTATAAAAGACCTCAACCCCTTGTCTTACCGCAAGATTGCGGATTAGTATAGGTAGTAGCTATAGTACTGCAGTCTCCCTCTCCTTACAGCCCCATTCCCATTCGCTGGAGTGATGGTCTATAATTAGCATATAGAATAGCTGCTCGCTCAGCATTGGCATGTCCGGGAACATTCTTTAAGTGGTGAAAACGCTTCCATCAACAGAGCCGGACTCATAAAAACATTCCACTAATCAAAGTTTATCCAAGCCTTTTCTGCCCTCTGGGTGGATATGGAATATGCCCAGTTTTCCTCTCACTGGCAAGTCAGACTCAGTCATGTCTGAAACGCTTGTGCCTGATTCACACCATAGGGCTGACCTGTACTGCGCTAGCTCTGATGTTTTCCTTTTACATTGCCCTCTCCAGCATGGTTCCAGCAGTTATGGTGGATGTATAACCAGGCCAGCCAAATACAGCTTGGCTTGGGTCGGTTCTGTTTGGCTCAAAAGTGTGAAAAAGGGTATAGCCTTGTATATCCTACGAGAGGTCCATGATTTGTCTCATCTTGCTACTGTTTGTTAGTTTTATAAATCAGATACAGATAGAGTACCAGTCAACAGTTAGGACACACCTACTCATTCAAATGTTTTTCTTTATTTTTACTATTTTCTACATTGTAGAATAATAGTATAGACATCAAAACTATGAAATAACACATGGAATCAGGTAGTAACCAAAAAAGTGTTAAACAAATCAAAATATATTTTAAATTTGAGATTCTTAGAAGTAGCCACCCTTTGCCTTGATGACAGCTTTGCACACTCTTGGCATTCTCTCAACTATCTTGACCTGGAATGCTTTTCCAACAGTCTTGAAGGAGTTCCCACATATGCTGAGCACTTGTTGCCTGCTTTTCCTTCACTCATTACAAACCATCTCAATTGGTTTGAGGTCAGGTGATTGTGGAGGCCAGGTCATCTGATGCAGCACTCCATCACTCTCCTTCTTGTTCAAATAGCCCTTACACAGCCTGGAGGTGTGTTTTGGGTCATTGTCCTGTTGAAAAACAAATGATAGTCTCACTAACCAGATATGATGGTGTATCGCTGTAGAATGCTGTGGTGCAGTGGCTTTCGAAAGTATTCACCCCCTTTGGCATTTTTCCTATTTTGTTGCCTTACAACCTGGAATTAAAATGGACTATTTGGTTGTTAGTATCATTTGATTTACACAACACGCCGACCACTTTGAAGATGCAAAATATTTTTATTGTGAAACAAACAAGAAATAACTATTCACCCCGCCAAAGTCAATTCTATGTAGAGCCACCTTTTGCAGCAACTACAGCTGCAAGTCTCTTGGGGAATGTCTTGGCACATCTAGCCACTGGGATTTTTGCCCATTCCTCAAGGCAAAATTGCTCCAGCTCCTTCAAGTTGGATGGGTTCCGCTGGTGTACAGCAATCTTTAAGTCACACCACAGATTCTCAATTGGATTGAGGTCTGGGCTTTGACTAGGCCATTCAAACACGTTGGCAAATGACACGTTGGTTGGAACCAAAAATCTAAAATTTGGACTAATCAGACTAAAGGACAGATTTCCACCAGTCTAATGTCCATTGTTCATGTTTCTTGGCCCAAGCAAGTCTCTTCTTCTTATTGATGTCCTTTAGTTGTGGTTTCTTTGCAGCAATTCGACCATGAAGGCCTGATTCACGCAGTCTCCTCTAAACAGTTGATGTTGAGATGTGTCTGTTACTTGAACTCTGTGAAGCATTTACTTGGGCTGCAGTCTGAGGCGCAGTTAACTCTAATGAACGTATCCTCTGCAGCAGAGAAAACTCTGGACCTTCCTTTCCTGTGGCGGTCCTCATGAGAGCCAGTTTCATTATAGTGCTGGATGGTTTTTGTGACTCCACTTTGAAACATTCAATGTTTCATATTGACTGACCTTCATGTCTTTAAGTAATGATGGACTGTTGTTTCTCTATGCTTATTTTAGCTGTTCTTGACATAATATGGACTTTGTCTTTTCCCAAATAGGGATATCTTCTATATTCCTCATCTACCTTGTCTCAACACAACTGATTGGCTCAAATGCATTAAGAAGGAAACAAATTCCACAAATTCACTTTTAACAAGGCACACCTGTTAATTGAAATGTATTCCAGGTGACTACCCCATGAAGCTGGTTGAAAGAATGCCAAGAATATGCAAAGCTGTCATCAAGGCAAAGGGTCGCTACTTTGAAGAATCTAAAATCGAATATTTATTTGATTTGTTTAACACTTTTATGGTTACTAAATGATTCCATATGTGTTATTTCATAGTTTTGATGTCTTCACTATTATTCTACAATGTAGAAAATAGTAAAAATTAAGAAAAACCCTTGAATGAGTAGGTGTGTCCATACTTTTGACTGGTACTATATATCGTATAGACTAGAGTAATGTCCTTTAGTAACCTTTACATGAAAGCTACCCTCTTGGCCATGTCTCTCTTGAAAACGAGTTTCTTTGAGATGTCAATGGGATCTCCTGGTTAAATAATGGTTGAATAGAATACTGACAACCTTCTCATTGTGTTTGTCAATCTCAAGGCCTGTTGGCAAGAGATTCACTGAGATGTCAGTGAGATAACCTGATTAAATAAAGGTTCCTCTCTGTGTCTGTTTGTAGGCGTTCCCTCGGGCCCGCGGAACGTGATCTCCGTCGTGAACGAGACTTCGGTGATCCTGGAGTGGCACACGCCCAGGGAGACGGGCGGTCGTGAGGATGTGGTCTACAACATCGTGTGTAAGAAGTGTCGTGCGGACCGCCGTACCTGCTCGCACTGCGACGACAACGTGGAGTTTGTGCCTCGGCAGCTTGGCCTGACAGAGACCAGGGTGTTCATCAGTAACCTGTGGGCTCACACGCTCTACAGCTTCGAGATACAGGCTGTAAATGGGGTCACCAACAAGAGCCCCTACCCTGCCCAGCACGTGTCTATAGACATCACCACCAACCAGGCTGGTAAGAGAATAGTGTGGGTGTGAGGGTTAGGGTTAGGGCAGTGTGTGTATGGATGTGGAGGGGATAGGGAAGATGACGATGATGCAGCAGCAACATTTTCATTATCTGTATACATTGTTGGTGTTTTCTGCTGTACCTGTGTCTCCTATATGGTTTTAATATTTTATTCCACGTTACTCAGCACTATTTAACACAGCATAATCTCTGTATTTTTTACTCCTGGCCCATTGCTTCTCCTATCACAATCTGTGCTGGAGAGATGTCATTGTGCTGTACTGTGAATAATGACTTTAGGATTGAAGTGAGGTGGGCAGCTTACTCCAACTATATGAGAACTCACAAAGTGAAATATTGAAACGGTCTCCTCTTTTCTTGTCTCAAAGCAGTAGCCTGCTTGATAATTGAGTGTGTTGGGGGTTGGGGGATTTCCCCCTTTGAAACATGGTGAAGTTCAAACCCTAAACCCAAATGGCGTGTTAGGATCTGCGGCGAGCCCAGCATATCCATCCCTCTGCCCTATTTCTGCACCCTTTGTACTTCCCCAGTTTACACATCAAACCCTGTGATTTTTTTTGTTGAAAATTGCATTTTGCTCTGTTCTACAAGAGAACATTCCAGAAATGCTTTCTTCTTAAAGGCCCAATGCAGCTGTTTTTATGGTAACAATTAAGTACCTTACAGTGATTGCTCTAAATTAAAATGTCAAAAAAGAAACAAAAATAGCTTCTAAGCAAGAGCAATATCTGATGCAATAATTTAGCTGGGACTGTCTGAGTGGGGAGGGGAAAACTGAAAACTATCTGTTAATGGCAGAGAGGTTTGGAACTCTCTTTCTTATTGGTCTGTTAACTAAGTTACTGCCTGGTGATATCACCAAGCAGGCCAAAACTCCATCCCACCAAAACAGGTGAAAATTAATGTGGTGTTTTCAAACAACTAAAAGGGGATTATCATCATTTTCACAATTTCACAGTATTATTCCTTTATTTATTTATTTATTTGTAAATGTTATTGTACTTTTTTTAATAGTATTATTCCATCAATGTAGTGTGGACTGCACTTGGTCTTTAAGCATTGGTAGAAAGCCTAAAGTAAATAAATCTGACTTTGGCAAAAAGCACACGTTTTTTATATAACGTCTTTTCTACTCAATCTTCTGAAGGTTGTGACAGCACTGAAGCAGCGGCATGGCTTGTCAGAGGTTTTTGCTGTTTGCAGTCTTCTGTTTTTAATGATGCTTTGCTTCCGGTGAGCAGCAATACGGCTTGCCTCGGCCTCTCCCTTCATGGCAAAAACCTTGAAACATAACGTATTTAATCCTGGGTGAAATACCTATATACCTATGGTTTGTTTTTATAGGGCTGAACAGGGCCAGTATTCACAAATCATCTCAGGAGTGTGATCTAGGATCAGGTCCCTCCTCTTTATGCATTATGATTTAAAAGCAAAACTGAAATCAGCACTTCTTTTCTTAGATCCTTTGTGAATACAGGCCCAGGCCAGATTCCCTGCTATTCGCTGTGTCTTGGCAACAGTGCTGTAGCTCTTACAGAACAGGCAGTGAGACAAGAAGGGGTCGTGTTTAGTACTACATAATGACCATGCAGACATCTCCTCTGTCAAAGACATTAGCCCACGATTAGGGTAGCCTGAACCAAGCCAGAGAGTTGGACGGCCGCCTCCTCCTCATCCCTCTCTTTCACTCTCTCTCTCTGTCTCTCTCTTTTTGTCTCACATCTGAAGGTTCTCTGTCTCCAACTCCCTTGCTTTCTTTTTTTCTATCTCCAGTTTGTTCTATCTCTTCCCTCCCTCCCTCAATCTCTCTCTGGTGACGGAATATGAATTCAGCCACTGGAAATTACAGCTTTGAGATATTCTGTCTGCCCGGTCCTTTTCCTACAGTGTTCTTCATGCTCCCGTGGAGTTCCATCATGTACATAGTGGCACTTATCAAGGGACCTCAAGCACAAACTATTGACCAAGTGGAAAATGTAAATGAGACGCATTACATTTAACTGTGTTTACTAGTATGAGAGGGACCTCAGTCTGTCCATTACATGGAGTGTAGTGGTGTATTGCAGATATGCTGTTTTCGAGTGGTCATTTTGTCAGTCTGTGCCATATTACAGTTTTGAGTGTGTACTGTAACTTTTCTGGGACTTTTCTGTGTTAAACATATTGAACAACTGGTACTTACTACTCTATAAACTGCATGGTTGAAAGCAGAGCTTTGGCGCTATGGAAATGTGAAAGTTGAAGTTGTGAACACTCCAGTTTGTACATAAGCTTAAGTGAATAGCTCATAAAAAGTCTTCTTTCGATACATACACCTAAATCATTGTACATTTTTCCAATATTTGATTACAGCATTTCAGGGGCGCAACTTTGGTTTTAGAAGTGGGGGGGACATATAGTTGTAGCCTAGTTGTTTTTATCTTGTCGGATAAACATTACAGACAGCCTACCTGACTGCTCGGAGGCGTCCCCATGGTCCTAAAGCACACCGTTGCCTTGTTTTGTATCACATTCCAATTATGAAACTGGGTGGACATGTTCCCACCGTCCCCAGTGAAAGTTGCCCCCCTGCAACATTTGATTACAACAACCTCCAAAAAAATAACGACTAAGTACACACTTTCTCTAGAACGCGAAAGAGAGCGGAGAAGGGAGCGGTCTCTTGCATTTCAAAGATGATGGTACAAAAAAAATACAAAAGAACGGTTGGTTTTTTCTTTGTATTATCTTTTACCAGATCTATTGTGTTATATTCTCCTACATTCCTTTCACATTTCCACAAACTTCAAAGTGTTTCCTTTCAAATGGTACCAAGAATATGCATATCCTTGCTTCAGGGTCTGAGCTACAGGCAGTTAGATTTGGGTATGTCATTTTCTAGAGAAAATTGAAAAAAAGGGGCGGATCCTTAAGAGGTTCATTGTATTTTAGATGGAATATTATGTTAGAGCGTGAGAGGAGAGATATGTAAAAGAGAGAACGAGAGAGAGAGAGTTAGACGGAAGGAGGATAGAGGGGGAGAGACTGGTAGAGGAGAGGCAGTCAGTGGCAATGTGGTGCAGAGAGGTGCAGTGTGGATCAGTGCAGAGGCCATTAATGAGGCCATTAAACTGTCCTAGATACCTCTGTGTGTGTGATGAAGGCCTGATCAATACCAAGATTTAGGAGCTTATTCACAGCCTGCGCTGCCCTGTGCTGGACACACACACACACACAGCTCAGGTTATTTACACCTTCTCTCTACACAGCTCCGGTTTAGTCATCTTAATCTCTGCACAGTCAAAAGCGGCCATCTCCCATTTTTTTCAGGATCAATTACTTAGGAGCACACAGTGTACAGACCTAAAGGTTGTGCGGTACATTTTAAATATCTACTGTATTAAGGTTAACGCATACAAGGGTCATTTCAGTCAAGGACCGGAGGAATGCGTAATGTAAAAAAACTCCAGAAAACTTTGGAAATGTTCTCTGATGTAACACAATGTCCTTAACAGCATCCGTCTCTCCCTCCATCCTTCCTCCCCTCCATCCAAGAGACTTAACCCACATGAACAGCTGAATGACATCACTCAGAGAGGTACTTTTCTTCCCTCTTTTGCAGCTTTCCACTGCCTTTATCTTTTTCTCCTGACTGGCACAACATTGTATCCTAGATTGCGTGCCAACTGCCAAACCAGTCTCCGACCTCAGAACCCTCTGTATCTAAACACTCCTCCTCCTCCCAGTCCAGTGAAACTCATTTTAGAAGTAGTCCCAAAATTCCCACAGAAATGCAAACATCTCTATCTCTTCCATCCTGCAGCCTTCATGGGCATGTGGAAACCAGCAAAACCCAGCAAGTTCACCAAAACATTCTGCGGCTCAGCGGGATTCTATACAGTCCTCCCAGATGCAGTCAGGTCCAAATCCAAACAACCAAAATATATGAAAGAGATTTGAGCCTCTGACGTTACTAAAACCAGAGGGATGTGAGGGGGACCACGCCAAGGCCCGTTTGGATCCCTACTCATTATGTTTTGTGTTTACATGCTTTGAGTGCATTAAGTCTTTCCATGTGTTGGTGTTGGTGTACACGGGTTGTTTTAGACTAGGAACAGATGAAGACACACAGCCATAGTAGACGAGGTGCAAGCCTGCCCTGTGCTGGACACACACACACAGCTCAGGTTATTTACACCTTCTCTCTACACAGCCCAGGTTTAGTCCCAGCCCAGGTTTAGTTGTGCGCTCTATATGACTCTTGTATTTATTGAATCGCTTGTTCATTTGCTCATTCCTTTTGTTTGTGAGTCCATTGCTTAGTTCATTCATCCATTCAGTCAGTCAGTCAGTCAGTCAGTCAGACAGTCAATAAATAATTTGAGTATCATAGAGTTTACAACTTTCTTCATAATTATCTACATGGGCTGTTGCTTTTTCTCACTGCCTCAATTCACAGCACTGACTGACTATAAGAGAGCATAGAAAAGCTTCATGTCAAACCATTTCATCATCCTCTACTCCTCTCCAGGGCTGGCTGAAGGTGCCATTTTGTTTCATTTGATGCCAGTTTCTCATAAATGTTGTAACTTGTCCCTTGAACCCAGAAACTGGCAGCCAGCTGGAGGCGATCGAAGGAGAATGGCTCTGAATGCTACTGAGCTCCTTAAACCTCAAGATGTCTTTATCTAGTGTCTGAAGTACAACAGAGAAAAAATAATAGTGTAAACCAAAAGACAAGCTTGCCTTCCTTAATTATTTTCATTACAGTCTTCACCACTAAATCTCTCCTCAGGCTATCAAAGATAATTCCATGTTCCAGTTAACTCTAGAACAGCCAGGACATGACATTCAAGAACGCGCCAATGATGCCTGTTTTACGTCTACAATTCAAGAGTGGTGGCGCTACTGGCATCACTGGAGGGATTTGAAAAATGGTTAATTGGTTCCCTGACAGAAACTCTTGGAAATGCAGCATAGAACAAGACACAGAAAGGAACAGAACAGAGCAGAACAGAACGGGACAGTGCAGAACAGGACAGCACAGCACAGAACACTGGAGAACTGAAGCTTCCCTATGATCTGTGAGGTCCATTACCATGTAGTCACGACTGGGCAGTCCTTCTGAGATACTGCTAGTAGGGAGGCAGTGATCAACAGCATGCCTAGAGGGGAGAGAAAGAGATGGGAAGAGGAAAAGAGAGTGATGGGGAGAGAGAGAGAGAGAGAGAGAGAGAGAGAGAGACCATAACCCCTCATCTGAATCGAACAGAGGCCCCTATTAGATGACTATGGTGTGGTGGTGCTGTGTCTTAAAGGAGAAAACCACAATTAGACTGTTTTATGAGGGAATGGGCCTTGGACCACTGGTCAGCTGACTAATTACCGGGACGTTTCCAACCAATCGTTGAACTGGGAATTAGTCAAGCATACCGGGAACATCCAGCTGGGAATTGAGGGATGAAAGCCCTGCGGAATGTGGAATGTGAAATGTATTACGCTTGTCCTGGGAAGATCTAAATGAGGGAGTTGATGCAAAGGGAGATTGGGAAGAGGTCACACAAAACTATTCATGTTATTTTCTGGGGGGGTTTGGTGAAAATGTAATAGATGTGGAATAGACGTGATGCAGTGGAGGCTGGTGACTTGAAAAAAGTATGAGAATGGGAGACACCCGGTATAGGCACAGAACGCACGGAGACAACAAAGTGTGTTTCAAAAATCGTCAAAGACTAATTATTTTAATCTAAAGCATTTAATAAAGGCATTTATACTACAATATTATTTGGAATGGGAATGAGAGGGCTACTTAGACAGTGTTGGGAAGGGATCACAGCAGTGATTGAATGAGGGTATGAGGCATGAGTTGAGGTGTTCAGAGGCTTGACCAGTGCAGGACAGGATTTGACTGGGAAGACAAAAAACAATAACACAACACACTACACAATTAGACAAAAGAGCTAATAATGAGTTAGTCCAAGCAAGGAGTAAAATCATTGATGTGTAATAATATGATTGTGTTTGTGTACGTGATTGACTTTACATACAGTATTGAGAGAAATTTGATAGGGGTACACAGTGCTTGGAGAGGAAACATTCAATGTGCCAGTGGATGAGAGGGCACATGAGACATGGCTTCAGTTCATGTCAGGAGAAAGTTGACAATGGTAGTGGAGTGGACTGGTCATCACCTCTTAATCAGGGAACAGGAGGGGACTTAGCTGTTGATACAAATAGCAGATACATTCCATTACAGCTGCGCCATCATAGGTTGAACAACAAGTTTCTCCATGAAGTTAAACTCAGACAGCGCATCTTGCCCACTTGACACATCAAAGTAGCCCAATAAACATTCCTGAATAAAGCCCTGATCATCCACATACCTGACGATAACTGACAACTGCAAGCAGACTGGTGGCGCCATAGGTCCCAGAGGGGTGGGGCAATTTTTACCTCCTGGGGCCTGGAGTTGTTCCTTATATGTTAACCTAACTAGGAAAACTCTGGACCCTATAAGGTATGACAGTGAATAATACGTTGTAAAAAGGTTTTATAAGGGCTATGATGGGACCAGTTTTTCACATGGTTTAAAAAAACTCCTGGGAGGGTGAAAACCCTGTCAAACTGCAGCAACCTTATACTTGATCATACTAATTATATTTAGACTAGATTAGGAGGGGGATTTCCTCTACCCAGACACAGAGACAACAACTGATAGATAATAGAACTCACAGGGCTGAGCTTGCTTTATGCATGTTTGCATCGTGCAGGCCTATGCAACTTTAGGCTTCATAAAAAATTTACTCACATCTGTCATCACTATTATGTTGATTGATTAATTCTAGTTAATAATTTTGGATTGAAAACGTATAGGCAGCCTAGCCAGCCCAATTTTGGAAATATAAACCAAATTTGATCAAATTCACATTTTCTCCTGACACACAAAAGAACTATAAATACATAATGGTACCAATTACAGTAGTTACCCTGACCAAATGGACAGGGCACATCTACTCCTATTATGCATCTACTCCTATTAGTAGCCTACATTTGATCAGACTGAAAAATTTTCTTGTTTTCGTCCCTTACAGCATTTATAATGTTTAGGTGTAGCCTAGGCTGCTGCAACATCTATGGAATTAGTTTTTGCTTGAGTCTATCCGGAGTGATTGTGTTATCATCTTTGCTGAATAAATACCGGAGGAAAGTCTAAAGCCTACTGTACTTGAGAGTGCACATTTTTTTTTCTCGCTGCGTCAACATCTCTCTTTAATCTAACTTTTAATGGATGATGCAATGGAAGCTATCAAATCATTATGAATTGATTTCGACATCCCAGATAAGACAGTAGAAAGTTCCATATGTTCAGCGAGTAAAGCATGGTAACGTGCAATTACCACTTCAAGGTCCTTTTAGTTCCACTTGTTAGCCGAACTTTCCCTCTCGTCGTGTTCTCTAAAAGCCAATTCTTGCATGCCCAAAAACACAGTGGTGTTGATAAGGCGCTTGAGAACATCCCTGTTTCTTCTTAATTTCTCTCTGTGTTGCACAGTTTGAATATGCAGACCTTCGTCATGATCAATGCAGCTTTTTCCCAGAAGTTTGAATCTGATGTGGGTATTTATATGCTCCCTGCTTTCGTTTTGCCATTTAGCTGAACAATCGATGTTCTTCAGGTCACTGTACCCCTCTTTCGCCCAAGACTCAGACTTTCCAAAAAGCAGGCAAGGCCAGCAATACTGGCGGCTTGATGAAAGGCTCCCTGTTAACCAGCTATACTTTTGATACCAATTGGTATTGAACGCCCTCACCTTTTCATCCTTCTTCATGAAACTGATCTCAGGCAGAGGTCGACCCTCGGTTTTAATTCACAACTTTTCCGCGTACCCCAGAGAATGAAAGGGGTTCTTCAACAAAAAGTCAACAACATTTTCGGCCACAATTGACCCAGCGTCATCCGGGTTTGGCCGGGGTGGCCGTCATTGTAAATAAGAATGTGTTCTTAACTGACTTGCCTAGTTAAATAAAGGTTAAATTAAAACGTAATAATATATTTAGTATAGTTTATCTAAAAAAGATCACTTTTTTTGTGTTTCACAATAAAAAAATAAAGAAATTTCACTGAAGAGGATGGTCCTCCCCTTCCTCCTCTGAGGAGCCTCCACTGATGTGATGGGCCTGTGCTGTAGTGTGGAGTTAAAGGGTCGTAGATGTGTAATGTGATGGCCTTGTGTTAGAGTAGCAGTTTGCAGATACCCCCCCCTCTACTGCTCTCTCTCTTTCTCTTTCTTTCTCTCTCTCTCTCTCTCGCTCTCTCTCTCGCTCTCGCTCTCTCTCTCTCTCTCGCTAGGGTCACTGGGAGGGTTGACTTTGATTAATGTTAAGCCGAGTGTTGCATTAAAAGCTGGGGGCAGCCAGTTGGGCCAGATAAAAGTGGAACAGAGGAGCAAGGGAAGGGGGAGGGATGCAGGATGGGGGAGGGGAGAAGTGCAAGGGACAGCCACCAGTCACTGTCATCGCTGTTGTCCCCTGGTAACGATTGGGACGCCTTTTGGCTTCAGTGGGCCTGACCCTTGACCTGCAGCCAGGTACTGACAGTCCTGATACAAAAACAGGCTCATTACAAACAGGGCATTAACACACACAGGCCTTCCAAACGAGGACTAGGCAAACGTTTTATCCATGAGTTGCAGAAGTGCTACTATAATTTCATTGTGACTTTTAGGCAGGGGGTACAGTATATCGTACTTCTGTGTGTGTGGAGATCTTTTAATGGAAATGTTTAACGCCTCAGCACAACCATGGGCACACACCCTCACTCATCCAATCAGTGAGACATTCTGAAACCATGTAGAATTACAAATATCTGCCTTGTCTTACTTTAATTGGCCAAATTGTGTCTGTCTGGTTAAATACATGAGTCTGGGTCCCAAATGGCACACTTTTCCCTATACAGTGCACAGCTTTTGAACAGAGCGCTATGGGCTGTGGTCAAAAGTAGTGCACTTTGTAGAAAGTAGGGTTCCATTTGGGACGCACTATCAGTCTGTTAGACTGAGGTCTGGTTCTGGAATACACACTCCCCTCCGCTACCCCCTTCCGATGCTCCAAGTGCAGGGAAGACAACAGCAGCGTTGGGGCCTACTGGGGCTGTCAGTAACACTGTGTGCTGTGCTGTGCTGTGCCCAGGGCCGGTAATTGATAACGCGGTCCAGCAGAGCTCTGGGCACTGGAGCGTGTGGCAGCCAGAGAGGAGAGGCTGAGCTATACCAAGGTGAGGCTGGGTAGGATGAGAGTGCGTGGGCTGAAACTGAGAGAGGGAGGCAGGTGGAGTGGAGGGGGGTTGAGTTGATTGGCTGGGGGTTATTTAGGGATTTTGGGAGCTGGAGTGTGAATAAAGTTTGGTGTGTTTAAGAAAAGTGTGTGTGTGGGCGGGGGTGATGGAGCGGTTTATTTCCACTAAAATAGAGTGTGTATAGACATACTGTATCTGGCGCTCTGTCAGTATGTTTTGGTGTCAGAATAATGAGCCTCCATCTCTCAGCCTTCCACACAGAGATCCAAAAATGCACTCAACTACAGTATATACTAACATCATTCTCCTGTATTATGCTTTTTTATTTAACTAGGCAAGTCAGTTAAGAACAAATTCTTATTTACAATGACGGCCTACCCCAGCCAAACCCGGACGACGCTGGGCCAATTGTGCGCCACCCTATGGGACTCCCAATCACGGCCAGAAGTGATACAGCCTGGATCCGAACCAGGGATTGTAGTGACGCCTCTTAGCACTGAGATGCAGTGCCTTAGACAGCTACGCCACTCGGGAACTTAATTACACCAACAGAAAATATACTTAGTGATAGAATATGGAGACCCGAAGTATATGAAATTCGTAAGCGAAAAAAATAAAGACCTTTTCCATTACAAATGTAGACATAGAGGACAGAGAAAAGCCAACCCCCAATATAATTTGGGATGCCTTTAAAGTGTGCATTAGGGGATTAATAATCTCATACTCAGTAAAAATTCTATCTGATTTAGAAATTACAATTAAACCCAATCTTAGAAAAAGTCCATAAAAATCTTTACATGGAAAAGAAGAAAATAAAATGTCTGTAATATGTTATTTTACTTTTGAAGAGAGCCAACACCTACAGGTTAAACTCTACTATTTAATGGCAAATAAACCTGGTACACACCTTGCAGCTCTCACATAAGGAATACACTCAAAACCAGTTATAATTTTTAAAGATTAGGATACAAACGCTTTAATAAGAAACAACAACGCTATTAATAAAAATATATATTATATGAAAATCTATATAAATCAGAATTAAATAACAGTTGGACTGATCCTACAGCTTTCTTAGACTCAATAACCATGATGCAACTATAGGAAAATAGAAAACAATCACTAAAATGGAAATCACCCCAAAATAAATATTGCGTGGAGAAAGCACCAGAGATGGACGGCTTTCCCATATAATTTTTTGTATATTCTAGGTCAAAGTAGCTCCCATATTTACTCAAATGACAATACAAATGTGCTTCCGAGTTCCATGTATCAAACAGTTATTTCAGTTGTATTAGAACCAGGGAAATCAGGAGAGTCCCCTGCAGATTACAGTCCCAGAAGTTTAATAAATTGCGGCAACAAAATAATAGCAAAACTCATAAGCAACAGAATGGCAAAAGTATTACCAGACTTAATACATATTAATCAAACAAGGTTTACTAAAAATAGACACTTACAAACAAATGCAAAAACAGTTTAATACAATACGCTAAAAAACAATGTAGATTTACCAATAATGGCTGTTGATGCCGAAAAGGCTTTTGACCATCTTGAGTGACCTTTTCTAAGTATTCTAAATCCTAATTCTATGCTTCCATATACTCCTGGAATGGATACTGTGAAAGATAAGCAAAGAGCAAAGAGAGGGGGAGAGAATTCCCTTTCCTCCATACACTGGGGGTAATGTATTTCTCCTGTCCAATCAGGGCTAAATTCACACAGACACACACATTCATGCTACACACATCACAATTGCTTCTACACTCACATCACAATTGCTGCAACCAGAGTCATATTTACTATTACTAATACACAATAATACTGCACAATTTAAACACTTTCTATGATACATTGGACTATACATTACATGTTAGTGACAATACATTACATGTATAGTGACAATACAGTAAATGTATAGTGAC
>QNTS01001904.1:252994-265553 GCA_003317085.1 Hucho hucho
TCTGCTGAGGGCTTCCCAAGTGTCCAACGAAGACAATCCATGGTTCTTTTGTTAGAAAAGGTCATTTATTATATCCATAAATCTCCGTTTGGTTGGTGCGTTATGATCAGAAAATACAGCGTCCACTCGCCCATTGAACCGTGAAGAGAACTCGTTCAACCTATACCTATACACTTGTCCAAGAACAATCAAACATCATTGATAATGTATCCTTAGGAACACTTTTATGTATATTTAGTATAATATTTCAACCGGATTATAAACTGGGCGATAGGAAAGGAAAAAACCACAGCTTGCGCAAGCCGGTGAACGCGCATCCTCTTCTGTTTACATCTGGTGACCACTTCCCAATTCTTCTTCTATTACCATCCAGAGCAACTAAACATAATCAAAACACTGTCTAGAGACTGTTGACATCCAGTGGAAGCAATAGGTACTGAAATCTTACTCCCTTATATGGTCATTTTCAATAGGGAGGGGTTCAAAATATGTGTCAAATACACTTTTTCCAGGACAGAAATTCCTCGGGTTTTCGCCTGCTATATCCGTTCTGTTATACTCACAGACAATATTTTAACACTCTTAGAAACTTCGGAGTGTTTCCTATCCAATAGTACTAATTATGTGCATATACTATTTTCTGGGCCTGAGTGGGAGGCATTTTACTTTGGGCACGCCAGACTTTCCAAAACCGTCACCTCGGGAGCTGCTCCCTAAGAAGTTAATGGGTTGGTTGATTGGTCAACAGGTTGGTGGTTTGGTCGGCTGGGTAGTGGGTTGGTCGCCTGGTTGGTTGTTCGATAGGTTGGTGGGTAAGTCGGCTGGTTGGTGGGTTAGTCAGCTGGTTGGTGGGTTGGTTGGGTGGTTGGTTGGTAGGTGGGTTGGTTTGCTGGTTGATGGGTTAGTCGTCTGGTTGGTGGGTTAGTTGGCTGGTGGGTGGGTGGGTTGTTTGGTTGGTGGGTTGGTCAATGGTTTGGTTGATTGGTCGACAGGTTGGTGGTTTGGTCAGCTGGGTGGTGGGTTGGTCGCCAGTTGGTTGGTCAGCTTGTTGGTTGGTCAATAGGTTGGTGGGTTAGTCGGCTGGTTGATGTGTTAATCGGCTGGTTGTTGGGTTAGTCAGTTGGTTGGTGGGTTGGTTGGGTGGTTGGTAGGTGGGTTGGTTGACTGGTTGGTGGGTTAGTTGGCTGGTTGGTGGGCTAGTTGGCTGGTTGGTGGGTGGGTTGGGTTAGTTGGCTGGTTGGTCGGCTGGTTCGTGGGTTGAATGGCTGGTTGGTGGGTTGGTCGGCTGGTTTGTTCCTTGGTTGATCGTTTGGTGGGTTGGTCGGCTGGTTGGTGGTTGATTGGCTGGTTGGTGGGTTGGTTTGCTGGTTGGTCGGCTGGTTGGTGGGTTGGTCGCCTAGTTGGTGGGTTGGTCAGCTGGTTGGTGAGTTAGTCAGCTGTTTGGTGGCTTGGTCGGCTCATTGGTGGTTGATTGGCTGGTTGGTTGGTGGGTTGGTTGGTTGGCTGGTTGGGGGGGTTGGTCAACTGGTTGGTTCCTTGGTTGATAGGTTGGTGGGCTATTCGGCTGGTTGGTGGGTTAGTCGGCTGGTTGGTGGGTTAGTCAGCTTGTTGGTTGGTGGGTTGGTCAGCTGGTTGGTGGTTGATTGGCTGGTTGGTGGGTTGGTTTGTTGGTTGGTCGGCTGGTTGGTGGGTGGGTGGGTCGTCTGGTTGGTGGGTTGGTCGCCTAGTTGGTGGGTTGGTTGGCTGGTTGGTGGATTGGATGGCTGGTTGGTGGGTTGGTCGCCTAGTTGGTGGGTTGGTCGGCTGGGTGGTGGGTTGGTCGACTGGTTGGTTGGTCAACCCTCTGATGGATTGGACGGCTGGTTGGTGGGTTAGTCAGCTGGTTGGTGGGTTGGTTGGGTGTTTGGTTGGTAGGTGGGTTGGTTTGCTGGTTGATGGGTTAGTCGTCTGGTTGGTGGGTTAGTTGGCTAGTTGGTGGGTGGGTTGGTTGGTGGGTTGGTCAACGGTTTGGTTGATTGGTCGACAGGTTGGTGGTTTGGTCAGCTGGGTGGTGGGTTGGTCAACTTGTTGTTGGGTTGGTCGATAGGTTGGTGGGTTGGTCGATAGGTTGGTGGGTTGGTCGGCTGGTTGGTGGGTTGGTCGGCTGGTTGGTGGGTTGGTCGGCTGGTTGGTGGGTTGGTCGACTGGTTGGATGCAGGTTTTAGCCTTTGAAATGTTACATTTTCTATTAAGTGTTGGATTGTGTTCCATTTCTTAGATAGAATATTTGAATCTCTATGTTGAAGGTTTTCGTAGCAGTCCAAATGTATCACATGGTATTTGACTTTCCAATCCTTATTTACAAAGATATGTCATTGCAAACAATAATCCTTCATAATAACAACCTGTAATTCTCTGCGTGTCATGTTCTGTCAGACTTGAAGTCATGGTTACAGACACACTTCTTCATTAGTCCTTGGAAAACGTTCTACACCACATTTTAGAAAACACTCTCTAGCTCCTTTACTGCATGGGTCATGAACCAATATCTAATATGGCTGCTGTGAAACATTATCACTTCACAGCATATTGCATAGGTTGAAAGCAGGTGAGGGTTATAGACAGGGTGCTTTCTCGTGCTCTCTGTCTCTCTCTCTCTGTCTCTCTCTGTCGCTCTCTCTCTCTCTCTCTCTCTGTCTTTCTTTCTCTGTCGGCCTCTCTCTCTGTCTCTCTCGCTCTCTCAATTCAATTCAATTTCAATTCAATTTAAGGGCTTTATTGGCATGGGAAACATAAGTTTACATTGCCAAAGCAAGTGAAATAGATAATAAACCAAAGTGAAATAAACAATAACAAATTAACAGTAAACATTACACTCACAACAATTCCAAAATAATAAAGTGTTTGTCCTTCACTGGGTGCCCTTTTCTTGTGGCAATAGGCCACAAATATTGCTGCTGTGATGGCACACTGTGGTATTTCACCAAATAGATATGGGAGTTTATCAAATTTGTGTTTGTTTTTGAATTCATTGTGAGTCTGTGTAATCTGAGGGAAATATGTGTCTCTATGGTCATACATTTGGCAGGAGGTTAGGAAGTGCAGCTCAGTTTCCACCTCATTTTGTGGGCAGTGTGCACATAGCCTGTCTTCTCTTGAGCAAGGCTCACTGAGTCTGTACAAAGTCAAAGCTTCCCTTAAGTATGGGTCAGTCACAGTGGTCAAGTATTCTGCCACTGTGTACTCTGTTTAGGGCCAAAAAACATTCTAGTTTGCTCCGTTTTTTTGTTAATTCTTTCCAATGTATGAAGTCATTCTCTTTTTGTTTTCTCATGAACCCCTGTCCTGGGGTTCTCTAGGGTCTGTTTGTGTTTGTGAACAGAGCCCCAGGACCCGCTTGCTTAGGGGACTCTTCTCCAGGTTAATCTCTCTGTAGGTGATGGCTTTGTTATGGACGGTTTGGGAATCGCTTCCTTTTAGGTGGTTGTCGTGTCTTTGGCATCATTAAAGTGAAGACTGTTATTTTATCAAATCAATTCTCTGTAATTATTATTACGTGATTAAACTAATCATGTAAATGTAATTAACTAGGAAGTCGGGGCAACAAGGAAAATATTCAGATTACAAAGTTATAATTTTCCTAATATAACTTTTCAGATATTTTAATATCTCATCAATTAGTCTTCTTATTAATGAATCACGTTAGTCTCATTCCAAACGTCGTAAATTATCTGCACAAACCCAGTCTTTACTATGAATGTTCCATACATCAATTGTCTTAAATCATTTATTTACTAACTAACTAAATAATCACAGAAATGCATAAACAAACAGTAGATACGGTTACAAGGAAATGATAGGGAAGGTTCCCTAGTGGGCTTAGCCGGTATGGCAGCTTGGTGGACAAAGAGAAGTGGGTGTGGATTGAGAAAGGCGGGAATTACACAAATGAGTCACTACACAGTTGATAATTATATTCATTGAAATGCTAATCCTTTGCACATGAACGCTCACTCATTCGGGAACAATTGCAATCAATATATATTTACACTCAGTGTGTCATCGTGATCTCTGTTGGGATCGTCCGTCTTTCTGTTGGAAAGTTCATCCGCCTCTCTCTATCGTCCAATAAGTATTTTGTGGGTACTTCAGAGTACCATCAAGAAATGTTCTTATAGAATAGATGTTTCGGCGGTGGTCGGCGGTTGTCGGTCCTCGCATTCAGGTCGACATAATTTCTAGCTGCAAACTAGTAATTAGTATAGAAGATTTGCTCTTATTCTGTCGGATCGATAGTCTCAGAGTTTAACCACGTAGTATGGTTAAGAATTCAAAAACCATTTGTGGTCTCTACTCCAACATTTGCTCCCTCAGCTGACCGAGGTATGCATGGTCTAAAGATAATTTTTTCGGGTGGGGGTTATATTCGTAAAGTAGAAAAGGGCTTACCCATGACGCCAGATCAATGTCTGTGCTCATGGGGCGGGCCTATGACTTAGTTAACTCCAAAGGGAATTGGAGTTTCCTTCATTAAACAGTTTAAAATCACATTACATAATTTCACAAATAGTTTAACTTCTTAGGGATCACTGGGGCGCTAGCGCCCCACTCCCGACACTACCAGGTGAAATGCAAGGCGCCAAATTCAAAATCCAAAAGTTGAATTATTAAACATCCACCAATATACAAGTGTTCCATACTCATCAAAAGCTCTGTTTCTTGGCAATATCACAGCGTTGTCAGATTTCAAAAAGGCTTTACGGCGAAAGCACAACATTTGATTGTTTGAGGGTAGCACCTCAGATACTTTTCCCATAGCCAGGAATTCATTAGCCAGCTTGGCACACACATAACACATTTCACAGCGAAAACAAATCAATTACCTGTTGAAGAACTTCTNAGAAAAAGTCATGTATTTTATCCATAAATCTCCATTTGGTTCGCGCGTTATAATCAGAAACTACAGCGTCGACTACTCCATTGAAACGTGACTAGAACTCGTTCAAATTAAACCTATAAACTTGTCCAAGAACAATCAAACATCATTTTAAATGTATCCTTAGGAATACTTTTACATATATTTACTATAATAAATCAACCGGAATATAAACTGAGCTCTAAAGACGGAAAAAAACACAGTGCGCGCTTCCCGAGAGCGCGCGTCCAGTCCTATAGAATTCCAAAGGGACACTTCCTTATTTCCTCTTCTTCTCTGCTCTATTTCATCTGAACAGAATCAAAACACTTTCTCGAGACTGTTGACATCCAGAGGAAGCGATAGGTACTGCATTCATATGCCCTTTTATGGGCATTTTCATGAGGGAGGGGTTCCAAATGAGGCACTCTGTGACAAATGGTTAACAGTTTTGGAACATTCAGAGTGTTTCCTATCCAATGGTACCAAATATGTGCATATCCTATTTTCTGGGCCTGAATGGGAGGCATTTTACTTTGGGCACGCCAGGCTCTCCAAAACGGTCAAGTCGTGCAATGATCCCCTAGAGGTTAATCTTTACTCATTCATTTTATACAACAATTAGATGCAAGTCTCACAACTGAGACTCTTGTATAAACAGAGGTATCGTAATGTGGCTGTATTGTCTCTCCTGAGTTTCACAAACATTAAACGAAATGGACCGGGTCGTAGCTGGATTCTTTAAACGAAATGGGTCGTAGCTGGATTCTCCCCCGACCGTGTACACATTCTGTAAAACATGGGTATTGTTCAGTTCTCAAGTTCTATGATGGAGAAGAGGTTCCTTTGTTCTCCTGTGAAACTCTTTGCTTGGCCATGAGGGAGAGAGTCTCCCCCAGGAATTTACGACCTGAGATAACAGAACCTGGGTGTAAGAGGGAGAGATAGAGGGGTATGGTGCTCGCTATCCCCAATGAGGGCCACGTCATGACATGGTTGTAGAATTTCTGGATTTTGATCATTAGCGGGTATCGGCCTAATTCTGCTCTGCATGCATTATTTGGTGTTTTACGTTGTACACAGTAGATATTTTTGCAGAATTCTGCATGCAGAGTCTCAATTTGGTGTTTGTCCCATTTTGTGAATTATTGGTTGGTGAGTGGACCCCAAACCTCACAACCATAAAGGTCAAGGGGTTCTATAACTAATTCAAGTATTTTAAGCCAGATCCTAATTACTATGTCGAATTTTATGTTCCTTTTGATGGCATAGAAGGCCCTTCTTGCCTTTCTCTCTCTCTGCATCTGTCTGTCTCTGTCTGTCTGTCTCTGTCTGTCTCTGTCTCTGTCTCTGTCTCTGTCTCTCTCTCTCTCTCTGTCTGGCTCTCTTGGTCTGTCTCTCTCTAGCAGTATGATCAGGTGAGAGATGTACCATGTGACCCCTGTACATGTGAAAGTGATTGCTTGGTGACATACAGTGTGTGTGTTTGTGTGTGCGTGTGTGTGCTTGTTTGCGTGAGAGCGTCAATGAAAGTGCGTGTTTTTTAACAGGCATCTGAACATATAATGACCCCTCCTCATAAATACCCTACCCTGAACCATACAGATTGTGGATGATGGTAAACTTTACCTACTCTGTGAAAACCCATATGATCCTACATAACTTCAACTAAATTCTGTCAATCTTACTCCACTTGGTATCCTCTGAACGGCTCAGAAGTCTCTCTATAACACAAACTTCTGTACATTCGTAAAGTGCTGATGTGGTCCTTTAGACATAAAAATATTTTACAGTGGGGTGTCTCACTACTGGATCTGTGTCTATAACACTCTCCCCTGCACATGGCCTCTCTCTCTCTTGCTCTTATAGCCTAGATAATGCAGCCATTAAAAATGTATCAAAATGGCCTTGCCGTCTTGCCGTCTCTCCCTCCTCGTCTTTTTGTGTGTCTAATAACAGGTGATATTAGCATTTTTAGGTTTCACAGTTATGGAGCTGTGGACGATTGTTCCAATGAACTTTCAAGCTACGCTAGTAGCATTCATTTTGTCTTCAAATGCAGGGTAGAGAAGAGTTTTACAACATAAGTAATTTGCAGTACATCGTCTTCCCACACAGAACCTGTTACAGTAAATGGGTTGTTTAACTCACTGTAATACAGTAGTAGTGGAGTGCATAGTTACACTTTGTTGATACTGAAGTGTTCATTGTATAAGTTAAAGAGATTCCCATACAGAATTTGAACCCACAACCTCCCGAGTTGTAGTTGTCTCAGTGTTTGTGACCCAAATAGTGTGAGGGGAGAGGAGGGATTGGGACACAAAGATATCGTTAGGAGAGGGAGAACTGAAAAGAGGTATCCAGTGCTCTTAACTATAGGCTTTCCACCAAACAGACCACTACCCTCTTTCACTCCAGAGTAAGTGGTCCTGGAATTGTGTAATTTGGCGAGCAAGTAGAAATGAATGAAAGGTCTATAGAGAAGAAGTGGCATCTCATTTCCTCTTTCTATTCTCCTTCTTTTAGTTTATTCTCCTAACATTTGGTGGGTAGGAGAGCAGGGCCTCCATTACCGGTAGAGTGGAGAGCAGGGATGCTCTGAACTGGCTCAGCTAGCTCTGGTTACTGAGGTCTGTGTTCAAGAGAACAAAGGGTGTGTGTGTGTGTGTGCGTGTGTGTGTGTGTGTGTGTGGGTGGGTGTGGGTGGGTGTGTATGTGTATGTGTATATATGTGTGTATTTTTAATAGAATTACATTTTAGGTCCCCACGAGGATAGAAGAACATAATGTGTGTGTATATTATGTGTGTGTATATGTGTGTGTGCGTATGTGCGTGTCTGTGTGACTCAGATGTATGTTCTGTGGATTGCAGTAGCATTGCCACCCAGGGAGGAGTCAAAGAACTTGTTGAGTTGTCCATTATAGACGAAACATCACTATTACCCACTGTGCTTTTACCATTGAACTCCAAACACAACTCATGTAATCTTTATCATTCATCTATTCTCTCAGTTGGCCTTGAGTGAAACCTCACATTATTATCCCAGCTCAATATGCACACAACCATGTCATGATTTATAATGGGAACTTTAGAAAAGCTGGATTTTGACTCAAATTCCTGGCTCCCTTAGCTGTGTATTTCAACTTTCAGACTTCTTTGTATTTCTTTCTCCACTCTTTCTCTCTTTCTCTTTTTCTCTCTTTCAGCAGCTCTCCTTCTTTTCTCCTCTCGTTCTCATTGGTCTGTGACACACCCAGCTCTTGTAGGCCCAGGCTGTATTCTCAGGTGAGCTGTAGTGTAGAGAGGTAGAGCTAAGCCCTCCGAGTGTTTGCAGATGTCAGAAATAAAAGGAGGAAAAACAAACTAAATGAGTGAAGGCGGCCCGTTGTTGTTCCTCCGAAATCCTTTACCTTTTTCGCTTTTCCCCAATCCTGAGAGAGTTGTTCAGAGCTTTGAGCTCCCCCAGTGAGTAATCTGAGTTAGTTGAGTGTGGGACTGTGTATGTGTGTGTGTGTGTGTGTGTTTGCCATGCATCTACACTAGGTGAACCAAATGCAGCATGCTGCCAATGGTTAGCTAGAAATTACTGTGATCACGGCTTAGTGAGAGGCCCCCTCTCTTCCCTTTCAAGAGTGACTTTTGCTTGTGTCTTCATAGTGAGCGTGTGAAAGCAGCTATACATCCGATCTCCCACAGTAAATATGCACTGTTAGTGGCTTATCATTCATAAAGGCAGGGCTAGAGTTGAAAGGAGATAGCATGCATGATAGCTATTAACAGTAGACAGAGAGAATATAGTAATGCCATATTTTAGTATTATGCTATGCTTCAGGGAATCATTTTTAAAATTACTAACAGTTAAGCTGTTTCAACATTTTATTTGCTATATATCTGTAATATGCAGATTATGAATACATTTTAAATACCCTTTAATATCAGCTTCAAGCGGGTAATTTTAATTCATAATGAATATGGTAATTACTTGCTTATGGTATAGTAATGTAAGCGATAGTGCCTCTGTGATTGAAATTGTTTACTGATGGTATAGTTTCCTTAGGCTTTTCATTCACATAGTAGCATAAATAAATAAAGCGTGTGCAAAGCTGCCAAGAGTGTGCAAAGCTGTCATGAAGGCAAAGGGTGGCTACTTTGAAGAATCTAAAATATAAAATATATTTTGATTTGTTTAACACTTATTTGGTTAATACATGATTCCATATGTGTTATTTCATAGTTTTAATATCTTCACTATTATTCTACAATGTAGAAAATAGTAAAAATAAAGAAAAACCCTTGAATGAGTAGGTGTGTACAAACCTTTGACTGGTACTGTATAGATATAGCATTTCTAGCCATATTATATGGTCTTCTATGTGTCAGAAAGTATTCACACCCCTTGACTTTTTCCACATTTTGTTGTGTTGCAGCCTGAATTTAAAATGGATTAAATGTAGATGTTGTGGCCTACACACGATACCTCATAATGTCAAAGTGGAATTATGTTTTTAGATATTTTTACAAATTAATAAAAAATGAAAAGCTGCATATTCTTGAGTCAATAAGTATTTAACCCCTTTGTTATGGCAAGCCTTAATAAGTTCAGGTGTAACAATATGCTTAACAAGTCACATAATACATTACATGGACTCATTCTGTGGGTGTTGCACATGATTTTTGGATGACTACCTCATCTCTGTACCCAACACACACAATTATCGTTAAGGTTCCTCAGTCTATCAGTGAATTCCAAACACAGATTCAACCACAAAGACCAGGGAGGTTTTCCAATGCCTCGCAAAGAAGGGCACCTAGATGGTAGATGGATAAAAATAACAAAAGCAGACATTGAATATCCCTTTGAGCATGGTGAAATTATTAATTACACTTTGGATGGTGTATCAATACACCCAGTTCCTACAAAGATACAGGTGTCCTTCCTAACTCAGCTGCTGGAGACGAAGGAAACCGCTCAGGGATTTCACCATGAGGCCAATGGTGACTTTAAAACCGTTACAGAGTTTAATGGCTGTGATTGTAGTTACTCCACTATACTAACCTAATTGACAGTAGGAAAAGAAGGAAGCCTGTACAGAATACAAATATTCAAAAACAAGCAACCTTTTTGCAATAAGGCACTAAAGTAAAACTGCAAAAAACATTGCAAAGAAATTCACTTTTTGTCCTGAATGCAAATCCAACAGGAGAGGTGGCCCGCCTTGTTATTAGTGTTAGTTGAAGGAAATACTGCCTGGTCTAGGTACCTGTAGCCTTCGGGATACTACAGAGAGCAGAGGACATGCAATGTTCCCTGTCTGTCACTCTTGGCAAGCCTCACCATTGGCTGCCCTCCCATCTGCCCTCCCACCTGCCTTTTTTTACATAGCACGTTAGGGTGTGTCTTTTCTAACTTCCATTTAACTGACAGCAGGAGAGGGCCATTCACGGTGGGCGGTCTCTCCTGGCAAGACCTTTCATTGGCCGTCCACAAGCTGCTGTCCCTCCACCTGCTACTTCACGTTAAATATAAAACCCATTTGTCTGACAGCGTGAAAGGCCACTGCCTGTTGGCTGTTTCTCCAGAGATCGTTCCCCATTGGCCATCTTCCGTCTACCCACCCACCTGTCCCCCGGAGTTAAGCAGAGGGTGGTGTGATCCTTGGAGACCCTGTTTGACTGACAGCGGGATTGGGCCAATCCTAACCGCAGGTGGTCAATGCTCAACCAACCATGGCTGATGAAAACGAAAGTGATGTCCCAATACTCTGTGGGGGCCTGGCTTTCCTTTCCATGAGTTGTCTATGTTTGGACATTTATCAAATTAGATCACGCCGTAATGGAAGAGCAATATCATTTTTGCATTCTGTGTGGATAGTAGTAGGCATTGCAGGCACATTAGTGTTGAGGCTAGAAATGTATTTGACTATTTGCCTTCATGGTAAATTACCAATAAACATTTAAATACCCCCAATCTAATTATCCAATGCTATAACACATATAACACACACTAATATCCTGTTATGAGATTAATTTTTGAGAGGCGTAGCATTTTCCTATTAGCGGACGAGCTAACATTCCTCTTCATCACAGGAGTGAATGTCCAATAAAGCCTAATGTGATTAGAGAGATTGTTATATGTGGGCCAAATTTCATAGCAGTGTTTACCTCATCTGGCCAATGATGGAGCTTCCTCCGTGATCTAATTACACTGATCTGATTGGGTAATGATGTCGGTGTGGGCCGGATATGGGCTATTCTGTTCTATTCTCTTCTCCGTTGTTCCTGTTGCTCTCCTGTCCTTTTTCATATCTCATTCAAGTTTATATGCAAATGTTTATAGATTGTGTTCCATGATGAGATAGTAGTCTCTTCAGTAGTTGCATATCTGAGAAACTGCAGTCAAAGTTACAGAGGCATAAATATCATACCCCCCCCAAAAATGCTAACCTCCCCTGTTATAGTAAAGGTGAGAGGGTTAGCATGTCTTGGGGGTATGATATTTGTGCATCTGTAACTTTCTCACTCATCATTATTCACAATTCATTCAGAACTATCCGTAATCATGGTAGCATCCACATTAATGTAGAAGTGTTTAAAATCATTTTCTATACTTATTTACAATAAAAGTGACTCCAAAATGACACAATACATTATACATGTATCAATATTAGATCGAGCAATGTCGGAGTGGCATTGACTAAGATACAATAGAATACAGTATATACTGTACATATTGTCATGATTATCTCCTTGGACAGACCAATGCGCAGCGAGGTATCCAGAATACATATTTATTGACAAACGGGACTAGAAGGAACAAAACAATAAACGAAGAACATGACGTGGAAACAAACGCTAAATCCTAAACTGGACACGGTGACATAAACCTAAACACGATGGCATGAACCTAAACACGATGGCATGAACCTAAACACGATGGCATGAACCTAAACACGATGGCATGAACCTAAACACGACGGCATGAACCTAAACACGATGGCCAGAACCTAAACACGATGGCCATAACATACAGCAATAACCCACAAAACTTAAGTGCAAACCCCAAACATATATATGGTTCCCAATTAGAGGTAACGAGACTCAGCTGCCTCTAATTGGGAACCAATACCCCAACATAGAAATACACACCATAGAACTGAAGAAACCCCTACACCAAAACAAAACTAAACACTCCAGCCTGAACACTCAGGCCTGGACGTTACAGTACCCCCCCCCCCCCAAAGGCGCGGACTCCGACCGCGCCCAAAAGTCCGTGGGGGGGTCTTCGGGTGGGTCCCTTTGTCCCAGGTGGGGGCTCCGGTGCCGGCCGTGCTGGCTCGAGTTCACGCACCGGAGGCCCTGGACCATTAGCCGGAACAGATAGTACCCGACTCGTGACGTTCACAGTGGCCCTGGTGCAAGAAGCAGAAACCGGCCGTACAGGACTCATGATGCTCCCTTGAACTCTGGTGCGTGGAGCAGGAACTGGCCGTACTGGACTCATGATGCTCACTGGAACTCTGGTGCGTGGAGCAGGAACTGGCCGTACTGGACTCATGATGCTCACTGGAACTCTGGTGCGTGGAGCAGGAACTGGCCGTACTGGACTCTGAGGGCGCACAGGGGCCCTGATGCGTGGAGCAGGGACAGGTCGTGCCGGGCTCTGA